>CAMZMU010000027.1:37399065-37715470 GCA_947311845.1 Poa pratensis
TATCACTTGTGCTGGTTTGTTTTGGTATAGATATTTTATCTGTGCGATAAATCACATGAATGTGATACAGGATAGTACTTTGTTTTAGTTACTTCCTAAATTTCAAAATCTCATCTGTATTATACATTTTAGAAATAAGCCAACTTTCTAGAGTGTCGGCACTATTATTTTTTGCACACTATTTTAATTGCATTGGTTTCAAAACCTCCATGATATTTTCAGTTTTTGTTGTATTGTTTTTATTCTATTTTTAAGTCCTCGTATGTTTGTTGCAAATTGTTAAAAGAAGAACGTAGTTGCTTGAATGGAAATTTGTTCTTATACAAGAAATGGTGTGGAAAATATATTGAATAGAAACCTATTCCTGTAACTCAAGCGCTTATATTGATTGGATCATGTTTGGTTAAATCTAACAGTTGGCAATTAAACCTTTTTCTTAAAAGATGGTATTTTAATTTCCAAGAAAAGCATTGTGCCTTGAGTATATGGGTCTACTATTTTATTCGGCTATTAAACATTACAAATACTAGAAGAATGAGAATGTAGCATTGATACATGGTCACTCTGCTGCTATTGATTTGTATTGGCATCCAGAAAAAAGGCTGGCATATTAAGCTAGCCAGCTAACTACTCTGCTTCTGTTGATCAGTCCTGGTTATATTCTTGTGTCGTAAGAATAGAGTCTTTTCTGCTTTGTGCCATGCATCTCACAAGGATAATTGTAAGATTCAGCTTTGGGGTGCAAGATGAAGTCCTGTTGTGTACAAGTACATACTGCTGAAAATTGGAGTCACTTAATATATTCCGTATCCCAGTTACTCGCTTTGGTACTTTAAATTCTTGTTTCCAGTCTTTAGCCCTTTGTTCAGCTTGGACATTACCTGTCTATCTAATACTTTTGCTAATCCAGGTCAGATACACTCTTGACTACCTTTTCCTCCTCCAGACCATCTTACTTAGAGATCCACAGGTAATCCCACAAACCCCAGGTGAATACATCCTATCAGATTTTTGTTCTCTTGACATCTTGAGTTACTCAACATCATTCCGTGACCGTCTTTCCAACAGATGTTGGAAAGATTATGTTGATAATTTCATTACAAATTATAATAGAAATGAGATCATTTTTTGCATGGCGAGTCATTGATCCTCTTCTCATGTTTATTTTATTCAACATAATTGTCTCCAACTGTGTTGTATGATTGTCAAATCCAGTGAAGGTTTGTTGCATGATAAAGTCATATCTCCTGTCTCTCTGATCTCAGTCCGGTGATGAATTTACGACCATTGTATATGTTCCTCTGGGCCAGTAGCAGTAGTTAGTATTTGAAATTAAGGTACTGTGATTTGGGGGTGTATGCATTATTTACTCTAGCCCTACCATTTAGTAAGTGTTTTCTGGTTCGGTAATGCTTATAATAGTTTTAATCTTTACTTTATGTATACTGTTCGGGAATACATAATAGATATGAATGTGAAAATTTGAGCTCTAAAGTCCTTTTTTTGGGGTAAGTTTCAGCTTTTCAATTAAATATGCATGATTAATATTCAGGAGTGTGTTGGTACCCACAGTTTCGGGGTTCTCCTTCACTAACTTAGTGCAGTCTTCATATATATTGTATTCTGAGATCTCTACATTTTTTTACCAATTCTGACAGCTCTGCTTGATTTAGGTACAAAATCATCACTATGGACATTCAATCATGTAACTGAGTCCGAAGGCGACTGTCCAGTGAGGTTAAAAAACTCCTTTGTGGGAATATTGAAGGGTTGAGTTGTTTCTGAGTGGATACTATTCTTACCATGATAAGCTTCACTCTGTCAATCCCACAAGCCCCAGGTGAATACATCCTATGTTCTTATTTCTCATCACGAATGCAGATATGCATTTCCAAATACCTTTTATTGTTCGAATAAAAACTGCAATAGTCATCACATGGGTTCGCCCCCTCATGCCGTGACATGACATGCGCCTCGTCGGCGAGTCCACGATTCTCAAATAATCTGTTATGCAGCAACATAGCAGAGTGATTTTAATTTTAATTACCTCTAGATGTTTAGCTTTTTGGATGTTCTGATGGTTTTCTATTACTGAGGTATGATACCTTGTTGCGATTTGCTTATCTGAGACTGAGATATGTGTTTGTGTGTTGTGCTTGTTGTTTTCGTGTTGACAACCCATATTATTAAATTTACAGCTTCATTCGTTGGGGTTTAATTATCTCAAGTTGGAATGTTGACTGAAACAAAAGGCATATGATTTTTTGTCTCTTAATGCAGAATTCATATTTGCGAGGATGCTTAGTGCAGTTTTGTGGGACAGACCAGAGAGTGACCTTATTTTCAGTTCAAGCCTGAGTGACCGTTATGTCGGTCTTCTTTTCTGGTTGCAGGTTGACAGGTACTTATCTTCTCTTATTCAGGCCATCGATAGGTCATTAGGCTGATGTGTTCCTGTACTCATAATGCTCCATACTCTCGATTGATGTGAACAATTGTTATAGAGAGATGTTTTCTCTTTTTTTGTTCGTCTGTTGAAATATTAATTTTACCTATTTGATGCCTTTTCTTTCAGGCAAGGCAATGCTTTTTTGGTTCGTACTATACTACTATAGTAATGGTGCTTTTTTTCTTGCTACTACATAATGTTTGTCAGCTATGATTGACAGATGTTTTGTTTTGCTAAATTCACCAAGCGGTTCGAGCCCATTTGGTCTTCCATTAGTTCAGTGCATGATTCATCGGGGTTGTCATGTTTTCTCTGTTTCTCGTCGTGTGTCAGGCAGCGGCAAGTTCAGCTGATACCAATACGCCAATGTGAGCTTCTCACAGACCTTATTATATGCAAGATCGTGCGATCTGCTTCGTTTCCTTTCTCTATGTTTTCCGGTACATGAACCTCTGACTAACTGAAGAAAAAATGTTCTTTAGGTTGGTAGTATCAATGATGGTTACTGTGATGGATAGTCAACAGTTTTGCACTTACATTTCTAGCTAGCTTTGAGCAAATGTGACGATGAAGACTTTGCCCAGCAGTATTTTTAGATTAATTTGATGTAATACCCAAGCTAATACCTCCTCTCTTTGATTCATTCATCTTGAATGCATATATGCATTTCCTAATAACTTTTAGTTTTCGTGCTTCAGTGGTATGGTCGTAAATCGATGGTAAACTTTGATTTTTTTTCCGTGGAAACCTTAATGCTAGACCAGGTGGATAAGAGCCATGCTAAAATCTGTGAGTTGATTTTTGTTCTACCATGTTCCGGTATCAACAGCTGAAGAAAGTAGAAGCGATTTGGGTACAAGTAGATATGCTCACATGGCATGAGCGAGGTGACAGCGCCGCACGGCTGTCCCGGACGATTAATGGTCTTGTAGCAGTATATCGTGAAGGATTTGCGGGCTGCTTAGGCATGGAGCAACAAACCTGTTTTGAGGTTGCTGATTCCTTTCTACCCGGGCATTGTCCTCTATAATTTGGTTTTAAAGATGATATGTTTCAGAATGTGGTTTGTTTTGCGTCTGTGATGTTTGCCACTGTATAATACTTGTGTCTTCAGATTGTTTTTTTATCAGGTTCTTACCACTGGTACCATTATTGTATTAGAGTTTTGGATCTATTGATCATGCCACTGTCTTTTCCATCCTTTCTAGCTGAAGGATGGCGAGTCTGTTTGTCCCTTATGCTGTCGTTTCCCTTGGGAGGTGAGTCCTGATTTCTATTCCTCTCGATTCTTCTCTTAACCCTCTTTGTAACTCATCAATTTCCCTATTTTGTTTGATTGAATACAGGGAACTTTGATTTGTAACATTAAAATAAACTTCGTTTATCTCTTTAATTTGTTCCGATTTCTCCTCCTCTCCATTCTTCTCTTAACCCTCTTTGTAACTCGATAATTTCCCTATTTTGTTTGATCGAATACAGGGAACTTTGATTTTAACATTTAAAAACCCTCTTGATTTCGTTTATCTCTTCAATTTTTACTCAAGTTCACCAACGTTTCTGCCTGCTATTCATTGTATTCCTGTTTGGCAGTTCCAAACCTTATATCTCTTCAGTTGTACCAGTATAGGAGAGGAAGCCTGCTCTCTACTTTTATACATTTAGACACTTGGAGTTACTTCTAATTGTTCTAGCTTCGGCTTGTTCCAAGTAATAAATTTTAGCCTCCTTTTCCTTTTAGGATGGCAGTGAAAGAATTATAACCAAGCATTGAAGATGGTCATGCTGTAATTACTGAATATTGATGTTCCAATTGCAGCCAGTAGGTGCCTTCCATCCCCTTAGCAAGATTCATCTAATTACTGAATTACAAACATTGCCTAACTTTGATCCTCCCTTTAATTCCTCGAAGTACTGCATTTCAGTTTATTGATGAGTTATTTTCTTGATACAACTTCAAACTTGGAAAGAAGCGTCAGAAGTATTATGTTGTTGCCAATGAGATGTATCTTTCCTTTATTGTCAAGTTGGATTTCTGAAATCCTTGCATTTCTGCCGCATATCTCAATAAAGATATTTTTGTTAAATTAGTACAATATTGTTTAAGTCTTTACAGTAGATGGCATCTTCTTTGTCTCTGCATATTGTCGATTTTGAAGTGCTTACGCTGGTTCACCCCTTCCCTACGCCTCGTCTTCGATCACGGTGGATGGTTTGAGAGCAGGGAGGCAGAGCGGAGACAACTGGCACATTCAGTCATGCGTGCTTGCCCCTCTCCTGGTGTGGATTTATATCATCCTATGTTTGTCTTGCTTTCTTTTACATCAATAAATAAAGAGATGAACCAGCTTTTTTCTTGTGCTTCTTAGGAAAACTTTACACATAAAGTATTTGATCTGGGATCTTCTATTTTGGTTTGGGATTAGCCTTTTTCCCATAGACTAACATGGCCCTTAAGTCTGCTTGGCGATACTTTTCTATATCAGCAATTAGTTAGGGATTGAGCAGATGAAGTTGTTGTCGGTCAACAAAGCCCTATTTTTGTCATCCATTTTCTGATTAGTTTGTGTAACTAGATAATCTTTTTCTATGCTTTAGTATTGATTATTCTATCTTGTGTTGCAATTCCCATATTGCAATCTTCATTTGAATATACTACCTCTGTCCCCAAATATAAGACGGTTTTTGTTGAGCTAAAACAGCCTGCCAAAACGTCTTAAATCTGGGGACAAAGGTATTACAATTCTTACTAATAGCTGCATTTTTTGAGTTATCAGTCGTGTAGATGGAATCTGAAGTTGATCCATTTGGCCAAGTAGTAGATGATGATCTGAAAGAAAAGGTAAAGTTGTAAACTGTTTTGCATATCATATTTGGTTAAACAGTTAGTTTCCCATAGTATGAATGCTTTATCAACTGCTGATCTTGCACAAATGACTAGAGAAATGTCTGAAAACTGCACTGCGTTGATCCAAAGTTTTGTCATATTTTTCCAAAATTACCTTAACACATTACAATCTGATGGCAGAGATATTTACTATGAGAATAGAAAATGTCCTTTGGTGACCTCTTGTCGATGCTTGATAGGATAGGGTGTCCTAAATGGAGTCCTACGGATGTTGGTGTGATGAAAGCAAATTCCTGAAGAATATATTGTTCAGAGACCATGTTGGCAATGCTATATCCTTGCTGCCACCATAGCCTTTCCGAGGTGCAATGGACCTGAAGAAGCTACATCCGTCCTCCCTCCGTTGCCTGCAGCTCACCCTGCATCATGTATTGCGACAACTATTATCGAAATTGACTGTTTGGAAGTGACCTGCAGCTGTGTATCTACTGACTGTACAAGAGCTGAAGCACCCATACAAAATTGGTACATATTTATAGTTAAGGAATTAGAGGCTCTGGTTCAGGCAACAAAAGTCTGACATAGTCCAAGTTAGGACAGACTGTAACCAGGTTGCACATGAATTAGCAACAAGTGCTATACTAAGAAGCCTACATGGCACCTGCTTTTGTAATGAACGATTGTAAGAATTGCTACCTGTGAATGAAATCTGTCCATAACCTAAAACAGTCTGAGCTTGTTTGTTATTTACTCACCCTGTCCATAGTTTTCCCCATATTCGCATTCATGTTATGATGGGTTAATCTACCGGTAATTTATCACTTAAATGTATGTCCCCTTTATTAATAGCTAATGATATCAATATAACTTCTATTTTTCAAGGCAGTGATCTCAGGAATAGCATATATTCTTTGTGGACTTCCGGCATAATTCCGCTACCATTAGATGCAACTTATCTTCACTAAACAGACTTAATATAGAAAACAAATATGGATATCATGTGTGATCCTTTTGTTTCTTTCAGTCGTCTAATTAACTTCTACTTTCTTTATAATGTAGGTTAGCATTTTGTAAAGGTTAACACAAATTGTTATTTTACTGACATTAATTTTTAGCCAAATTAATTAGTTATAATGACAATTAGATTATGTTCTGTGCTGGGTTTGCTACCGATACTGCCATATAGCGACTTCCGTCGGCACTAAAAGAGTTGAAACCTATGGCGATGGGGATAGAACACAGCAACATTGACACATTAACAAGGGCGATGAACAATGTGACGTGTAAAAAAGGGCGTCGATAGAAGAATCCCAATGGTGGTCACAACGAGAGGAAAATCCTAACGGATAGCCTACCCCGAGAGGTAGATGTCGATGGTAGCGGCATGACAGTCGAAGAAATCTCAAACACAAACAACACCATGCATGCAAACACATAAACTTATCGCTAAAATATAGTCTCACCTCCGGCATTTGCGCCAGGGCACAACGGGTAACATTACCTTATTATGTTCATCTATGATCTTATTTCATCTCTGATCTTATTACCGCCTCTGGTAGCTATGAATAGAGTATATGCTATAGGTTTTCCTTTTAGGTAACATTTCCCTCATTATCCTCATCTCTAATCTGAATTTACATGTAGCGATTCTGAACACCGCTATCATGTGACATATCTTTAGCTCAAGCGCCATCAGAGTGCAAAGTATTTTTTAGCACAATTTTTATAAGATTCCTTCAATCTTTTTAGGAAGAGCTCAACACATTCTAATCATAGAGCCACGAAAAGTCTAACAAGTAGCTTCAATACACAAAACATATAGAACTTAAGGTTACATTACAGACTTGCTTTCGACACCTGCGCCAGGGACGCAACCGGTCATCTAGTCCGTACAAATCAACCAAAGGGATCGGCACAGAGACGGCGGCTTGGTCGCTTCCTCGGCTACGGCGTGCGCCCTGCGTCTCACGTCCCCCTGCAGCTTGGCGGTACGCGCGCCGCGCAGATGCCGTGCCCCAAAGCTCGTCAAGTGCCGCCGCAACCAAACAAAACAACTCTGCTTCATCTGTTCTGTAACTCGACGCACACGCACTGATCCAGCATATTTGTGGCCACTGTGCTGATAATTGTACGGAATAGTCGATTTGTATGGGTTAAGGGAAAATTTATCATATTAGCGTCTGTAGTCCAACGGTTAGGATAATTGCCTTCCAAGCAATAAACCCGGGTTCGACTCCCGGCAGACGCAACTTTTGCGCCTTCTAATGAAGATCTCAACCCCATCTGCTATTTTTTGGTTTTTGGAGGACCTGAAAGCATCTGCTGATCGCTGATATCACCGTTACGCCCTCTCATGTCTCTTTTTAGTGCAAGTTGCTTGTCCACCTGGGCGGAGACTGCAAACTAGGCTTTCCGATTTTAACTCCAAAATGGGCCGAGATTGCGACAATGAAGCCTGGTCCAGTTTCCCTCCTGTGGAATTATCGGCCCATTCCCATATACATAGCAAAATTTTGTCAGAAACCATGCAATGCATCTTGCAACCACCAAGACGCGCGTTGCTGCGTCCGCTCTAATACAACCGACGATAGATAAAAAACAATTTTTTTAATGAAACGTATATAAAAGACAGTAGCAATAATGGAGAAAATACTACCATCCTCACAAAAACATAGAGAAGTAGAGAAGGGAACATAGTTATGTCCGTCGTAGCAAGTTTAGGAGTACACCACTCAACAGAGAGAACATGACCCCACATAAAAAAGTTTAAATTATGCAGATACTCAGTTAGACGATCAGGATACGACCACAATTACGAAATGTCATGAAAATTAAATTGTGTCTATGAAGATTTTAACACAAGAAAATTAAGAAAGTTCTGACAATGTTTAGACAATGTACCATATAATGAACATTGCAGACTCGAGAGATGGATTAGCCAAGATTTGATTAGCCATCGAGATCCTACAGTAAAGGTCATTCATTTGATTATAATAAAATCAAGTAGACTTTTCTGACCTAACTCATCCTAAAATCAGTAATAGTTGGCGTAATTATTTCATGTCATACTTAAATCAATTGCATCGAGTACAATCGGGGATGGAGGTGCCCTGTAGTACTGGGGGCTTGACAGAGCCAGAGGTGTGTGCGAAGAGACGGGCAAAATTTGCGTCGGAATGGCTGTTTTAGGTAGAATACGGCTCGAGAAAGCGGAGGGCAAGAAACGGTGTCCCGTGGCACAGGCTGCGCGACGCTATGGTGGGTGATGGTGGCAGAGAAAGGATAAGGGTTGTCAGAAAGTGCCAATAGCTTCAGACTCACCATATCTCTACTACCTTAAAAAAGAAGTTGGTTCCACTTTCTGCCTCCTGTTTTCATCCGCCTCCTCCTCCTTCAAATTCCTTGCGCCGACATGTGGGTCTGAACAGCGTTTCCTTCCTCTAATCCACCGTGTATGAAGCTGGGTAGCTCCAGGAGCCGACTCCATCTCACCGCTCAATATCGCCGTCGGTTCCCTCAGATGACCGCCTCCTCCTCGAGCCTCAACCCACCTGCCTTGGGTCTTTCCGTGGCCACCTATCCCGTCCCGTCCTGTCCCGCATCCCTAGCTCCCCGCCTCGCCCGATTCCTCCTTCTCACCGCCGCCGCCCCAATCTCGTCGCCGTTCCCGGAGCCGTCGTCGCGCCGAAAGTTGGTGTGGAGGTTCAGGTGCCGAACTGCCCTCGCCGGCGTCAGGCGTCTCCCTCGGCCGTGTCGGCGACCTGAGGCGGCGGCGGGGTCGAACCGCAGGGACAAGCGTCTCTTCGATAGTCACGACGGCTTGAGGTGCGAATGTTTGGCCCAGCAGCAGGTGCCCTGCCCTTATTATTCACTGTTTTTTCATGTAATGTGGCGAGCGGGGAAGATAAGAAATGCTAGGTCCGATTAACAACAATTAGTTGGTGTTAAGAATGGATTCGCGATTCGGAACAGATTTTCCGTCCTACTTTCAGTTCGAGTATAGAAAAACAGTGATTATCTAGCTTGACATCTTATTGGTCTCTTGGTGGTATGAATATATTCCTTACTTTCAGTTCGAGTATAGAAAATCAATGATTACCTAGCTTGACATCTTATTAGTCTCTTGGTGTTCTGAATATATTTTTGGAGATGTGTACTCTGACTGAAGAATATGGTCTGGCTGTAGTAAATCTGAGCTCTTTTCCATCAATTTCTCCACTCGTCAAGAGCGCTCATCTAGCTTGAGATCTTACATGTTTGACACAGTTAGTGTTAAACCATTGTGTATGCAGTTACTGATGAAGCAAATCATGGAGGACACTGTATTTGCAATGGCGGGCTGATCTTATGCAGTTCTGCTGGCAACGAAACACTGACATTGTGTATGCAGCTTATTCTGGACAGAGACATGCTGGTGCCGGGAGCTTGTCGCGGCTATCAGGTAATAGTCGCTGGACACGGCGAACGGTGGCACATGGCATGCGTTTGTCACTGGACAGGATCATGGTGTGGATTGATAAAGCGCGACATGCGCAATACAGCTGTAGCCTGACTGTCCGGGGACGGAGCACCTGTTTGCGTGATTCAGATGCCGAAGTACCAAGATGAGCTAGAGCATAAGATAGTGCCAATTAGTATTCTATGTTGTTGTATTTTCCAACAATTTAGTTTGGCATTATTGCAATGTGTATTTTTGGGTATGTTCTTTGAAATGACACAAAAGAGAACTCTTGCTGCCTGGGAGCTTCATGATAGTAGTGAGAAAAAAGTAATCGCGGTGCCATGTTTATTCTTCTGTAAGCATGCCATGAAGCAATATTAAGAGAGACACTGGTACTTTTTCATAGATGGGTTAGGTCTACTCTAAGATTAAATTTCTTTCTAAGAAATGAGATATTATATCCATGTGAAAATGATTGGATTTATTCGAAACATTACTATTTTTATTTTATGGTGACATCGTGAAGGTTTAGCTAACAAGCAAGAAAATATTACCTGCATTGATTACTGAAATAGTGAACATGCTCTTACATATATCTCTGACTACCTGTAGGAATTGTCAAAGTCTGTAGGTGGGACTTGCTACTTAAATTGCAAATAGACTATAATTTGTCTTTTTTAACAACGACTGTATAATTTGTCGATAGCTCCAGGAAAACACATGTATGGTGTTCCAAACCATTTATGGTCATGGATGCAGTTTATTTGTTTTCCTTTTGAGTGCATATCATTTACGGAATTGCTCTGGTTAGATAAAGAACATTATATTGCGCTAGAGAAGAGGATGGACTCACACAGAAATGTGCCACTAAAGTAATTACATTATGATTCAGTTATATGATAGAAGACAAAGGAGAGAAGAAGTGAGGACCGAAAAGCATAGGAGCAGATGCTGGCGATATGTTGTTGCATCAGTCGAACCGATAACAAATGGAGAAGAAACACACATGAGGGAAAAGAAGCCGAGGATGAAGAGTTGATCAATAGTATATGTTGAACCACTAACATGTATGCTTTTGCTCACACTTGATGATTTATGTGCACAAGAATTTTAAATTATATGCTTGACACGATTAATGTTGAACCATTATAATATTTATATCCCGTTGCAACGCACGGGCAATTAGCTAGTCTTGTTTTAAAAAAAAATCAAAACAACATGTTGGAGGACATGTGGAGCAAGGAGAATGCAACGATGCTAGGGAGTTTACTATTTGTAAAGGATGGTATTCAGCTGAATACCCATAAAATTTGGCAAAAAAAACTAATAGTACAATCACCAATTCTTGTTTGTTCTGTACGAATTGTCATGCAAAATTTTCAATAAAAAAATGCCATGCAAATAGTGAGATCAGAGCTCGTTGGTGTTGTTACTTGGAACAATTGAAGGGAAGTAGTTGGTCATGGGATCGAGTACTACTACCTTAACTAGTTTCATTTGGTTTATGTTGTAAAAAATATTCCGAATACCATTGTAAAAAAATTGGGCCCGCCCTGCCCACGACCAACCACCGCATAGTCACCGTATGTGCATACTGGCACTGACAGAAATTTATAACGTGTTTGGTTTGTCAAATTGTAACGTAATCCAGTTATGGTGGCACCGCAAACCGTTAGATTTTGTTTGTTTCGGTTTGACCGTAATCCGGTATCAAATTCCGCCGTAGAAGAAATTGATTCCGGCCAAAATCGGGTGTAATCTGAAAAGCGGACGAACGGGCATGATTCCTCCCCCTCCACGACTCTTCTCCACGTCTCGAACTAAAAGTGACACCTATTTTGTTATGACCCCCTTGGCTCGCTTTAGTTCAAGCATTGCCGCCATGGCTGCTCCTCCACGAGTTAAAGGCTGGTTGCTACCAGGGCCGCCCATTGATTGGGCAAAAAAGGCGACCGCCCATGGTCCCGAGAAGAGAAGGGGCCAAAATGGTAAAGTATACTCCCTCTGTTCCTAAATATAAAACTTTCTAGCCTTTCTGACTTTGTCCCGATTCGTTAAATGAGTATATCAACACACTAAAACATGTTTACATATATACGAATCATGAAAAAGTCAGAAAGGTTAGAAAGTCTTGTATTTTGGAATGGGGGAGTATATATTAATCACTATATATACTATATGTTATAACTATTTAACACTCCTTGTAAAAAAACACAGATAACTTTTTTTTGGTGAACAACGCACTACTTTTACTATGATTTTCATTTGTAATATGTCTAAAAAATAGCTTAAATACATATGAAAAAAGTATTTCACAAGACAAAATACAACAACATCCATTTATAGAAGCTGAATCTATACACTAGATATATATTAGTGGTAGAATTTTAAGATGCTGAAAAATCATGTGGCCTTACATTTTGGTACCGAGCGAGTATCTTAACATAACAAGAGCATATCAAATAATAAAATTTACATATGCAAACATATTAGAATCCACACAATTTAACTTCATAGGTGATTACTATAAATAATGTTGTTTCCGTACCAAGTGTAGAGCATGCACATTTTATTAAATTTTGACTTGCTAGATAGTTTCGAACATAAAAAATGCAGTTTCATCGATTCAGTTTTTCTAGAAGTCTATATAAATATGTTTACTTTGTCATGCACTAGAAATTGTTACTTGAGATATTTGTTTGGTCGTACTCTTTTCATGTCTTTACCATAAATACGTACAGAGTAAATAGATTATGGATTGTAGAAAAATAGTTCTAAAACAGACTTTTTTTTAGAAAATGGAGTTGAATATCTTTTAATATCCAGTAACGACAAAAACACCAACTAATATTCATTAATATTGCTAATTATATGGTTAAAGTACGTAAACAAATAGAAAATTATACTCTGTAACATAATAAAAATAAGATCTAAAACGTATAAAAGTTAAGTACAAATTGTATCTATCTTGACTCGCCCCGGACCCAATAATTCATAGAACTGGCCCTGGCTGCTACGCTGCAATCTAAAAGCGGCCTCCTCTCACCCTTCCTCTTCCATCCCGACCCCTCTCTAAATCTCCATAGTGGGTAGGCGGATGAGGAACTCTAGCAAAGCGAGCCACTACACGTCAATGTCCATGAAGTGTATCGGTCGTGGCTCTGCTCCAGGCAGCATCCACCACTCGCAGGCACACGCGACCCAGGAGTTCTAGACTCGTATTTTTTTTCTTCGATAACAAGCTTTAGATTCCATTAACGTTATTGTCTGAGTAACAAAACATGTTACCTTTTCCTCCATTCCGTTTACATTAACATTGTAACCCAATTACATTTACGTTTGCACCGCTTCCAGTGAACCAAACACGTCCTTAAGTAATGCATTTCATTCATTTCCTAAAGGAAAAGTAAGCCTAAAACCACTCCTACTCTTCTTGTCCTAGGATGAATAGCTACCATTCGATCGACTATGTTCGATCCGCAGAACACAGGCAGCTATACGCCTATACCCCGTCCAAGTATAGCTGGCTTGGCACAACAGCACGTAACATGCCCTCACCAGTTATAGGCGTATTTATCAAATGATTTCACTGCATCGGTCCATGCAGAAATGTGAAGCTGAAGCTTTTGTCGCCCTTCACATTCCCCTCTCGATCTCATACCTCCGGCACCCACCATTCATGGGGTGCAGCAAGCGTATGCTTGACATTTTGCCGAAGATAAGGGAAAAAATGCCGCCCTGCAGGTAGGAGGGTGTGAGGCGACCATGGAGGCGACGGTTGCGCGCGGGGCGCTGCCGCCCTGATCTCCTTGCTCCGGCCGCTGCTGCTGCCTCCAAAACCGGATCCGGAATCGGCTGAGCATCCTCTTCCCGTCCAGCCCAGGGTTCGTTGCTGAGTCACCGAACGGCCGCCGACGCTGCTGCTTCCGCCGCGCTCTGGCTCCTCCAGAAGCTTCACTGACCTGCACCAAGGCCAACCAGAAGCTTAACCGACCTTGCTGGCCGTCCGCGTCCCTGCTCCCTGTCCTCGCTGGCCGTCGTGTGAGGGGGATGGGGCTCTCGCATCCCCGCCCGCGGCCGGTGCGGGCACGCCGCCGCCGCCAAGATCTCCTGCGTTCAAGCTCGCCTGCTGTCGCCGCCACTGGATCCTCCGCTGCAACCTCTGCCTGCTCCTGCTGCCTGGGCGCCGGAGGCCCTTCATCAACCCCTGCATCCGGCGCCTCGCTCGACCGCCGGAGGTCCGACCCCGCCATTGGCGGACGGGTGCGGCGCTCTCCTCTCCCCAAGCCTGCTGCCACGGTGCCTCATGCCCTCCCCACGAAGACCGTTGTTCCGGCTCCGCCGCCCGCCGCTGCGGCTCCTCTTGCCGGCGCCTCCTCCGACCTGAAGTCAACGCCCCTGACCACGAATCCGGCCTCCTCCGCCTCCACTGAAGATGTGACACCTTTGCAACTGCTGCTAGCTGCTTCTCAGGGACTGCCTGTTTCATGGGCCTCCCTTGCCGACTGGGACGACGATGATGCCAGTGAGGAGGAGTTGGCCCCGTGGACGCCGCCAGCTTTTGGCGGGCTTGGGTCTGACCCTGCCGTGATGATTGAAGGCCTCGGGTTCTTGTCGCTGCCGCCGGCTGTCTCGGGCAGCCCGGTCTCTGAGGTGAGCTTCGTCAAAGTTGTTGATGGTGATGAAGAGTTGGCTCTTGAGACGTCGATGGCCTCCACAAATGGCGTTGTCTCCAACCCGAAGGAAGCATTTGCGGAGCTCTGCGCCGGCCTCTCTGCTGATGCTGCTCTAGATCTTGGTACATCTTCAGCTCCGGCTTGTGGAATCCTCTCTGCGGCATCTGCAGCTCTTGAAGCCGATGAAGGCTGGGTGCATGTGGGTGGGCGGCGCCGCTACAACCGAGGCTCTCCCCCTGAATCGTCAAAGGAGGGTCTCGAGCGTCGCCTCGCGTTCAAGCGTTGGGCTCGTGGAAGGTGCTTTCGTTGCTTGGAGTATGGCCACCAAGTCGGAGCATGTCGCGGGCCATTCAGATGCATTCGTTGTCGTGGCGCTGGTCATCGGGAGAGGTTCTGTCGTGCTCCCTCTCCGGTTGCTCATGATTGCTCTCCAGCCGCTCATGCTTGCTCTCCGGTCACTCGCGCTCCTGGCCAACATCACCGCTCCCCGTTCGACCAGCATTGTCCTCCACCGGAGGTCGTTGGCCACTCGTCGTCGCCACCGAGGTACCCATCTGCGTGTTACAAAGATTCTTTGGTCTCAACTTTTGAGTCACAGGTTGCTCTGCTGCGCTTGGAGCTGCTTCAGAAGGTTGAGCTGCTTCGTTCTGAGATTCGAGATGCTCTAGCTGAGCTTCAGGTTGCGTTGCGTGTCTCTTCGCCGCCTCAGCTCCAAATTGTTTCCGCTGATGAGGGGGCTGAATGCTTCTTTGGGGATTTTTCTCCTCGTGGTCTGCATGAGACGTCGCCTGTCATCGCCGAGTTTGTGGCTCCGGTGGTGCAGGTCATGCCTGAGCGGCAGGAGCCTAGTGGGGAACCATCTACGGTGCTTCATGTGGAGTTGGGCTCATTGGAGTCCATGGAGGGAGTTGTTGATGGGGAAGCTCCTGATCCTTTGGTGATGAAGTCCACCCAGTTTGTGTCGCCGTCTGTCCTTGAGAGTGTTGTCATCACCGAGATGCCTGAGATTTCTGAGACTCGTGTGTTGGCGCCTAGGTCCAAGGTTCTGTTGGGCAAAGAGGTTCCTGATTTCCTTCTCGGTTTGGAGGCGGCTCGCACTGGATATGGCAAGGAGATTATTCGTGTCTTGATGGGGCTAGCTTCAGATGCTGAAATCACGAAGGTGGAGAAGTCTCTCAGGAAGATGGGTAAGAAGCTTCGCGTTGCAAGAAAAGGTTCCGCTTCTTCATGATTGTTGAGACCTTTTTAGATAGTCATGTTGTCGGTTCGTGGTTGGGATAGGTTGGCGAGTTTGTGAGGTCGTGGTTGCTTCTGGATGTTGCCTGTCGTAGGTGTTGGTCTTTGCGTTTGTGTGGGTGGCTTGATGTGGTGTTGTTGTTTGTTGTATGGTTAATTTTCGCCCGGTTTATTCCACTAATAAACCGGACACCTTCTTCTTAATAAATCTAAGGCAAAGCTTTTGCCTTCGTTTAAAAAAAAAAACATTTTGCCGATGCTTGAGGTTATCTAAACGTCCGCACATGGGAGCTGGAAACGAGAAAGAACAAGTTCCATGCCACCGCCCACCGGGCTACTCGTGCAACCCGAGTATTCAGAAAAGAATCGGGTGTCGGTCGACCAGCACACCTGAACAAAATTCTAACTCTGGCTGGCTGGAACGTGGCTTTGCTGAGAAAGAGGGCAACCCAGTTTCGCGTCGTGGTATCTCGTCTGTAAGGCTGCAACGAGCTGCTAGTGAGCGTGTATCGTTGGTTGTCACTCACTTGACATCGCTTCGAAGCATTGGTGCTCCAATAGTAGTGGGTTGCTCTAGAGCGGCAGCAGGTTCGGTTGTTCGTTGTTGCCCGGTGACAGTCATCGCACGCATGCAGGGACGGTTCATGGTACAATTGCGAATGAAAAGACATGAATGAGGAAACGACAACAAAGAACAAACCTCCATACGAGCGATCTAAAATCATGAGTGTTCTCGTCGTTCCTTCACCGGCTGTACTGCTACTGTAGGTAGGAATAAAGGCCGGCAAGCAATAAGTTGACGCTGCAAACCCATGCTTAGGATAAAGCCAACCGTATGGCCGTCCGTCCTCGAGTACCAATTGAGTACCCCCGTATAAGCATTCGATGGTACTACGATAAACATAAGGACGTAATGTAAATGGTATCGGAGACCTTCAGTTAAGTACAGTACTGGTCCATGTACATGAGGTTAAGACGAACGGGGTAAAGAAGAGCCCTAAACTCACAGCAGTAGTCCATGGAGAAACATAAAGAAGAGAGGACGCACTGGGCCATGCGTGCGTTTCCACAAATCAGCACGAGCCACCTGGCGTCCTCCTGCCACCGCCTCATTCTCCTCTCACGCTCCTTTGCACTTTGATCTAAACACTATCATTTACCGTGCCCACCCCCGCATTCAAATCAAATCGCACAATACTTGTTCGTAGGTCCAAGTGCCATCAAAATATATATACCGAATTATCGATCATGATCATGCTAGTTGTAATCTTTCTCCAAGGAAACATATTTATATAGTAACTGTTTACTGTTAGAGGTGGCAACGTTCATGGTTAATGTTCTAGTGGTGTCAACCTTTCATACTGTACCGTTCTTGTTCATCAAACATGTTTTTTTCGGCCACTCTACAATAACACCCTAATCTGTAAGAAGATTGGGCGTTCTACTTCCCGGGTGCATATGCACCTGGTATGTAAAATGTATTTTCAACCCATTTTCAAAATGTCAAAAAACTTATTAGCCGTAAATCCAAACTATTATGTATACGGTCTTTGGCACTTGGTTGTAATTATGACCACCTAGGCTCACCTGCGGAAACATCACATATGAAGGAGGGCTGCCTGGATGGCGAGTCTTCTGTCACATAAGACTTAGCGGGCAGCCCCAGGTGGAAAGAATTGCTGCCAAAGAGGAAAACAGAAACTCTTTTGAATTCTTTGTTGATGATTATATCTACTGTTGTGGGTTTGTGCTGCAAGCTTCTGATGTTGTGGCAAGTTGTTACAAGATGTGGCCAAGTAGTTGTTCCTTTAACTCAAATAAGAAAGAACAACAACTCTAGACAACCCAACAAGTCATCACTTTTTGCTTCATTATGTTGTGATCACGAGAAATATTATGTATTGCCCAAATAAAAAGAATGAAAGAAAAAACAAGGATACATAATCACGCGGTGGTTGACTAGAGTTATTTATGTCTAAGTATTGTTCAAAGGAGAATCTTTTAAAAATCGCAGTAATCTGAGAAAAGTGTTACTACATTTTAAAAAACGAGTTGCACTTTTCTGAACGAGTATGCACTTTTCTGCTCATAAAATTACAACTGGATGCCAGTTGCACTTTTTTCTAAATTGTAATTGCATTTTTCCTCGGATGACTGAGAGATTAAAAAATCTCAACCAACTGAGATTTAGTAAAAATGAAAGAAAAAACAAAATTACATACTAGTAGCTCGATGATTGAATAGAGTAATTAGCAAAGGAAATGCCATTTAAAAAATCATGCACGAGCACACTGTGCAAGACCTCGCAACTTGGAAGGACCAGAATGGAAAAAGGGCACCTCCTTCAAATTCCAAACCTGAAAAGTCTGAACCCCAAAACGAACGAAACGAAAGCTCTCCAGAAACTAGGGCCACACGCTTCCGCTCCGAAACTGAAAACCGAACAAGTCCGTCCACATCTTGCCATCTCCCTCTTCCCCATCTCCGCGGCATCCCCTCCCCCACCCATCTCCTCCCATGTGGCTGCCCTGGGTCAAGACGCGGTCTTCCTCCCCCACCTCCAACTCCACCTGCTCTTCCACCGCACTCTCCGCCGCCTCGCCGCGCCTCTCCTTCTCCTCGCCCTCCCTCAAAGATCTCCAGGCCCTCCTCCGCTCCGACCCCGCCTTCCCCTCGCCCTCCCCGCCCCAGCTCCACACGGCGGCGCCCTGCTCCCCGTCCGTCCGCGTCTTCCACCGCGTCCGCGTCGCCGCCTCCGCCCTCCGCGCCCTCCGCACCCTCCAGGCCCCGACCGCCGCCGCCGACCGCCGCGTGGTGCTCTACTACACCTCCCTCCACGTCATCCGCCCAACCTACGAGGACTGCCGCGCCGTCCGCATCATCCTGCGCGGCCTCCGCGCCTCCGTCGACGAGCGCGACCTCGCCATGGACGCGCGCTACCTCGAGGAGCTCACGGCCCTCCTCCCCCGCGCCCGCCGCAACATCACCCTGCCCCAGGTCTTCGTCGGCGGGCGCCACCTCGGCGGCGCGGACGAGCTCCGCCGCCTCCACGAGTCCGGCGAGCTCCGGCGCGTCGTGGCCGGCGCCGCGCCCCTCGCCGCCTGCGGCCGGTGCGGCGGCGAGCGGTACGTGCTCTGCGGCAGCTGCGACGGCAGCCACAAGCGGTACAGCCTCAAGGGCGGCGGCGGCTTCCGCGTCTGCGCCGGATGCAACGAGAACGGCCTCGTCCGCTGCCCCGACTGCTCCCCGCCGGCCGTCGTCTGATCCAGATTCAATCCAAGGTCCCCCCAATCTACTATTGACTTCTTCTACTGAGTAGTACTAGTAGATTTTAATTTCCTAGTGTACTAAAATCGGGATAAGATACTGGGTTGTGTGTGTAGCTGTTGTTACAGCTTGATTTAGTGTAACTGGTGTTTAATGGAGTACTACTGTATTACAGTTATGTTTTGACGGTTTGATCAATCTGGAGCTGCAAGTTTTTAGCATTTCCTAGCCAGCATCTCCAGTCTTTGGCAAGTTATGCCGAGGAGATTAATCAAGTCTGAATCTGAGTGTGTTGGATGACCCTAGTACTACTAAATGATTGATTGATAAATTTCACTGCTTACCGTCCTAATTTTACTGCTTAGATACCGTACGGCTTCTGCACATGCGAGCATGAGCTTCGTCCGTGCATTTCGCGTGATTCTTTTCATTCCAAAATGCTGAACCTGGGTCGATCATCCAACGCAGTTTTTCCATAACTATCAAGATCTCCCCCACTTATCATGATTGTTGATTTTATCTTCACGAACGACATTGTTTCTACTAATTGGTGAATTGATAAAAAAAATGTTAGTGTGTGTCAATGCATGTACATAAATTTCTTGTTAGTACATGAATCTAAAAATTAGATTACATAAGTCTAGAAATAAATTCAGATTTTTTATAATCTAAAAATTAGGTTACATAAGTCTAGAAATAAATTCAGATTTTTTAATAGTATATTGATATTTGGAAATTCATTGATAATTTGTGATGGATAGTAAAGCATTTAAAAAATAAGCGGGAGAAATCCTCATAATCATGGAGTTATATTTTCATCAATCATCCAGTAATCCAATTTGAATGGTTGGTATCTTCTTGTTTGTTTGCGGAGGAGCACGCACTGTTGAGGTTTCCAGAAAGCTGCCACACGCCGTGCCTGAATTTACGACACTGGGCTGCTGCAGAATTAGGCCAACGGCAGCTCGTTTTGGAGCCTGCGGCCTTTGCCGAGATCTTACGGCTGCCGCACCGGAAAAAGGGATCTTACCGGAAAAGCTAGCGTCTCGCTGAGGACACAGGAGAGAGGCTTTTGCTCCGTGTCCCCTCTCGTTCGAAAGAATATGGATCAGGGGTTCGTGCGGCGGTTTTGAATGCGATCGATCTGATTGGTAAAGTGGCCGTTGGATAGGACTAATCATATCGTTTAAGCGGTGCGTACTTAATTGTTTGCATGACAGGTTTGATGAAGAGCCGTGAGAGTAAGTTCAATAGTAGAGGCAACAACCGGCTATATGAAACTGCAATGTCATTAAAAGTTAGCCTTATAGTTAGCTCATACAATAGAGTTGGCTATAAGTTGGACATTAGGTTAGTGTTTTCTCAACTTTGTGTCTTTATCTCTTTTTGCATTTAATGTTTTTGCCTAGGAGCACGCGTAGAGACGGGCTCTTGCATGAGAGCCCGCTTCATCTCTTTTTCCTTGTCTCTTTTCTCCACATAGTCAAACATACCACGTAGCCGGGCTATAAGCCCACTATTGTACTTGCTCTAAACAGCCATCCGCGCCCTTTTTACTTGGTGGTACCCATGGGGTGGGGGATTTGGTTGGAGCTCTGTGGTGGGAAAATCCAACCCGGAGACCGCAACCGGCGTCTTTCTCTTGATGGTGATCAAGGTCGACCCTTACGTCCGATAAGCTCAGAATGAGCATGTTATGAAATTGCAGTGACAAGATGAGTGGCTGGAAATGCAAGGTCTAATGTGTTCGATAAGTTAAGAAGGAGCATGTTATGAAATTGCAGTGACAAGATGAGTGGGTGGTCTAATGTGTCGCCCTAAGAAGCTGGGCGGGTTTGAGATTCTAAATATGGAGAAATTCTCTAGGGCTCTTTGTCTCAGATGGTTGTGACTTGAATGAGTTTTGTCGGATAAGCCTTGAGTCGGTTCGGAAACGCCCTATGATAACGATGATAAGAATTTATTCAACGCAACAACAAGAGCAATCGTGGGTCATGGCCTCAGAACTTCCTCCCAAAGTCATTGCGCTTGCCGTCTTCGAGGGCTCTTGACGCAAAAACATGAAAGTCCATGACACACTCACGAATCTCAAATGGATTTCAGATATCGTTATGGACAACTTCACCGTCAAACACATCGCTCAGTTCATACACCTTTGGGGCCTTCTTCAGGATGTTGTGATGACTCTTAGGACTTACGACGTCATAGCTTGGACTCTCACCATCAATGGGATTTACACGGCAAAATCAGCATACCAGGCTCAGTTCATCAACGCTTCCTCATGCCCATTCACATGCCTCATTTGGAAATCCTAGGTACCTCCCAAGTGCACTTTCTTCGTCTGCCTAGCCATGTAAAATGTGCTTTGAACCTCACATTGCCTCGCTGTTAGAGACTGGCCCCACCAGTCTACATGTCAGCTCTGCAAATGTCAACCTGAGAACATTCTTTAGTTCGGGCAAGGCATTGATCTACAATTATTGGAAATCAGTGGAGGCCTTTGGATGCTCCTCGCACAAAGGATTCAACACCGCAATAATTTTTATCACTTGGGAGATTTAGAAGGGGCGAGGGTTTTCAACAATAAATTGCGATACCTTTCGAAAGAAGCAGAGGTTGTTGGCTAGTTAGTCCGGCTTTGATCCTTTCTTTTTCTGTCTATCGTTGTCCTAGGTCATGGTTGTTTTATCCTTCTTTACGAATATAATTTACCTTGTTTTGATGGTATTGGTACGCAACGGGAGTTTGGTTGGAGCTCCCTCCGTGGTGGAAATCCAAGCCGGATACCGAGACTGGTGCTGGATGATCTTTCTGCAGCAATTACCCTCTGGGATCAAGTGACGACGATGATGAGGCAGCAGCGAACCGGTCAATCAATCGATTGTCCATGCCACATGGAGCCGGCGCTACACCTGTACGCCGTGCGACTGGAAGAAGACGCCCGCGTCCGGTTGCGCATGGCGGCATACGCTTGGCTCGCGGAGCTAATCCTGAGGATGGAGGGATGTGAGGAGCACGTGGTGGGACGCGGCGATCTCCATCGGGTGGAGGGGGCCGCGACTCGTGAAAGCAGCATTGCGGCTCCGGGCTCCATCATCCATCGTCGGATCAAGTGGTGATTGCTCGCTCTCGTGAGGTGTGCGCCCCATGCATCCATCCTGTTGCTCGCCTCACTTTTCCTCCTTCCTGTCTTCTGCTTGATTGGATGCAGGGTAAAATTCCGGATGCATCATCGCCAATTCCTCTGCAGGCGCAGGTGCGGGTTAGGAGGTTTTCTTTCACCGGCCGGCAGCTCGTATTCCTGTCCTGCGGTAGCGGTGGCCTGGTGGAGGAATGGATTTATTATTGGAGGTAGCAGTGTGGGGTGGGCAGCCGGGAAAGTAACCACGGTGGTCGGTGGATACCAGCAAGTTACTCGTCGACGATGAGGCCCAGCTAATCCTTGGTGTGAATGTTCAAGCTCCTTGGCGATTCTATGCTCGACACGAAATGGCTGGCCCAGAAACACGGCACTGTTGTGCTTCTCCGTAGCTAGCCTGTGGTGCCAGAAACGCATTAACTTCAAATGAGATTAATACTAACTACTCGTAGCTGCTGGCTGCTGCTCAACAGGGGAAGACACGGTGCAGTTCGATGACTAGTGTGATTTCCACACGTGACGGTGCACCGCAGTACACTAGTGCATGTACCGTGTAAGAAATATCAGTTATGTACTCGCATGATCCTGGAGATAGCTAGAGCTCTCCTTTTCTTTTTTTTGCGGTTTACCTCAGGTCCTTTTTTCTCTTTGGAGACTTAATTTGTGGCTGTAAATAAACACTATTTATATCTAATTGAAAGTCAAACGTCTGCTGGGTCCTCAACAAAAGAAAACAGTTCTAGGTCGACAGTTTAAAACATAGCCTACAATCACCTCCTCAGTCCTCACCTACACATGTTTTTCCCCTGTTACTTATCAGATGTTGACCCGAGATAATATAAAGAAGCGGCGGCGACACGTGCAAACCTGACCTCTATTTTTCTTTTTCTTTGTTCCGAACTTAAAATTGCTTACCTGTGTGGTTTCCCACAAATGCGGTCTTTATTCGCCGATATAATTCTCTGTATGTTCTTTGCGGAATCCTAAGAAGAATGATATCGCCAATATTATCTCATATGCTACATTATGGAGCGTCTGTAACATCCGTTACTCCATCTGTTTTCAGGGTTCGAGCTGCATAAGCATGAATGTCGTGTGGATGGAGATGATAAAGCTACTCCATGGTTGACAGTGACTGTGCAAACTCGCTGCAACGTCGCAGGCTGCAACTGCTCAACTGACGACGAGCCGTCTGTCTAAATCCCTAGGCGCAATGTGAAGCCAGGCACTCGCAGATCGGCCACAGGTAGGCGCCGTTGCAGCGGCCGTCTATCTTGCCGGCGCTCTGGCAGAGCAGCCTGCACGCGCCGGGTTTCACGCACAGGCCGTAGCCATGATCGTTGTTCCAGCACTCATCAGCCTGAACAGTCGACACCCCGCCTGAAAAAATGCAGACCAGAATTATAAGAAAATCGACCAATTATACAGCTGCAGCATTTCAGAAAAAATGCGAAAAGGATACGCAGCGTATGTGAATCGATGGGGATGCTTACTTGAAACGACGATGAGCAGCACGAGAAGTACAGAGCACAAGGCATTCCTCCTCCAAGCCTCCATGGCAGAACAGGAGAATGCAAACGGATTACTTTAGACGATCGAACACAAGGAATGCAGCAACAATCGTGCTTTGGGCCTTCTTATTTATTGAGGCATATCCTTACTGTGTTCTTGGCATTCGTATGATAGATTATGGTCTGCATATATATTGGGGTCATAAGGCCCAGAAAGAATATAGGATGCTGAAAGAATTCGAGGTCAAGCGTGTAAACCGGGGACAGTAATTTGCAATAAAAAACTGAACACAAACATGTCCCTAGATTTTTTACAAGCATGGTCGGAGCTAGCTATATTTTGTGCGGTAATCCCATACAGTCTATTTTAAGAACTTCCTAGTTATTTCAACCATTTTATATGATTACTTCATCCATTTTACACAGAGAAAAATATTGAATATTGCACGTGTATATCGAGATCCTTGTGTGAACCATACAACGAAGGACCACAAGCTTTCCTTTACAATATTATGCTGAAAATTGTTCTTCAAAGAACATCATAATGCCAGACAAAGTACATATCTCTATATATCTCTACTATATAATATCGTTAAAGGTGATGGTCGGCGGCGGAACGTCATTTTTTGGACCGTTTTGCCCTCCCACCAGATCGCATAATACGCACCGATGCCATCGTACCCCTTCGCGTCGTGGTCTTTTTGCAATTTACCCCTTAGGAATAGAGAGATCAACCCGCGGTCCCACCCTTATCCACCCGGTGCGTTCGATCAATCGATCCCCTCTCCTCTCCTCTCAGCGGCGGCGGCGGCAGCGACAGGAGATTCGCAGCGTCCGCCAGCATGGGCATGGGGCAAGCGAGGTCAGACTCGAGGACCCGCAGTCCCCCGAGCTCTCTTCCTCTCCCCAGATTCAACAACCCCCCGCCGCCGCTCCTCTCCTCGCCGGCTTCCCCTGCGTCGCCGCCCCGTCTTTCCCACCCCCGGACCGTCCTCACCATCGCCGGCCTCTCCTTCCCTCCTCTCCTCGTCGTGCGAGACGTTCTCCCGCACCAGAACGCGCCGCCGGCCCAACCTTGCAGACGAGAGAGGCGCCGCCGGCCCGGAGCTACGGCGTTGCGGCCGGCTTGTTCGCCGGAGCGCGCGTGCATCGCACTATGCGCAGTGCTCCGTCGAATTCGCCAGCCCGCGTCGCACGCGTGGCCGAGGGCCTGCGGCGCGGTGATGCACGCCGGCGAGATGGCGCACCACCAAGACGCGATGGTGCCGACGGGAGCCACGGAGGGCTGCGCATCCCTTCGTCCGCCGCGCGCTACCAGGAGCGACATCAACCCGCTCGCTCGTCTTCCTCCGACGTGGGGATGGTGGCTTGTTCGCCGGCGTGGATGCGGCTCCCCACCGACCTGCGTCGCCGGTCCTTTGAGGCCTCCTCCTCTTCTTGGTATGCTACTACTGCCTCTCTAGGTCTTGATTTCCTCATCCTGATTCATAGTTGTAAACATAGATCTTGAGTTCTCGGGGAGCAGATTGGCAACTGATATAGTTTTAGTGCTAGAAATTCGGCTTCCTGTACTAAGGTGATTATAGCTGCTTACTTGGTATTATAGCTTGGGTTTATGCACCGATCTCACAAGTTTTGATGCATGATAGAATAGTGTGGTGATGTTCTTTTGGTCGCAGCAAGCAAAACATGATCTTGTGATTGTTAGGTGTTGTATTTAGGTGAAATTTGAACCATTTATTCAAATTGTAGGACGTTGACTTGCTTGAAAGCCTAAACCGTAGAGTCTTGCAGTTTTACGACGTGGAGTATTTTTTTTGGCAGCCTTTAGTTCTTAGATATGACTATATAAGCTCTTACTCTGTAGAAAGATAGAACCTCTTAATTCCATGGAATGTGGTATAAATCCACAAGGACAACATATCTGTATGTGAAGGTTCTGGAATAGTTTTTTTTTTGTGCCGGGGAAGGAATCAGGTGACTAAAGGTCCATAGAATGTGTTCTGGTAGTCCTCTTTTAGGATTACTATTCCAAATGTGTTTGTTTATTTGAGTCTTTTTTTATGTTTACATTTGCTTATCCGCCTGATTGCAGTTTGAGAAGAATGGTCCTTGATTCCATGGATGATGAAGCTCTTTAGAAGATGCACAATAACAGGAAGCTTGTCAAGAATTATCGTGCTTTCTGAGCCTCAGGTGAGACCAATTCCTTGATCTGCTCCTTTCCCTTCCTGACAATGCCATATGTACTACTGGTAGGACTGCCTGCATTGATTCCGCTGAAAAGATTTAATCTTCTTTGTAGGTGTACACCTAGCAGCGGCGGATGTGGCATGCTGCTGGTGTCGCTGGAGAGGACGACACAACCTGCGTCCTGCGGTTCAGCGGTGGGACTTTGTTTTACTCCATTTCAGTCAGACGAGGTTGCCATGAAATATCTGGAGCTTGATGGACACGAACCGTAAGTTTGGGCATACCTGTTAGTTTCTCTTGATCTCATGGCAGCATGCCAGCATGCAGGCGAATTCCCTTCTTACTGATATATTCATTGCTTGTACAGTGGCAACAGGTTTATGAGGGTTTAAAGGTGCAGGATATAACCGCTAACTCGAAGAGGCAAAAGAAGTCAGAGCACCAATCTGATCCTGAGAAGCCCGAGGGATGCCTCTCGGCGTATGTCGGCAACCTCTCATGGAATATTGCTGAGAAAGACCTGCGAGATTTCTTCAAGTCATCAAGGATTGCATCGATAAGATTTGCCATCGACAAGAGAACTGGTGATTCCCGTGGTTTCTGCCATGCTGATTTCGAGGACGACGAGTCTCTCGAGAAAGCGGTCAGGATGAATCAATCTGAACTGCGGGGAAGACCTGTGAAGATAGAGAATGCTATCATCAACAGGAGATTCACATTTTATAATTGGCATTGACATGAGTCGTCAATTCTTTTCAACCATTGTCAAATCTTTTCAACAAACGAAGTTTTTTCTACTTATATAGCTGCTTCGTTCTTTAGTGAAAATTCTTATCCTGAATTGTTATATGTGGGAAGAAGATGTAAATAGATAAACAGTAATAGGAGAAAGGTGCATTCTTTTGATCTTGTATTAGTTTCTCTTCTGAAATCTACAAACGGATACCATATTTCTGTTCTTAAATGATTTCCATATCTCCCTCCTTTACTCTGACCTCACAGTGCGTCCAGCTGCATTGTCGACTTGTTCAAGGTAAATTGTGTTTACTACGTATTGAAGCACTGACATTAAGCTATTTCTTAAAGTTGTCTTCCAAGAACAATCTTAATCGGCGGGTTGTTTCTTTCTATATATGATGTCGAACAATACGTTTTAATCGAATTACATTGTAAGTTATATGGCTATCCTTTCTATCATGTGAATTTTCATGTGTATTTTGTTTACGGTCGAACAAAATGAGTAGCCCGTTGCAACGCACGGGCATTTTGCTAGTATATATATATACTATATAATACGAGTAGTGTTTCTTCCTTCGTCCGGTCGGTGGTAGGTCGTACGTCGTGGAAGTTTTACAGTTAAGTCTATCATGTTTTCGAAAATCAACCCGCAGTCCCTACTTATCCTTCTCTCTCACCCGACGCTCACGACAACAAATCCCTCGCGCGAGCCGGCCCAAATTCTCCGGCGGCGCGGCGGGTCTCCGCTGCCCTCGCGCCCTACTCCTCCTCCGGCGAGGTAGGGTCCCGTGCTCCTCCCGCCCCGCCTCCCTGCACCCCCAAGGAACCATCGTTGAGGCTGGAGCACCCGCGCGCCGCCCAAGGCTCCGCCGCAGGATGTGCTGGTCCTGCCTCGTGCCTCAGAGCCTCAGCGGCCGCCGAACAGGACCAGCCGCAGCAGGTCGGACAGCGCGGAGAGGCATGAGGAGGAGAACGGAGCTCCCTTCCCTCTCGCCCCCATCCTCCGCTCTCTCCAATTGCTCCCTGTGGCAGGCGATGGGAAAGGGTGGCTGATGAGGAGGGTCTCGGCGACGGTGCAAGCTCCTCGCCCATGGAAGAATGACGGAATTGTACCTCCACCTCATGTCGTGGAGGTCTGGAGGAGGTTGTGTACAGCGCCGCCTGTCCAGCCCGTCGACAACATGGTGATGCTGGTGAGTCTGAACCTGCACAGGAGGAATGACATTACTGCTGGCCTCAACCTGAATGGCATGAAGCTGCTGCATTAAACTAAGATTATATATATTGAGATCGATCTCACATATGTTTTTCCCACGTTTGGCGTTGGCCTGAATGGCAGACATCCATACTGATAAAAATGGGATGACTCGCAGCTGCTTGTGGAAGAACCTTGGGCAAAATGGACAGAAATTCAAGAGAGGTAGTGCCTTCAGAAGCAAGAACACACCCAATAGGCGACTTCTCCCTGATGCCGACATCCCCTAGCTGCAGGCATGGGTCTCGTCCTGCTATTCTTCGCACCAGGAGTCCAGGACAGGCTCCGTGGGTGCCTTGTGGCTCGGCTACACCAAAAGGCACGGGATAAGCTTGTTGTATTGCAGCATAGGCCTGGAGACTTGGTCTGCCTTGTCTTTGCCGGCTGATCTGCCCGCCATCAGCCGCACCGGCTGCCTGGACGACGCTCGAGTGTGAGGACGAAGTGAGGCACAGTCGCCCAAACAAATCTGGGCCAAGCGGATTGTGTCCCTTACTTGATTATGATTCTGTGTTCGTTTGACTGAAATTTCTCTGCTAATCCATGCTCGAGCTTGATGTTTCTCTTGTTTGTTTGTTTGTAAAGATGCTGCTGCAGATTTTTTTTTTCGTTGGCTGTGGATGCCGGATGCCCTCTTGCATAAGTATGGTTTGAAATGTGTGTGTGTGCGCACGACGCACTGATATTGGTTGTGAATCAGAAGGCTGAAATTTGGTTTGAAATGTGTCTGTGTGCGCACGACGCACTGACATTGTTTGTGTGAAATTTCCCCTTCCACTTTTTTGACTCGTTCCTTGTAAGTATTAATTTGATTGTGAATCAGATAAAATAATGGGTTCAGGAATATGTGTGATACCCAAATGAATACTCCATCTGATCCTAAAAGAGTATCGCTGCTTATACACAAAATTTGTACGTGGCCAGTTTATACTTTTTCCAGATCGGAGGGAGTAGTTTTTTCATGTAATTTAACAAAGGATTTTTTACATGTGGATTTCATACTTCTGGATGCCCATGATGTATACGAAGAAGATTAGAAAGTAAGTGGTCACCTTTTCTTTTACCTTTGTGAGGATTGTAGTATAATGGGACATGTAAGAGAAATGAAATCTGTGAGAAAGCTAACACACTTCTAAAACGATGATAGAACAAAAATCAATGTTTACTTCAAACATAAGATGTCTAACTTATTTTATACCCGTTGCAACGCACGGGCAGTTTGCTAGTACTATTAAATCTTGAAAGGGGTACATGTAAAATGTACTAATATACTGTCTTTTGCTACGAAGTTGCATGGATTATTTGTCTTGGTAACATCTTATACGCTGTTTTGTTTTGCGAACGTACATCTTATATGCTGTTCACAATCGTCTATTGTAAAATAGTTTTACGGGATGCAAACCCAAGAGTTGGTTTTACCCTATCGCTGGTATTGTGGTACAGGATATATTCATTCACGTACACAACGAAGAGAGCTGAAAGACAGTTTAAAAGGTTAAAACTGGAAGATGAATTTCAGAGACTCCCTCTAGCAACCAGCAGTTTATGTATAACAACAGAAGAACGGAGATGTAATTCAAAGCTTCAAACACAACTAGTTACACCGGTGTGACATACTATATATCTCCACGTATGAGTAGCCATTTTACATACGAGAAATCTAAGCTATGTACTAAAAGTGGAGTAACTAAGAACACTGAACACGTCAAGGCGGCACATGGATGATTCCATTTCCTTTGTAGCGTTCCACACAGGTTCGTGTTCGACGAAGTCCGTGCTTAACAAACACAAATAACACCTAAGAATAGTCTCAACAATCATATAATCTGACACATACTATAGCGCTTTTACATAATACTGATGTGCAAGGTACCACCGTATCCGTACTAAGATCGATTGGGATAAAGCTCTGCTACTGTACTTAGTTATCACTGAATAATTTATTCTACCTGCCAGGATGGAGATCAAAGCATCTGTGTCTGCATAGACATGTGCAACTTCTCCTATCGTAGCAACCACCGATCCCACCTTAATTTCTGATAGTCTTGAGCTTCGCCAACTTCGCGGCCATGGTGGCGTCCTGCTTGCCGCTCCTCCGGTCCCTGCCAAGTCTCGGGCTGCCACTGTCCGCTCCCAGTCCGATCGATAGCTTGCTCAGAGCCTTCCGTGCGTCCGTGCAGTACCTCTTGCTCGTGTTGAGCAGCGACGAGACTCCCCACCCTTGGGAGCCTTGCCATTCCTCGCGGCTCCTCTTCTCTCGGCGCGGCTGTTGCGGCGAGTCTTGGACGTCAATGTCGCCGGTCTTGTTATCCACCTGCAGGGCATCACGCAGGGTAGTGTTCCCACGGCTGTGAGAGAGCGAACGATCATTGGCGCCCGAGCGAGGCGCCGAGTTCCTCGTCGACGGGCTTCGGAACCCGCTGACTGCCGGCTTCGTGCTCCAGGGAAGAACACCATGAGCCCGCAGGCTCCCGGGGTAACCTGCTGGACGCGCGCCGCAATGTCCGCGCGCGGCATGGCCTGCACGATGTTGTTACCCTGCCATGTCTTCGGCCGCTCCCCGTCGCTGTCGTCGTGGCGAGTACTGCCGCCGCGTCGGCGCCAATGCTTCGAGTGTCTACCCGAGGCGAGGTCGGCAGACTCGGCACCATCCGCGGCCGCCAGAGCGTTGCAGCACGAACGGTCTTTGGCGGCGAAGCTCTCGGCGCGGCCGAGGAAGATGTCCTCGAAGCGCTTGGACGTGACCCGGTCGAAGGAGCCGATCCGCTCAGGCGAGGAGGACGCCCTGTCAATGGCGTCGGAGAAGGACGACGCGTCGCAGTCGTCGCTGCTCCCGTCACTCGTGTAGCACCAGTTAGTCCTCGAGGCCGGGCACTGCTGCGGAGGCCAGCGCCCGGGCGGCAGCTTCGGTGGCGGCATCATCATTGTCTCGTCCCGCGCCGTGCGCGCGTCCCTGCCGCTCTTGCGCACGCCGGGGGAGCTCTCCCAGGAGAACGGCACATGCGTTCGCAGCGGCGAGGCGGCGCCGGCGACGCACCGCAGGCTGCTTGGCGTGTCCGCGGAGGCGCACGAGCGGCGCGGCGTGGGGAGCGGCGAGTCGAGCAGCTGCGGCTGCGGGAGCCGCTCGCTGCCGGCATTGCGCTGCCTCTCCCTGTCAGGGCGCTTGGTGACGATCTCCATGGTTGGGTTTTTGTTGCGTTACGGCCGGCGTACTGTTGCCAAGCGTGCAGTGGTCTCCGGCATGCGACGTGGGTATAAGAGTAGTGCACGCGAAGCCTGCGAGCGAGGTAGGTGAGGGAGGCAACGGTGACCGACCTCATACTTTACCACGAGAAATGGAACTCGCCGGCGGTTGGGGCGTAGCTAGCTTCGTGTATGGTAGCGTGTCATGGATATTTGCCCCCTCCGCTGGTTCGTTCCCGTGAATGTGTGCTCGAGGGCGTTAATGGCGGAGGTTGCCGAAAGGTAGGCGATGAAGTGATCGCTGGAAAAAACAAGTTGCACATCCTAAGAAGAGTGTTACGTGTGCTAGACCTGTTGTTGTTGCGACATTGTTCATGGCTCCATCCCCTTCTTCTCTTCTTCCTCCATGAAGTGTGTGATCTTCTAAAAAAGTTTGACTATTTGTGGCTACGGAACCTAAGTGCATATCCAAGGATACGTTAGAAATCATATAAAACGTAGTCCTTGAATACTTTTTTCATCGACAATAAATATTGGAGATGATCCACGATGTTGACCCAAGGAGCCTCCGTATTATTTAGTGCTCCCGAGATAAAGTGATCTCACTATTTTAAAAAATCAAAAAAATATTTAAAAGCTTTGAAATCTGAAATAAAATCATGTATGTTATAAATAATATATACTAAATCATGCAAAATAATTTACATTTTGATCTACACAAAAAAAAATGTATAGATCTGAATATAGTAAACTATATGTAGCTTCAAATCTCCAACTTTTATCTTTTTTGTGTAATCTGAAATACCAAACATTTCGATTTATGATTTTTCGTGCTTATAGTATACATTATTCATAACATGTGGAAGTTTTTCAGTTTTTTTGAAACTTCTAATTTTTTTTTAAATATTAGTATAAATCAGAGGATCACTGGAGCCCGGGAGTCAAAAGTGACTTCCGCGAGTTTAAAGCCCAGTTAGGGCCTCTTTGGATTGAAGGTAGGAATTTTAGAGGATTCCAATCCATAGGAATTTTTCCTATGGAATGTCTTTGGATCATAGGATTGGCACCATCAAATTCCTAAGAAATCTATTCATATGCCCTCCATTCCATAGGAATCTCAACATGATCTTAGGGCCTCTTTGGATCGCAGGATTGAAAAACACAGGAATATACAAAACATAGGAATCTCACAGATTTACGTGTGCAAAACAGAGGATTGTAAAACGCAGGAGAATTGCAGGAACATCCGTTTGGGTGAAACACATGAATAACACATGAAAAGTGTCTCGATCATACGCGCTTGAGTCTTAAAAAGAGGTTGGAGTGGATGTTCAAATTCCTATGGAATTGAGGCATAGGAATCCAATCCATAGGAATTTGGGTAGTACCATTCCTCTGATCCAAACGCAATCCATAGGAAAAAATCCTAAGGATTGGAATCCTACAAAAATCCTATGAAAATCCTACAATCCAAAGAGGGCCTTAAACCTCCTTTTATTTTTTTTCCTTTGAGAAGTCCAATGCACTCACACTCTATCTCTCTCTACTCTCTCTCCTTAATCCTGCAAAATTCCTGTGTTTGTTTATTGTGCACATCCAAATGTATCACTTACCAAATTCCTGTGTTTTGATATCCTGTAGGAATTCAAGTGCATGACATCTCAAACCTGTATTTTTCCTATTCCTACGTTTTGAAAATCCTGGAATCCAAAGAGGCCATTAGTGTACAAGAGCGAGGCCCACGAATAGATGTAAACAGGCCTAATAGATATCCAGGCTTCTAAACGGGGGATTCGACGAACCCTCGCCACAAGCCCACAACCTCCGAGGTTCCATGCCCACTTTTCGCCCGAAACCCCAGCCATGGCCATCGCCGCGGATTCCACCGCCGCGCAAGCCCCGAACTCAGTTCCCTACGAGCTGCCGGAGGAATCCCGCAACGCGCCCGACCGTGGTGTGGACAACGAGGTCGACTTCGACGAGGAGGAGGACGACGGGGAGGAGCTGGAGCTGGAGCTGGACGGGCCGGCGGCGGAGGCGGCGCACAACGAGAGGGTGCGGGCCGTGTTCCGGCGCCTCTGTGCCGACGACTCGGTCGAACTCCGCGTCCACGATATCATCATCCAGGGTAATTTCAAGACCCCCGGCTCGCTCATCGAGGCCGAGGTCGCCAACCTCCTCCGCTCTGCCGGCACCCTGCAGGACCTGGTGCGCGCCTCCTTATTTGCCGGCAAGCTGCTGCGCCGCCTCGGCGTGTTCGAATCCTTCACCATCACCCTTTGCCCCGGCCCGCCCGAGTTTCCCAGTACTACGAACGTCGTCATTCAAGTCGTGGAGGCGGCCGAATTCTTCGATGGAGGCATCTGCTCCAAGCAAAAGGTAAGATCTCTGATTGGCTTCATCGTCCTTTCTATGTTAATTGGTTTTTTTTTACAGTAAAGGATACATTTCTATGTTAATTGGTTGTCCTGAACAACGTGAACAACATGGCACCCGAACTACTCTGCATACCTAGATGCTCCTGAGCAACAACTGGTGTTATCTGGTTTACATTATTGCATATGAATGTAAAATTGCAACACAAGTGCCCTCATTTTGTTTTGTTTTCAGTTGGTGATGTATTGGTCACAGAAAGTTGTGCTGAATTAAGCACTAGAACAAAGTGGTGCCATGGTTTGGATTCGGTAGTAGTGCGATGTGTGTAGTTCAGTTATTGCCTTTCTGGCATGTTCTGAACCAAGGCCGCTCAAGTACCATACTTTACTGGTTGCCCCACTATTCAGCTAGAATATCGGACACTGTTGGTAGAATGAGAGTTAGCACTAATCACTATTCATATGCTGTTATTTGGTTTATGAATAGGTAGTTTTAAATGCTTAGAGTCTTGTTTGGTTGCTTTGGTGCGTCTGTGTATCACCTAAAAGTTAGCACATGTCGTCTACCATCTGCAAATGAATACAACTATTTGTATATATATGATTGCATAGGTTACACGACATAAACATTAAATGCATTGTGACACTCAGTTCCCTATCTCTAGTTTAGAGCATTCTGTTAGTTACCAGTATATCGTCCTGATTGAAGCATACGCATATCTCTTATTAAGAAAACTATTTAACAATTGTCATAGGAAACATGGCTGTTGACCTACGTCATTGTATCGTTTATTTACTTGTTACGACAGACAGAGTCGTAGAGTGCTAGTTAGAAAGCAAATCTATCTTGTTGGTAAAATAGGTAAATTTATGTGTTATATGACAGCATTGTGAATTCTAGCATGCCCTTAGTGTGAACAACCTAAGATCAGAAAAAATGTATTAGGTGTCTTTACTAATACATGCCTTCCTTTTAAATTGGATTCAGTATCTGAAATGTTTCCACACATGATGCTTAATACTTTAGGCAAGATCATGGTCAGTTCAAGGATGGCTCATGTTGAAGAACCTATTTGGTTACGGGGACACGTGGGATGCTTCAGCGGCATACAGTGGGGAACAGTCATCAGAGATAAGCATTGGAGTGTACCTGCCAAGATTTAAATCAATACCAACACCTTTGACAGCTCGGGCATCAGTCCTTTCCACAGATTGGCTGAAATTTTCATCATACAAGGAGCGTCTTATTGCCCTTTCGTTTGGTTTGCTTTCAACCTGGCGCCATAATGTGTCTTATAATCTGGGATGGCGTACTTTAACTGATCCCTCACAAATGGCATCAGAATCCATAAGGAGGCAGTTAGGAGGTGATCTGCATTCTGCTTTAAGTTACACTTATAAAGTAGATCAAAGAGATTCGCAATTACGGCCAACAAAAGGATATGCATTTGTCTCAACTTCTCAAGTTGGTGGTCTATGGAAAAAGGGACTAAGATTTTTCCGCCAGGTTCTTTCGCAGTCAACTTATGTTTAATCTTCCATCCAAAGTTTTTGCCTACTTTATTGCATTTTTGCTTTTTAATTTGTTGAATTTTTTTACGTACTGTTAGTGTGGTTTGCATTATCTGTCCTTGTGAAGTAATGCGCCAACTCCAGTGCTTTATACTTTTGTATTAGCATTACTATTTCATTAGATGTACTGTTAGATCGAATAATCTAAGTGCGAGTACAAGGTCCAAAAATAAATTATCCAAGAGTGAGATACTCTTAGCACAGTGAGTAAGTAACTTTTTGTATTCTTCCTCACAGTTACAGCTTCATTGCTAACATCTCAATGGAGGACATAAACAGACCTTTCGAAGTCATATTATTAGCACTTAAGCCATCCATAAGTTAACCATCCAATGATTGCCAAGAGCATTTGAGTACTCACCGCCCATTTGCCAAAGATAACTGAATTATGCATACAAATGCTACTCGGGCATTGCTGATATTGCTTTGTGCAGTACCTGCCATGATTTGGTAAACGGCTAATATGTTGCAATGATAAGTATATCTACTTTTGGTTGGATAAATTGGTGTTCTGTTCATTTTCCCCAGATTTATCATTGATGAGTTATACTGAGTAATGCATTAAAAATGAATGTACATTTGAGTTAGAAAATGTGTGTTAGTCTCTGGTACCTATACTACTGCCTTTTCCCTTCATTAATACATGTGCATGGTGATATTTTGGTCTGACTTTACATGACCTAGTTTACATGGAAAGTTTTGTTTTGATTTGGGAAGAAAATCACTTACTATCCTTGTTGGGATGTAGAAGCATTATTGTCCATTTAGTGGCAGTGTACGTTTTGTAATGATGAATTTGCCAATGGCTAATTTGGACGCGCACACACTCAGAGCATGGGAAATTCTGTTTTCCATATACAATCTGAACTTCTTGAGATTTGCTTGTTAGGAGCTCCTTTGGTTCTTTAACTTTTCTTATGGCTAGCGAAGATACGTTAAAAAAAGGACTCGCGAATATACAAAACTTGCATCACTCTGTTCTGCTTATCATATTGATTGCCCACTTTCCGTGTTGTCCATGAGATTATTATTATTACATATAATAACCGGCGAGTATTGCCCTGACAGATATGCATAGTTAAGAGCAGGTTGTAGGGTCCTTTGGCTATCTCTGTTAAGAGTACATTTTTAGTGTCTCTCTTGTGGAAGTTTGGCGTTCGTACAGTGCATCAAAGCAGCACCAGTTCCGTTATGACCGACCAGCTGGCAAGAAGATCACGTTATTGTCTTACAGGAGGTGGTCACGTAACCAACGACCTGCAACGGAAACAAGAGTTTTTTTTAGTAGGATTAGGAAAGGGTCTAGTTCCAATAAGTCTAATCGTATTACGAGAGGTCAAGGGCCTGAGAAAGCATCCACTATATAAGGGTCTACTGTATATATGTATGAGACAATATATTCTCGCCAAAGCTATTCTCATCTCAACCTATGTCTATCCAGTGCCCTGTAGCCATGCCATCTAGTATCTTCAGCAGGTAGTTATCCTGTCCTGTATGGCAAACCTAATCAAAGCCATATGAATTGCACGAATTTGATAGGTATGGAAGTAGTGGAACCAGTCAGTGAAATGCAAGGTTCAGTCGATGGTGTGTTGAGTGGTTGGTATCAAGAGACGCTTATGCTCTAACTTTATCAATTAACTTGACATCTTCTTTACCACCTCCTTGGCTCACACTATACACTTCAAGTACCATGGTTGTTGCCTTGTTGGCACTATATCCTTTCTTCAAGGCAGCATAGATAGTACCTTCTCATCAGAATGAGGCAGATGAATGCAGACAAAAAAAGAGGGAATGCTAGAAGTTTGTAATTTTGAGATAGAAGCATGCCTTGTTAATATTTTCTCACCAAACATCATTGTTTTCTTTGCTTCAGGAGTTTGATGTTCGTGGCGCTGTTCCATTTGGTTTTTATAATGCTGCCCTGAATGTTGGCATAGCAGCAGGAGTGATTCTACCTTTGGGCGGAGGATTTATGGAATTATCTTCCCCTGTTCCTGATAGATTTTACCTTGGAGGCCATTCTTCTCCCGTATGCAGCCTTGGTGCGCTATCATCTTTGTTGGGTTTCAAAACAAGAGGAGTTGGCCCATCTGAACCACGGAAGACTGCCCCAGGCATGTTTGTTACGGACCATGCTGCTGCCTCTACAGGGAGAGATTACTTGGGAGGTGATCTTGCTGTCTCCGCGTTTGCTGATCTATCCTTTGATTTGCCCCTAAAGCTGCTCAAAGATACTGGAATACATGGGCATGCATTTCTTTCTGCTGGAAATCTTGCTAAGTTGTCTGAGAGTGAGTACAATAATTTCTCATTTCCTGAGTTTCGGCGCACATTCAGGACCTCTGCTGGTGTTGGCATTGTTTGGCCAACTAAATTGTTCCGGTTGGAGGTATGTATTTGGGTTTCAATCTCTCACTATGTGAACCTGAATGTTTGTTAGGTGACTAATCCATGCACTTTGGTTTGATTGTTCCAGATAAACTACTGTCATATTTTGAAGAAACGTGAGCATGATTGTGGAAAGAGTGGAATTCAGTTCAGCGTCTGCTCATCATGGTAGATGTTTGTAACAAAGAAGTGCAGGAACATCTTCTGACTTGAAGAATATTGAAGAAGCTGCTTAACAAAGAGACCAGTCAATCCATCATCAAATATGTTTCACTTCCGTAGTATGCTCGAGAACTGGAAAGGTGTACGTTCGGTACTAAGTCGCAGTCCATCGTTAAATTTATTTGAATTTACGCTGGTGCTTTAATCGTGATGCTTGGTACGGATAAGATAGGTTGGCAGGAGTTTTACATCACGGGACACTCTGGTATGGATGCCTTATATTCTGATGATCAGTTTGACTGATAACGATGTGCTCTATCGAAAAATGCATGCTGGCAAGTGTTGTGTGGTGGAGGACTCGGGGTCTAAAGAAAAGCTCCAGCGCCCGCTCAGCTGTGGGTGCAGCAGGGGGAATGATCAGAAACATTATTTCTTGAAGCTACGTGATGGCTGATTTCCCCAAATGCCTGTATATACACCGTACTAAAACCTCATAGTCATGCCGATTGACATCGTCATTGTCATACTGGCTCTTAGAGCATCTCCACCGGGGCCTCGAAAGAACCCCCAAAGGCCCTTTGGATGCCGGACACAAAAAACGCTCACCAGCGACACTCCCCAAAGCCTCGCCCCGAGCGATTTTGTGTCCGGCACCCCCAGGAGGGACTCATCATGGGGGTGCCGGACATCGCCTCGGGCATGGACCTGACAACGATGGCCCGCCTGTTATACACACGACGCGCCCGTCCCGTGTTAATGAAGGCTGTGCAGGAGGCCGTTCCGCCGCGTTTAATGTCGAGGCGACGAGACGGCGCCACGCTTGTCATCACGCGTCGCAATAACGCCGCGCCCGTTCCCTGGCGGGCGCAGAGCGAAGCGACGCGTCGCAATAACGCCCCGCGCCGCTTCCAATGGCGCAGACGGAAGCGACGCGTGCTGGAATCGCAGCGGCAGGCCGCGTCGGCGCCCTGCAGACGCTTCGTCGGCGTCAATGCGCGGTCAGGCGAAGCGGTGGCCGCGTTAATGCAGGCCACCCAACCCCGCTCCTCCGGCCGCCTTTAAAACCTGACGCAGCGCAGCCCTCCTCTCCTCACAACATCACTTCTCCCTCTCTCTCTCCCTCTCCCTCAAGAACATAGGCCGCCATGGCAGGAAGCCCCGGCGGGTAGCAATGCCACGAGCAGCTGGAGGAACTCCGGCGTCGCAACGAGGAGGCGGAGATGGCCAAGGCGTTCCAGCGAGGCATGTGGCGCGAGGAGGCCGACAACGCGCCTCCCTACGTGCTCTCGCTGGAGACCGCGCGGCTGAGCAGCCGCCACCAGCTGCCGTGGACGACGACGCCACCCTTCCAGACGGGTGGGTGAGGAGCGCCGCCAATATTCCGGTGGCGCCGCGGCTCAGCGGGCAGGACCGCGTCGAGCTCCTCAGGCGCAAGTGGATGGAGATGCCGTACGAGCAAAAGTTCGACCCCAAGTACTCCATCTCGGCGCCCTACTGGCACGCCGTGGTGAACAAGGAGTACGAGGCGTGTCGTAGCGGTCGACGAGAGCCAACGCCGGAGTTGTCCTCAACGGACGACGAGCGTGACGGCGGGGACGGCGACGACAACGACGACCCCGAACTGCCCGATCTGCCTCTACAACCGGCTGCATCTTGGACAGCAGCGTCGCTGTCACCGAAGAAAGGGGCGGCGCAAGCCGAAGAGGCTTCCCATCAAACGCCCCGCCGCATGACACGGCGGTGAATCGAAAACGACGCGCCGGTGAAACCAGAAGCCTCAGCCGAGGCTACGGGACGTTCCACAAGGCCGGAGCCCTTGATCTGGGGGAACCGGCGGGAACGTTTCTAAAGGCCGTAGCCGATGGGAACGGAAGATGCAATCCCGGCGCCGGATCATCAAGGCATGCAAATCTCTTGATGATTCTTTGGCTTGGTTCGCATCTTCCTCTCCTTCGGCCGGCCATGAAGCGGCATCTCTTCTCCTCGCCGGCGCGTGTATTGGTTGGCGAGAAGCTACATAGGCCCCCTTCTCTCCGCCTAGTCTAGGTTTAGTTTGTTAAATCTCGTTTAAATTCAAAATTGTAAGTTTGTTAAAACTCGTTTAAATTCGAAATTGTAAGTTTGAATAAATAAAAATTACAAATACATGCGGCGTACTTCTCTCCGCATGATCGCTGTCTTGGCGAGGACGCTTGGGGGCCTTCGGCTTCTCGACGTCGCCGTCGTAGCTGTCCTCGTCCTAGTCATAGACGGCCACATCCTTGGCGGCGGGCGCGACCTCGCTCTCCTCCCCGCCGGCTGCCTCTTCCTCGGAGGGGGTTCCATGCGGGTTCAACACCTCGTAAGGAGATGCGGGGGCTGCCTCGTTCCCGTCGGGCGTGTCGTCCTCCTCCTCCTCCTCGTTATCGTCCTCCTCCTCGTCGTCCTCCTCCTCTGCGGGGGTATCCACGTCCGACGAGGAACGCGGCGAAGGGGTGTCGTCGAGTCCGTAGAAGAGCTCGAGTTGCTCGACTTCGGACGGCGATGGCTCGACGGAAGAAACAGAATCCGAGCCATTGCCGCTCGAGGATGACGACACCGGTGATGCCCCTTCGCCGCCGGACTCCTCGCTGGTGGCGCCATGCCACATCTCCGGCTTACCCCACTCGGCCATGTCGTTGCAAACGAATAGAATGAGATCGACGTGCGTCCGCGAGGATGGTTAGATATTGCTGCCAAGCGGCGGCGGTTGCACGCCCACACGAACCGGCGGCGGTTGCCGTAACGCGGAGTGACGCAGCGGTTGCCGGCGGCGGTTCGTGCGCCCGCAAGGTGTTCGACAGTTTGCTCAAAATTTGGGCCGTTTGAGGGGTGGGCCTTTGGGGAGTGCCGCTGTGGGCGGCCTCCAAATGTTGCCCGGACACATGTCCGCACCCCCAAAGGAGGCCCAATTGGGGGTGCCGGACACACATTTAGAGGCCCCGGTGGAGATGCTCTTAGATTTGCTTGTGAGCTTGTAGTTTAGTACATACTCCTTCCGATCCCTAGTTAGTGTCAGTGAGTTGTACACAAATCTGTACCAGGCTAATAGTTTCTCCCCGACACTTTTTGTGGACCGGAGGTAGTATTTCATTTCAAAGCATGTATATACACCTAGAAATAAAGTACGAAATGCTCAAAAAGTCGTCCACCCATGATACGAGCGATTACTACAAAAGTTATTCTTGTAAGAGCAACTCTAACAGCTGCCCCAAATTAGGCCTAGTGCCCTAAAAACGGTTTTATAGGGCACGAAGGGGCAAAAATCACTCTCCAACAGCTGCCCTATATGGTGCCTTATTATAGGGTTGCCCTATATTTTGGTCCTCTCTGCCCTATATATGGGGCACGAGCGGCCGCGCGCGCCCCGTGCCCTATATCTTCATTTTCCCCGCGCGCGTGGCCAACTGCCACTTCCCTTCCCTTCCCCCCGCCGCCCCCGCACGCGATTCGCCCACCGCCGCCGCGATTCGACCGCCCCACCGCCGCTCCGCCCCCGATTCGCCCGCCGCCGTCCCTCCCTCACCTCCGTCGACCGTCCCCACCCCTCGCTGCCGCCGATTTGGCCTAGATTCGGCCTCGATTTGGCCGCCCGCCGCCGCGCCGTGATGTGGACGCGCCGCAACTCCGGGGCGCGGCTACGGTGGCTCCCGCGGCGGCTCCGGTAGCACTTACGGCCGCGACTCGCCGTTGTGGCCGCGCCGCGATGGGAGGAGCCCTGCGCCGCCGTCGTCCGCAACTCGACGGGTTTCCGCGGCGTGCGGCTTCGTGACTCCGGCCACTATGCGGCGAAGATCACCATAGACCACACGCAGATGTGGCTCGGCACCTTCGCCACGCTGGAGCTCGCCGCGCGTGCCTACGACGCCGTGGCGTGGCAGTACGGCCGGCCGATGTCGGAGATGAATTTCTCCGACGTCGCGACCGCCGAGGATGCCACGGTCGTGGCTCCGGCTTTTCGCGTTGTTTGCCATGCCATCGAGGAGGGAGACCGGCAGGCACGCCGCCAGCTCTGGGCTGCGCAGGCGGACGAAGCGGCGATGGAGAAGCTCCGGCAGGAGAATCCCGAGCTCGTGAAGGCCGAGGAAGAGTTCTTCGCGAGCCAGGGCGCGAAGAAGCCGACGACGGAGGCCGGCCCATCTACATCCTCGACTCCGGTGATCGATCTCGGGGATTCTTCCGACGAGTCCGGTTTATCGGACTTCGACTTTGATTCCGATGACGATTCCGGTGTCGACTGGAAGGCATTAGCTAGGGGGCACTAGTTTAGGTCTAGTTTCGAAGTTTATTAGGTTGAACTTTTAAATATGAGTCAGTTTGTTGAAGTTTATGTATGAAATGTTGTCAAACTATTATAAATTCGGCTCAAATTTAGTTTGAAATTAGCTATGTATGCACTAAAATAGGGCAGCTGGTGGAGAGGAGCTGCCCTATTATAGGGCAGCTGGTAAAGCAGAATATTTTTTGGTGCCCTATAACGCTAAAACACGTGCCCTAAACGCAAAAACAGGCTCTTAATTTAGAGCAGCTGTTAGAGTTGCTTTAAGTGTGGATGACGTAAACACATGACTTTGGACCGATGCTTTGTGGGACCCACGTGGCCCATGTCAGCCACTCAAATTCAGACTTACATTTGAGCATGGGCGCTGAATCTTACATGCTTTCACTAAAATAACCGTCTGCTCTTGTCTTTGCGATAGAAATTACAGGTCAGGCATGTCGAAAATAGGGGTGGAAATGCTGACAACCTCCATTGGGATCTTGGAAGCACAACGGCGAGGTATTGTAGCGACCAACGCGTATGGGATGGAGAGGAGACAGTCCCTGCAATCCCAGGTGTGAGCTTGGATGCCCATAGCTGGGACCAGCAGGAACGACATAGCCATGCCGGTGAGTCGGTGACAATTGAGGTAGTGTTGACCATGCCACTTTCAATGTGGTCACCTCCCTTTCGCAAAAATAAAATGCGGTCACCTCCCGGAGGCAGATGACGTCCATGTGTCAGCACGGAGAAGGAAGCGCTCATGCCAAGAAAGTGCTTGGGCAGTTCGAGGTTGCCAACTCGGAGCACGGTGATCCTGGTGACGTTGTAATAGCGCACCTGGTTGTAGATGTGCGGAAGCGTAGATGTATATGTTTGCACTTACGGAATGATAGTTGCAAAATTTGGAGACACATTTGAAATCATATCGTATCTAATAAATTATTCCGTCAAGAACATTTTTCATATGATTCACAACATTTGGCATCGGGACTTTCTGTTTTCCTCTTTCTCTCGAGCTCATACACCGTCCTTGTGCTGGAGGATGGTAGCAGGTCCTTGGGGCTGGTTCCAGTGCTGGTCGGCGCCTTCTGATCTCATGGTGTTGCTCCCATGGAAGGAGCCAGATGCGACGGTACAGGGTTGCTGATTCCGTCAATAAGGTGTATCTTGGCAGATTGGAATCAGTGAAGAACAAAACTTTACAAACCTCCTCTGCTCGTGGTGATAGGGGAGGGGCAGGTGGTGCACGACGGTGTTCATCTTCAGAGTTGATCTTCCATGGAGTAGAGATACCGCAAGGTGGAGTACATACTCGACGCGCCTTGTCCGTTGACTGGGTCATGAGGTGAGCAGGTGGCCGCACACGTCAGAGATAGTTCATGACGCTTCTTCAACCTCCATGTAGAGACTATGTTTTGAGTTCACTGTAGCGCTCCACGTCGACCCAAAGCCAAGTGGTGTAGTCCCTGCGCCGGCGATGACGATCATGGCTGGAGCACTTTCTTCCTTAGGTGCGGTGGACGAAATGATTGCTTTTTTAAGTTTTCCGTAGGGACTTTTTTGTAAAGTTAGGGGCATGTTTGTTATTTTTATTTCTGTTGGCCCCGTTTGTATTCTGACAGCGCATCTCCATGTTCAAAAAACAACACTTGGTATCATTATGCTTATCCCAGTAACCTTTTGTTTTTTGAACTTCGGCGGCCATCTCGGCCGCCTCGCCCCTCGCCTCCGCCGCCTCGCCCCTCGCCGCGGCCACGCCCGCCATGGATTCCCCTCCCGAGTCCTCTCAATATCGCCATTGGGTGGATTACTCCGACGACGAAGACGTGGAATACTCGCCGCGCTCCTACTGCGAAGTGCTCCGCAGCGGCACCCCGCCGCGGCTCGCTCCCCTGTGCCTTCTCCGGTGGTGGTCAGCTCCAGGCCTGCTTCTCCACCACATATGGCGCTTCTGCGTTGCGCTCGCTCGCCGCCGGCCCCTGCTCCGCAGCCGGGGACCCCCGGCCCTGCTCCATGGCGGAGGCGGTGGCTGGCCAAAGCGCCGGCGTGGGCAGCAGCTTCCTTCCTTGGTCATCCGGGAAGACCTGCCGCCGGACCTCGCCGGCTGCTGCTTCAATTGCATGCAGCCGGGGCACATCTCGCGCGAGTGTCCTAACGACACTAAGTGCCTGAAGTGTAAGGAAGATGGCCACCACGCGCGGGAATGTCCGCAGGGGCGAGCTCCGCCGCCGGGAGCGCGGGATTTTGGTGTTCGTCGTGGCCCTCGGGCTGTGGATGGGGACTGGCGCCGCCCCCCCCCCCCCCCCCCCCCCCCCCCCCCCCCCCCCCCCCCCCGATGCAGGAGCGTGCGGGCGGCCGCTTGCCGGGCTCGCCGACGCAAGGCGTCGTGGACCAGAGGCGTGTACCGGTGCGGGAACGCCTCGACGTGGGGGAGACAGCCTCGCAGCCGGCGGGCTTCGTGGAGCAGCGTCTCACCCCGGCGAGGGAGCGCATCGGCGCGCGTGTGCCGGGCTCGCCGCCGCGGGGCCTCGTGGAGCAGCGCGGCACGCCGGTGCATGAGCGCCTTGGTGACCGGGTGCCCAGCTCGCCGCCGCCGGCGTGGTGGAGTCCGCAGCGTCGCATGCTGTGCCAGGTCGCGTCGGGTTGGGCAATCGCTGTCCATCGCCACGCCGTGTTGGGGACGCGGAGCGCCGGGGCACGCGAGAGCGGGATGGTCGTGATGACCGTGGAAGCCGGCGATGTGACGTTCCTGGTCACGCTCGCGGCGTTGAGCCGGGCGTCGGCGGAGGCGGATTTCCCGCCCCTGCGTGGAGGGAGAGACGGTCGCAGGTCTTGCTCCCCGCCACGCCCGTCGGTGGGGGAGAAGCAGCGTGGCAAGTAGCCAGTGCTGGACCGGTCGCCGCGGGAGATCGTCATCCTCCCTCGCACGGCGGAGATTGACCGGGACGAAGTCGCGCTGCGGTGGGCTCTGGTGGCCTTCGTCTCCGGTGGCCGCGAGAACGTGAAGCCGGAGGAGGCAGAACGTGCCGTCGTGAACCAGCTGCCCAGGACGATGTACAATTTCTCCGTCCACCGCCACTGGCCGGCGGATTTCTTGTTCAAATTCTCGAGCAGGAGGATCAGGGATGAGGCGGCAACTGCCGGCGTCGTGGATGGACGCGGTTTTATGCTCCGCTTCTCACCGTGGAACCACATTGACCGGGACGAAGTCGCGCTGCGGTGGGCTCTGGTGGCCTTTGTCTCCGGTGGCCGCGAGAACGTGAAGCCAGAGGAGGCAGAACGTGCCGTCGTGAACCAACTGCCCAGGACGATGTACAATTTCTCCGCTTCTCACCGCTTCTCACCGTGGAACCGGCAGCTTCAATCGGTCCTCACCACATTGCGCCACTGTATGCAGCTGGAGCTCACCGGAATCCCTGCGCATGCGTGGAACCGCACGACGGCCAGCGCCCTCCTCGGCACCACGGCATGGATCGAAGGGTTTGCCGCTGCGTCAGCAAGCGGTGAAGATTTGTGCACCTTCTGCGTCACGGCGTGGGACGACGATCCGGCGAGTATCCCGGCGGAGAAGGAGCTTTGGATCGAGGAGCCCGGCGATCCCCTCGATGAAGATGACGCGCTCGTGCTGCCGGGCGAAGAGCCGATGCCGCTGGAGAAGAACATGCTGAAGTATGTGGTCTCTGTGCGGTTGGTTTGCGCGGCGAGGTCGCGTTCTCCGGGCACGGATGCCGGTGGGGATGAGGCTGATGGGGAGCGTGGAAGGAAACGCAGGAATGGCCGTGATGCTCGTGAGGCTCGCAGCCCGCGCGGTGGTGACCGGTCGGCCCCCTACGACCGTCGCAGTCGAAGCCGTGGCGCGGCGGCCGGCGATCGTCGCCGTTCAGACGGGCGCCACAAAGCTCGTGTCTGCTCAGTCCTTGGTGGTGGTGGGCCAGCCGCTGAGGTGGATTCCGTGACCGGGCCTGAGCCTCCTCTGGGCCTAGGGTGGGCCGGCGCTGCTGACGCGGAAATGACCAAAGGGAAAGCTGCTGCTTCTGGTCAGTTTGACCCAGTCCTAAACAAAGAGTGGGACCGGCACGTGGAGAAGGCTGTTGAAGCCTGGGATCTGATGCTCCTGGAGGCAAGTTTGGCCACTGGGATCCCGGCTCATGGAGTTGCTGCGCATGTTGCTTGTCAAGGGCAGGGGCTGGTGCCCGGACTGGTGGGTGAGGATCTGACGCGTGGAGGAAAAGCAACCGATTAGCGTGCAAAGCTGCTACTAGATGTCAAGGACTCGTTTCAAAATTTGAATGGGTCTGTGTTGGAGATGGTGGGCTACGGTGCAAAAGGCAAACACGGTGGGGGCGATGATCTGCTGCTCTCTTCAGCCGGTCTGCTCTCACCTTTCAGTGGTGGGCCCGCGTCGCCTTGGACCCCAAGCAACAGCTGGCTGGAGCGACGTGGTACCTCACCAAGATCAGTGATGGACTGTTTTCCTGTGTCCCTCTCTGTCGATTGCTCTGGTGGAGGGCTGGCCCATGAGGCCGTGGATTCTGTGGATGGGCTGCCTTTGGGTGATGGTTCTCAGGTGCAGAATCCGGAGCAGCTCAGGGAGGCCTACACTCGGCCTGTGGCCCCAATTCTTCACAGGACCGTGAAGCGCAACCGCACCAAGCGGATCCATTCGGGCCCAGTGAGGCGTAGCAGCAGGAACCGGGGAAAGTTCGCTGCGGGGACTCCGGTGAAGCGTCAGCAGCGTGAGTTGATCACGCGGCTTCAGATTGCGAGGGAAGGTGAGACCATTGGTGACGAGGCGTTGAACGCGTAACTGGACCTTTTCCGCCAGCCGTTGCCACAGAGACACATCGATGTGATCCTGTGTCTGTTCGGGTGGTTACCTGAGGCGTTGCCGTTTCTGAGGACGTACCGGTGGAGTGCCTAGTTTAGGCATGGATCTTGTACTTTGTGTTTTTTTCAGTCTCTTGTACCCTGTTTGTGGTGTTTTCCAGAACTATGTTGGATATGGATCTTGTGATTGCCATTTGGAATGCGCGTGGATTAAAATCTTTGGCGCGTAGAGCAGTGATTTTCCAGGCTATGGCTGCTACTGGCGCCAAGATAGTCTGTCTTCAAGAGACAAAGATGGAGATCATCACGGCTCAGATCGTCCGAGAGTGTCTCGGGGTAGCCTTTGACGGTTCTTATTTCTGCCGGCGGTGGGCTCGCGTGGCGGCATCTTGCTGGCGTGGCAGTCCGTTTACGTCACGGTCACTAACCTCACTGTCTGCTAATGCGTTGACCGCTAGCATCTCGATCGGTGGTGACCAGGCGTGGTGGTTCACCGGGGTGTATGGCCCTCAGGGCGTGGTTGCGAAACGTGCCTTCCTTCAGGAGCTTTGCGACATACGGGACCTTCATGCAGGGTCGTGGATGGTTGCAGGAGATTTCAACTCATCATTGACCCGGAGGACAAAAACCAGGGTGTCCTTCACCTCTCGATGATGGGCAGATTCCGGCGTACCTTGTCACTGTTGGAACTGAAGGAGGTTTACCTCAATGGACGGAGATTCACTTGGTCCAATGAGCGTCAGCAACCAACTATGGAGAAGCTGGACATGGTCTTCTCGACAGTGGACTGGGAGGAGCGCTTTCCGGACGCCTTCTCTCGACAAACTCATCCGGCCTTCTAATCACTGCCCGTGGTGCTGAGCTTAGCCCCAGATTTGCAGATGGGGCGTAGATTCCAGTTTCAGTCCTTCTGGACGAAGGCGGAAGGTTTTTGGACGTGGTTCAGGACGCTGGTCGTCTGTGGGTCAGGAGGTCAACCCCTTCAAGAGGCTGGATCTCAAGCTTAGAGTGACGGCCAAGAGCTTGGCAAGTGGAGCAGCAAGTTCATTGGCAACATTAAGATGCAGATTTTGCTCTCCAATGAGATTATCCTGCGTCTCGACGTGGCCATGGAGTCCCGACCGCTATCGCTAGCAGAAAGGGGGCTTAGGAAAGCCCTAAAGGGGAAGCTACTTGGCTTGGCATCTCTCGAACGCTCCATGGCGAGGCAACGATCGAGGTTACTCTGGTTGCGGGAGGGCGATGCCTGCACGAGGTTCTTCCACACGCATGCGAGCCATAGACTGCGTCAAAACTTCATTGGCCACCTCATGGTCGACGGGGTTAGGAAACCGAGCATGTGGATAAGGCTGAGGCCGTGGATGTTCTTCGACACCTCCTCGGGACGGAGGTAGACCGGCCTTTCTCTTTCGACCTAGACTACCTTCAGCTGCCCACGGTGGATCTCTCCCACTTGGAGACGGCCTTCTCTGAGGAGGAGGTGTGGAACGCCATTAGGAGCATGCCACTTGACAAATGCCCGGGGCCGGACGGGTTCTCAAACAGGTTCTATGTGGCATGTTGGGGGATCATAAAAGCGGATGTCATGGAGGCTTTCAACTCCTTGTCTCGGCGTGACGCCCGTGGATTCAGTTCTGTCAACCAGGGTTGATCACGTTGTGCCAAGAAGGCGGGGGCGGAGGAAGTTCAGGACTTCCGCCCCATCAGCTTGATTCATGGGTTCGCCAAGCTGGTGGCAAAGGTGGTGGCATGCAGGGTGGCCCCCTCCATCCCAGCTAGTGGGAGCACATCAGAGTGCCTTTGTGCGTGGACGGTGCCTTCATGATAATTTCATGATGGTCCAGTGTACGGGCGCAAACTTCACAGTTCGAGAACACCTGCAGTCCTCTGAAGCTTGACATTACAAAGGCTTTTGATACCGTCAGTTGGGCTTTCCTCTTGGAGGTGTTGAGGAAGATGGGCTTCGGTGACCTCTTGATCGCAACCATCTGCGCCCTGCTGTCGTCGGCTTCTACTAGGGTGCTTCTCAATGGTCATCCTGGTGGAAAGCTTTTTAACAGGCGTGGATTGAGATAGGAGACCCACTCTCGCCCCAGCTGTTCATCCTGGTCATGGAGGTTCTACATCTGTTGATTGAGAGGGCTACTGCCTGTGGATTGCTGACCCCCTGTCTGACACAGGACTCAGACACCGCACGTCGATCTATGCGGACGACGTGGTGACCTTTCTTCACCCCCTGGGGAGGGACCTCAGGGTTTTCGCCAGCTGCTCGACGACTTTGGGTTGGTGTCCGGGCTTAGGGCGAATCTTCAGAAATGCTCCGCGCATTTGATCCGTTGTGGTGAGCCCGAGGCGGCGTTGGTGGCGCAAGAGCTACATTGTCTGATTCTGCCGTTCTCGTTACGTTACCTAGGGCTCCCACTCTCCCTCAGGAAGCTGACGGCTGCCCAGCTCCAGTATCTGGTGGATAGTGTGGCTAACCACTCCCTAGGTGGCGTGCCGGGTTGCTTAACCGTGGAGGGCGTCTCGAGATTGTGAAGACTACCTCTCTGCGGTATCTATCTTCGCTATGATGTCTCTCGACCTGTCAGTGGAGACCCTGGTGGCGATTGAGAACATATTCGGAGCTTTCTCTGGGCAGGGCACAAGGACGCCGTGGGGGTCACTGCCGGGTGGCGTGGGAAGGGTTTGCATGCCCAAGCATCTGGGGGGTCTTGGAATTCCCAACCTGCGGTTTATGAACCGCGCTCTCAGGGCTAGATGGCTTTGGCTTAGCAGGATGGACGGTCCAAACCTTGGAAGCGAGTTCGACATCCAAGTCCCCGCCTGGTACGACAGTTGTTCGAGACAGCCACCACTCAGTTGTGGGCGATGGAGCCTCCACTTTTTTCTGGACAGACAGGTGGTTGCCGTTGGGCGTGTAAAGGACGTGGCCCCGCACCTCTCATGAAAGTGCCCAAGGGCGCGATCTGCTCCCGCGAGTTAGAGAGGGGCTTGCAGGTGGATGGTTAGATGATGTTCCGCCAGACCTGGACGCGCGTGAGTTACGCGAGTTGCTGTCCTAGCGGACAGTGTGGCAGACTTCCCCCTGACTGAAGGGGTTGCGGATGAATTCAGGTGGAACTGGGAGGGCAATCACAAGTACTCAGCGTGATCGGCTTACAGAGCCCTCTTTGAGGGCAAGATTGGGCTGGCGGGCGCGCAACAGGTCTGGTGCTCCCGAGCGCCCAATAAGTGCAAGTTCTTCCTTTGGCTGGCATTGAAGAACATATGTTGGACTGCAGACCGCTTAGGGAGGAGAGGGCTGCCTAGATCGACCGCGTGCCCGCTGTGCGACCAAGTGGGAGAAGACATTGACCACCTTCTCCTCGGATGTGTCCTCTCGAGAGAGGTTTGGCACTCCTTCCTGAGCAGGTGGGATAGGGTGGACTGGGTCCCTGCCCACGACGATCGTCTTGTGGATTGGCTACCAGCTAAGGCTCCGGGAGGCCGAGATGAGAAGGACTTGTGGACGACGGTCAACTTGATCTGCTGGACCTTGTGGAGACATAGGAACGGTGTGGTCTTCGAAGGCCACATGCCGTCAGCACAGACTGCCATTAGCATGGTGGAGGCCGAGGCTGACCTCTGGCGGGCAGCGAGGATGTTTAGGGGTAGCTTAGAACCCGTAGACAAGTGGAGGGTTGGCGAGTGATCCTCTTTTTTGTGTGTGGGTGGATTGGCGTTTTTTGGCGCATGTGACTAAACGCGTTGTAAAGGCCGCTTGACCTCTCCTTCTTGGAACTAATGCGTCCGCTTGAACGTATCCTTAAAAACTTTTCGAGTGATATGCCGAATCCTGTATGGAAAATGCTATATATCGACCGACTGTAGCTACAGCCGGTCTGTGGCTCGCGTCGCACATGCTTCGGTACGTCAGCGCCCCAATCCCCAACTCACCTTGCGACCCAACCGGCCAGCGTCTCCTGCCTCTGCTCGCACCAGCGCGCGGCGCGCCGCCACGCTCGCCCGACTCAACATCTCCCTCCGACCGACGCCAGCTTGCTGGCTGCGCGCTCCTCCACCGCACGGCCATGGCCGCCGCCATGCTCCTCCCGCTCCCTCGCGTCCCTGGCTCCCCTCCGCATGCGCCGTCGGCCGTCGCCGCGGAGCTCGACCTCCCCTGCGCATGCGCCGTCCGTGCTTGGCCGCCGCCGCGGAGCTCGACCTCGCCTCCCGTCGTCCTCGCGTGAAGCCCGACGAGCTCGCCATGGACAGTGTGTTAGAGCTCGTCATGGACAGCCAGCTCCCACAGGTCACCGGATTTGGAGAAGACGATGCTCCGTGACTGGATTGGGCAGGGGTTCGCTCGATTTACCTTCTACACACCTCTAGAGTGGCGGATTCATGGGCGCAGAGCTCGAATCGGCCATGGGCGAGCTTCCATTGGTGATGACAAAGAGAGGTTAGTTTTTGGGTTTTATTGATGTTACATGCGATTTGTGATTTTGCTACATGTGAGACTAATTTTTGGTGTATAAGCATGGGCAAATTGCTACACTGATTTCAGTGCACATGCTAGCTATATTGAGATTTGTTGGATTTTGTCATTGGTTTTTGCTACATACGAGTGTTGTTTTTGTTGGATAAGGACGGACAAATTGCTACATTGATTTTCTTCAAAAATCACATTTCACATGCATTTTGGTACTACCAAATTGGGTTTGCTACATGGCTGGTTGATTTTTGCTACATGACTGTGTTTAAAGTGCTACATTCGTTTTGCTACATGTAGCCAAGCTTTTATGGATCTGATTTTGTTTTGCTACATACGGTGCTACATGCGACAAAAAAAATGTTGTGTTTGACTTTTGTTTGCTACATAGATCGGACGTAGCATTTCTGAAATTTTCTTTTGTTACATGCGATGTTGCATACACAGATACAAAGTGCTACACGCGAAACGTTTTTGCTACATAGATCGGACACGCGAGATCATTTCACTTAATTAGATCCGACGGCTGCAGAGGCGGCTGTAGCAAACCTTTGCTACACCCGACTGACGCGTAGCACACGCCATCCTATATAGGGTAGACCAACGCAATTGTTTTTGGAGGGACCCGATATAGACCAACGCAATCGAGGCTAACCGATCAGATTCATCAAAGGCCCAGACATTGTTGACGGCCCAGATAGTGTTTACGACAGCCAGGCCCAGCTCAATAGCCAAAGAGGCCACTCCTCCGTACTAAAACCCTCAATTCCCATTCCCACCTCTCGCACGAAACCCCAGGTCCCCAGCCATGGCAATCGCCGCGGATTCCACCGCCGAGCAAGCCCCGAATCCCATTCCCGACGAGCCCTCGGAGGAATCCCGCGGGCCTCCGTACCAGTCTGGCCATGGTGAGGTCGATTTCGAGGAGGAGGACGGCGACGCGGAGGAGCTGGACGGGCCGGCGGCGGACGAGGAGAGGACGCGGGCCGTGTTCCGTCGCCTGCACGACGAGCCGGTCAGCATCCGCGTCCACGACATCGTCATCCAGGGCAACCTCAAGACCCGCGACTCGGTCATCGAGGCGGAGGTCGCCGACCTCCTCCGCTCCGCCGGCACCGTGCAGCACCTGGTGCGTGCCTCCCACCTCGCCGGCCTGCTGCTGCGACAGCTCGACGTTTTCGAATCCGTCACCATAACCCTCGACGGCGGTCCGCCCGAGCTTCCTGACACCGCTAACGTCTTAATCGAAGTCGTGGAGGCGGGCACCGTCAGTGGCGTGGACTTCGGCTACTACTCCAGGCCAGAGGTGAAGATCTCTGATCTGATCTCAATAGTTTTATCGTTGCTAATTGGTTGGACAGAATTTGCGTAGTTACAGTTTGTGTTGCCTGGTTTGCATATGAATGCAAATTTGCAACACAAATGCCTGCACTTTGTTGTTTCTTCAGTTTGTCATGTATACTATGTGTGTACTTCAGTTATTGCTTTGCTGTCCTGCTGATCCATTTTCATGAATATGAGGCCGCTCAAGCAGCATACATGACCACGTGATTGTTACTGGTTTGCCCCCAGTTCCGTTATGTCGCATACCTGGGTTTGTAGAGGGAGAAAGGGTAGCACTAATCAGTAATCACATGTTTTTATTTGGCGCATGAAGTGGTAATTTTAATGCCTATAGTCTTCCTTTGGTTGCTTTGGTGCGCGCTCACCTAAATTTAGCATATGTACACTGCCACTTACCATATTGTTGTGGTGACACTGTGACAGCTTACTCATTCTTTGCCACTATTTAATAATACTCATTTTGTTACCAGTCTATTGCCCTGAGTGAAGGATGCATTTATATCTTATTCAAGAAAACAGTTAACTATTTTTTGAAAAGAAAACAGATATCTTGGCGGTTGGCTTGTGGCATAGTTGTATCATGTATTTTCCTTGTAACGAGGCTGAGTTAATCGTCTATATCTCTTTAGATCCAGGTTATACAGCTTATAAGATGGAGGACAGAGGTGGTGATACAGAGCACGCTTTAGTGATTGATTCGCTCCTGAACTTGTGGGAAGTTTTGTAGTCACTTAATTAGAGCTTGTTAGTCACCACAATAGAAGTAGAAGATATTTCAGAAATATGGCGACCTTGAAATTAGAAACTTCAGAGTTTTTTTCTCAATCTCATGGTGTGCGAAACCCCCAGTCTTGATTTTCAGTAAGAAAACACAACTGGCAAAAGCATTTGAAGCGTAGTGTTCAACTCAGATTGGCGGTATTCTGGAATTCTGTTTATAATAAATTATGTAAAGAAATTTTTCTCCAGCTGTTTCTGTGGAGCTCTATTTCTTAAATGATAATCAGATTGGCGGAAAGCAACGGTTTGAAAATAAAACCATGCAAACATCTTATAGGCCACAAGCTTTAGTACATAATATCATTCTATATTCGAGTATACATGGCTGATGGCTCTTATCATTAACACCCTAAGAGTAGAAGAATGCATTGAAAGTCTTGAGTAATACATGCTTTCATTGAAGTTGCATTCGGTGTCTGAAATGTTTTCACACATGATTCTTCTGTTTAGGCAAGATCAGGGTCAGTCGAAGGATCGCTCAAATTGAAGAACCTGTTTGGTTATGCGGACATCTGGGAGGCTTCAGGAGCATATGGAGGGCATCAGTTGTCAGAGATAAGAGTTGGAGCGTCCCTGCCAAGACTGAAATCAATACCAACACCCTTGACAGCTCGGGCATCAGTGCTTTCCCAAGATTGGCTAAAATTTTCATCATACAAGGAGCGTCTGCTTGGCCTTTCATTTGGTCTACTTTCAACCAGGCACCATGATTTGTCTTACAATCTGACATGGCGTACCTTAAGTGATCCCTCACAGATGGCATCAAAGTCCATAAGAAGTCAGTTGGGACACAATCTGCTTTCTGCATTAAGATATACATATGAAGTAGATCACAGAGATTCCAGAGTCAGGCCAACAAAAGGATATGCATTTGTCTCAACTTCTCAAGTTGGTGGTCTATGGGACAGAAGTGGACTAAAATTCTTCCGCCAGGTTCTTCCACAACCAACTTCTTATGTTAAGCTTCAATGTACTTTATCTACTTTGTGGTTGTTCTACCTTTGCATTCTAATTTCTGAACGTTTAGTATCTACCGTTTGGTCTGGTTTGTGTTAGCTGTACTGCTCTAAGTTACATGTGAAGTAATACGCCAACTCCAGAAATGTGCTTTATACTTCTTCTACTAGGTTTAGCATTGCTATTTGATCAAATATTCCAAGAGCTTTGATGACACTGTTAGGGTAGTGGATGTACAACCCCACCACCTAACAAGTTCTCGTGGACACGGATTTGGTTTTCTATTTATACTGTAGGTGTCTCCCTTACAGTTATATCTTAGACATAGTGAGTAAAAAGTTATGCCCTGTAAAAGCATATGGAGCCGGATGGAGTGACTGAGTGAGGGTCCAGGGTTAATGAGAGTAAACATGTGTTCTCTTTCCTCTTATTGAATTTCATTTGACAGTGCAAATGTAGAATATACTGCAGCTAGTTATGCCAGATAGAGAGGGACGGAGTAAATGGAACAACACAGTAACATATGGTTGCCATGGTTAGCATGGTATGAACTGTATAATTTGACATATAATTAATTTAAAGCAACATCTATCATATGGCACAAGCACTTTTCTGCTTATGGCTCATATCCCTGTAAGACATAAGTAAATCTCAAATTTGTACTCATACTTATAACACCATATTGCAATAAATAACATACATACAGAAGCAGACCATCCAAAGGCATACTATATTATCGATTAGCAGTTATGCCATCAATAAGCCATCCATTGACATATTATTACTTATTAGCAGTTATGCCATGACTGTGCCAAGAGCCATCGGTGACTTGAAATCCATTAGCCATAGATATATGTATTGTACCTACCAAATACCAATGCTGAATTGCCGATTAGGCAATTGATTATTGTATTTGTTTTGTGTAGTACTCCCTCCGTTCCAAATTAATTGATTTTCAATTGTCCCAATATGGATGTATCTATACTTATAACATGTCTAACTACATCCACATGTGGGCAAATAGAAGTCAATTAATTTGGAACGGAGGGACTACCTGCCATGGTTTTGTAAATAGCTGTAAATGGCATTGCCAGTGTCGATATGCAGCAATTACAAGTATTTGAGATTCTCTGGCATCTACTTTTGCTGGAAATCTTTTTCTTTCAGATTTATAGTGGATGACATATATTGAGTAATGCATTAGAAATGAATGCACATGTGTGATGAAAAAAAATGTATATTGTAGTTTCATGTACCTAAACTAACATGTTTTCGTGTGCTTGGAGATATTTTGGGTCTGACTGACATACCATAGTATCTCATGACAAGCTTTGTTTTAATTTGAGAAAAAAATCACCTATCTTTTTTGGGATACAGCAACATTGTTGCTATTTTTTTTGTAGTGTTTACTGTTCAGTGTTGAATGTTTCAATGGCCAATATTAGCCGCACACACACACAGAGCAGGAGAAATTCTGTTAACAGCGCACATCGTGAGATTTGCATGTAAGGGGCTCCTTTTTTGCTTTTCACATGACTGCTGAACATGCGAGTTTGGTTCAGTCTGTTCTGCTTACCATAGGGGTTGCGCGCCCGCCCTGTTGACCATGAGATTATTTATTAAATTGCTGAGTATAGTCCTCACAGCTGTGTCTAGCTAAGAGCTAGACCTAGGCGTATGATTCTTTGACTCATTGCATCTCTGTTAAGAATGCATATTTTTCGTGCTTCATCGTTTTTCTCATTGTAAAGATGAGCTATTCAAAGTTCCCCGTTCCATCGGTTCAGGGGCAGTTGCCAGCCTCTTCTGCACAACCTAATCAAAGGTTCAAAGCCATATGAACTGCACGAATGCGATAGGATGTGGAACCAATCATGGGGATGCAACGCTTACGCTTGAATATGTGTAGAGATGCTTATGCTCTGACTTAACCAATTAACTTGACAACTGCTTTGCACCTCCTTGGCTCATACTATACACTACAATGACCATGGTTGTTGGCACCGTGTCCTTCCTCAAGTCATTGATATAGATAGCACCATCATTAGAATGAAGTAGAAGGATGTGGCTGAAAAGGACACAACGTTGCAAGTTCATAGTTTATCTTAATGAATTTCAAGATAAACGTATGGCTTATTAATATCTTCTCAGCAAACATCGTTGCTTTTTTGCTGCAGGAGTTTGATGTTCGCGGCGCTGTTCCATTTGGATTTTACAATGCTGCCCTTAATTTTGGCATAAAAACAGGGGTGATTCTACCTCTGGGTAGACGATTTATGGAATTAACTTCACCTATCCCTGAAAGATTTTACCTTGGAGGCCAGTCTTCTCCTGTATGCGACCTTGGTGGGCTGTCATCTCTGCTGGGTTTTGGAAAAAGAGGAGTTGGCCCATCAGAACCACGGAGGTTTGTTCCAAGTGGATCTGTTACGGACGATTTTGCTGCCTCTCCAGGGAGGGATTACATAGGAGGTGATCTTGCTGTCTCTGCATTTGCTGACCTGTCCTTTGATTTGCCCATAAAGCTGCTCAAAGATAATGGAATACATGGCCATGCATTTCTATCTGCTGGAAATGTTGCGAAGATGTCTGAGGGTGAGTATAAGAATTTTTCATTTCCTGAGTTTGGGCGGACATTCAGAAGTTCTGCTGGTATTGGCATTATCGTGCCAACCAACCTTTTCCGGATGGAGGTAATTTTTCTTATTAGACCCAAGTCTTTCACTGTATGCAACATTGATGTGTGTTTGGTGACCAATCCATGTTCTTGCGCTTTCTTTGTCTTTGCCAGATAAATTACTGCTATATTTTGAAGAAATGTAAGCATGATCGTGGAAAGGTGGGAATTCAGTTTAGCTTCTCTTCACCGTTTTAGATCTTTGCGATCAAGGCAGCAACTTCTTGCCTGTTGAAGAATATTTCGTGACCACCTTTGCTGAATCAGCCGCTTAGCAAGTAGATCAGTCAATTCATCATCAAGTTTATTTTGATTTCTTGTAGTATGCTCGATTAATGGAAGGTTGTTAGTTGCAGAGTCGCAAACTCCTCTTGATGGCATTGATCTTTCTCCTTCTCCGGGTTGTCACTTTGGCACATGAGATACCATAACCCTGACCACGGTACGGTTTGATGTGGTGTTTAAAACTTAGTAGATTAATGCGTGTTGGCAAGATTTCTACTCCATGAAGAATTGGAGACCCTGGTAACTTGTACGCATGCTTTATATACTGACCATTTTGAGTGAGATGGATGCCCTTTATGCATGTTGCCAAATGTTCTCTGTTGGTAGCGGTCTGAAGAAAAGCTCCAGCGCCTACTGAGCGCAGAAATTAGTTGGTTCTTTCGCTCTTCCGTTTGTTTTGAAAAACTCTCCGATTGTTTGACTCTCCCACTCATAGATGCATAGAAGCTAGCCTTGATCGTCTAATGATCCTCTTTGCTTGTTAGCTTTGTGACGTTCTACAGATTTCCATTTGGAAAACTGGCCCATAGTCAAATTTCTTGATGCTCCAGAAGTCGCCAAAAGAATATCGCTGTCATTCTTGTTGTTGTTTTCTCTCTGTGTTTTGCTAGATCCTTTCTAGCGTGTAACTGAACTACTTTCTATCTTCTCAATTGAATTGGCAGAACACCTGCCGTTATCCTTCAAAAGAATATCGTTTTTCTCTACACGAATGATCAGTAATTGCAAAATGTCGAGCTTAGTTACATGCTACCGCTAAGTCACGACTTGATGTCGTCATGCCAGAATTTACAGGTTAGGCGTGTTAAAAGGAAGAGCGTGAGAGACGATAGTCTTCATCGGGATTTTGCAAGTACGGTGGCCAGGTACGCATCCAGCTTCTCGTTTTGTTCTCTCGCCACGAACCTTATGCAAATGGGCGGCGTGACGTCGTATCTGGCGAGCAGCGCGTACGGGATGGAGAAGAGGCCGTCCCCGCAGATGAGCCCGGAGGCGAGCACCGGCCCGAACACCTGCGCGCCCTCCTTGTCCGCCCTAGTCCACAGGTAGAGCACCAGGCTCCCCACGCACATGTCGATGGCCACCGCCGGCACCAGCAGGAACGACATGGCCATGCCGGTGACGCTCGGGACGTAGTGCTGGACGCGCCACTTGCAGTGCGTGGCCACCTCCTGCAGCGCGCAGACCACCAGCGCCAGCGCGAAAAAGGCGACGCTCATGGCGAGGCAGTGCCTGGGGAGCTCGAGGTTGCCGGCGCCGAGCACGGCGATGGCACGGTAGATCTTGGCAAGCGGCACCTGGTAGATCTTGTTGCCGATCTCCTCGTAGAAGTGGTGGAAGACGGTGAAGATGGCCGGGTTGATGATGCATCCAAGCCCCGTGCCGACGACCTGGCTGACGAAGAGCGCGCGCGGGGAGGTGAGCGTGAGGTACCCCGTCTTGAAGTCCGACATGAAGTCCGAGGCGGTGGAGACGATGGACGAGACTATGCCGCAGATGACCAGGCTCCCCACGACGCCGCCGTTGTTGATGCCGATCCACGACGCGAAGAGCAGGATCACCAGCTTGTTGTACTGCGCTGAGAAGTTGGTCTCGGCGACGCCCGTGCCGTAGGCGTTGCAGAAGGCCAGGAGCGGCGCGAACAGGTACGCCGTGGCCACGTGGTAGTAGCGCACCTGGCTGTAGATGTGCGGGATGGCCATGGTGGACAGAGACGCCAGGATGGCATAGCCGCAGATGGCGAAGGTGCTCGGGATGTGCTCCCGGAGGAACACCTGCGTCCGGCGGCGGTCGTCGAAGCTGAGCACGTTGCGCGGGATGGCGTCCACGTCGGAGAACCTCAGCGTCTCCGCGGCCTCCAGCTGGTGGTTGCGCATGGTGTGCAGGGTCTTCACCAGGATCACCACGAGCTGGAAGATGCCATCGCCAAGAATCATGCCGATCGCGCCAAACACCTTGTACCCGTTGATGCCCCGTAGACTGCTTTCCTGGAGATCGGCCGCGTACCAGATTCCCTTTTTGGTTTCGATGTACGGCCACATGAGACCCCAGGAGATGATGGCCCCGACGAGCATCGAGATGTTTATCAGGTATGGGCTGATCATGCCGACGCCCACGTATGTCCCGTTCAAATTGACGTAGAAACTGCAGGCAACAGATTAATCAAGCTCCATCATCAGAAATTCTCAGTGATCTGAATTTACTACTTCGAACGGTTGGAGTGCAACTTTCAGACAATTACCCACGACTGAAGGCTTCGAGCCCGAACGAGGGGAAGACGGTGAGGCCGCAGTGAGGTCCTCCGGTGTAGAATCACTGGAAGATGGACATGAACAAGCTTCCCAGGCACGACCGAATCATTAGCGACACTTGCTTCCTGTGGTCAGAAACATCAATGAATTACTTCACCTAGCAAACAGAAGGGGGCATAGACCATCCATTCCCCAATTTCTCCCCAGTTCCTACGGGAATCGAACTGTTTCATGTGAAACCGTACGTGCTTACTTTGCTTGCATGGCTCCATTAGGGGTATGGAAGCTGTTGATGAGGTGAGCCGTGGCCGAGCCGCTTGGAAACGTCAACCGGTGCCGGATGATCATCGTCTATACATCAACGGTGAGGCATCAGCCAGCTATATAAAATTAGCTGCATGGCAATGTAAGTTCTATCTTTGATGATTGATCGGCGTGTGCGCACATACCTTCCTCATGGGGACAATGGCGAGAAGGCCGACGAAGCTGATGAGGAAGTAGAAGGCCATCATCCGAACCAACGTCGGCTCACTGACGTTCCTCCCGGCCACGTCTCCGGTGTTAATTTTCTCCGCCGTCCTATGGTCCATGGCCAGCAAATACGAGCCGAACCCCCCTATATAACAACGGCAGAAACACATACGATGTCAAGGAATCGATCAAATGGATTCATGGTGGACGTCTCGTCGGCGCCGCGATGAAGAATACCTACCGCTGTATGTCATGCTGGCGCAGGCGACGACGCAGGTCTGGATGACGGCGTTCTCGTGGCGGGTGAAGGGGTTGTAGTCCACGCCGAGCTGGTCGAGCAGGCGGGTCCACGCCTTGAGGAGGAAGAAGCCCAGCAGGCCGGCGGAGACGTTGAGCGTGGGGATGATGCCGGACGTGAACACCAGGTTCATCATCACGCCGCTGAAGACCGCGCCCAGCGCCACGCTCGCCACCACGGCGCGCAGCGTCACCTGCTCCGTCCATGGCGGGATTGGCTGCTCCTCGAACGCCCGCTCCGTCGACGGCCCCTCTCTCGGGTCGCCGATGGACTCCATTGATTCCCTTCTAATTTTTCCCTATCGCCGGCCTCTCCGGGGGATGTCGTTGATCGCGCGGGTTTCGCATGCAATTGAGTTTTTGGTGGAGGGACGTACGTGGAGGGAGGAAGGAAAAATGAGAGGCAGATACGCTACATCGTTGGCTTCTGCAGTTACTATTACTAGCATAATTTAAAAGCCGTTGCTACTCATGAGGACGAACTCATGTGCAATTTGCAAACAGTGAGGGACACTTCAATGGCGTGGTCGCCGTGGCAGCGTCGTGCGCGCCAGGTGACGTTGCCCGAGGCGACAACGTCTTAGCTAGAGGATGGGCTTCCTAGGTACGGACGGATCGAGAACTTGCCAGACAACATAGTTAGGAGGATGGTTGTAGCCCCAACTCATCAGAGTTTAAATCTTAAATTTGACATTGATATTTCTTATTTAGCCGGAATATTCTTCAGTAGGAGACGACGTTCCCGTCGGCAGCGAGGCGCCTGTGGTGACTTCGTCAATCTCAAGACCCTACCGCCGGCTCAGTCTTTCAGAGGTGCTCGTAGGGGTAAAGTGTGTGTGCTGCGTTCATAGGGGTAGAGCGTGCATGTTGCGTTCATAGGGGTGAGTGTGTGCACGTGTATGTGAGCATCTGTGTTGTCCTGTGTTTCGTAAAAAAAACTTGTGATCGTTAAGCTCAGTTCAACTTGCTCAATATGCTGCAACGTGTTTGCGAAACTTGCTGAAGGCCAAGCTCCGAATATAGTGTCGAGGGTTATCACGGCAGATGTTACCATAGGGTAACTTGATTGTTGGGGCAAAGCGCTCTGGTCCTTCAGGAGATTGTCACGCTCGCGGGGGGAAAAGGGTTTACCCAAGTTCAGCCTCTCCATTGCAGATAAAGATCTACTTCCTGCTTTGTTGTTATTAATCTCGAGGTCTCGATAACTCGCCTACGACAACAGAGCCGGGTTACGAGACATGTTACAAGGGTTTCGCTTGATAGCGGTGATATTGATCTAGGATTGCTTGTCTATCTATGTCCTGGGAGCCGCTTATATAGATGTCGGGTCTCCTAGACGTACAAGCGTATCGGCCCAACTATAACCTGGCCCATGCCTTGTAAGCATAACCCGGGCCAGGCCTTTGGCCGGCTGAGTGATTCTTCCTTGGTCATGAGTATACAGGGTTAGTGGTCACCAATAAATCATCGAGACATTTATTTACACACAACATTAAGATGGGGCGTAGATTCCAGTTTCAGTCCTTCTGGACGAAGGCGGAAGGTTTTCTTGATGTGGTTCAGGACGCTTGGTCGTCTGTGGGACAGGAGGTCAACCCTTTCAAGAGATTGGATCTCAAGCTTAGAGCGACGGCCAAGAGTCTGGCAAGGTGGAGCAACAAGTTTATCGGCAACATTAAGATGCAGATCCTGCTCGCCAATGAGATAATCCCGCATCTCGACGTGGCCATGGGGACCCGACCAATCTCGCCGGCTGAGAGGCGGCTCAGGAAAGCCCTAAAGGGGAAGCTACTTGGCTTGGCATCTCTCGAACGCTCCATGGCGAGGCAGCGAGCGAGGGTGCTCTGGTTGCGAGAGTGTGATGCCTGCACGAGGTTCTTTCACATGCACGCAAGCCATAGACGGCGTCAGAACTTCATTGGCCACCTCCTGGTCGACGGGGTTCGGAAGACCGAGCATGTGGATAAGGGTGAGGTTGTGGATGTTTTCTTTGACGACCTCCTCGGGACGGAGGTAGAACGACCTTTCTCCTTCGACCTAGACTACCTTCAGCTGCCCACGGTGGATCTTTCCGACTTGGAGACGGCCTTCTCTGATGAGGAGGTGTGGAACGCCATCAGGAGCATGCCACTCGACAAATGCCCGGGGCCGGATGAGTTCTCCAATAGATTCTATGTAGCTTGTTGGGGGATCATAAAAGCGGATGTCATGGAGGCTTTCAACTCCTTATCTCGACGTGACGCCCGTGGATTTAGTTCGGTCAACCAGGCTTTGATCACGTTGTTGCCCAAGAAGGTGGGAGCGGAGGAAGTTCGAGATTTCTGCCCTATCAGCTTGATTCATGGGTTCGCCAAGCTGGTGGCAAAGGTGGTGCCCTGGAGGGTGGCCCCCTCCATTCCACGGCTAGTGGGTGTCCACCAGAGTGCCTTTGTGCGTGGACGGTGCCTACATGATAATTTCATGATGGTTCAGTGCACGGCGCGTAAGCTTCATAGCTCGAACACCCCAGCCGCCCTCCTGAAGCGTGACATTACAAAGGCTTTTGACACCGTTAGTTGGGCCTTCCTCTTGGAGGTGTTAAGAAAGATGGGTTTCGGAGAACTCTTGATCGCAACCATCTGTGCCCTTCTTTCGTCGGCTTCTACTAGGGTGCTACTCCCATCCTGGTGGAAAGATTTTCAACAGACGTGGACTGAGGCAGGGAGACCCACTTTCGCCTCAACTGTTCATCTTGGTTATGGAGGTTTTACATCTGTTGATTGAGAGGGCCACTACCTGTGGATTGCTGATGCCTTTGTCTGACACGGGTCTTAGACACCGCACGTCGATCTATGCAGATGACGTGGTGACCTTCCTGCGCCCCCTAGAGAGGGACCTCTGTGTTTTCACTCAGCTACTTGACGACTTCTGGTTGGTGCCTGGGTTGAGGGCGAATCTTGAGAAATGCTCTACGCATCTGATCCGTTGTGATGAGGCCGAGGCGGCGTTGGTGGCCCAAGTGCTACACTGTCCGCTACTGCCGTTTTCGCTTCGTTACCTGGGGCTCCCACTTTCCCTCAGGAAACTTATGGTTGCCTAGCTCCAGTATCTGGTGGATAGTGTGGCCAACCACCTCACTAGGTGGCATGTCGGGTTGCTTAACCGTGGAGGGCGTCTTGAGATTGTGAAGACCACACTTTCTGCGGTATTTATTTTTGCTATGATGTCTCTTGACCTGTCAGTGGAGACCCTGGTGGCAATTGAGAAGATCATTCGTAGCTTTCTCTGGGCTGGGCGCAAGGACGCCCGTGGAGGTCACTATCTGGTGGCGTGGGAGAGGGTTTGCATGCCCAAGCATCTGGGGGTCTTGGAATTCCCAACTTGCGGTATATGAAGCACGCTCTCAGGGCTAGGTGGCTTTGGCTTAGCAGGACGAACGATTCCAAACCCTGGAGTGAGTTCAACATCCAAGTTCCCCGCTTGGTACGTCAGCTGTTCGAGCTGCCACCACCTCAGTTGTGGGCGACGGAGCCTCCACCTTTTTATGGACAGGCAGGTGGTTGCCCGGTGGGCGTGTGAAAGACTTGGCTCCACACCTCTACATGAAAATGCCCAAGGGAGCGCTTTGTTCCCGCCGAGTTAGGGAGGGGCTCGCAGGTGGATGGCTAGACGATGTTCCGCCAGACTTGGACGCGTGTGAGATCCAGGAGTTGCTGTCCTTGGCTGACAGTGTGGCGGATTTCCCCCTGACAGAAGGGTCGTGGATGAATTCAGGTGGAATTGGGAGGGCAACCACAAGTACTCAGCTCGATCGGCTTACAGAGCCCTCTTTGAGGGCAAGATCGGGCTGGCGGGCGCACCGCAGATTTGGTGCTCCCGAGCGCCCAACAAATGCAAGTTCTTCCTCTGGCTGGCATTGAAAAAGAGGGTTTGGACTGCATACCACTTATGGCGGAGAGGGCTGCCTAGACCGACCGCCTGCCTGCTGTGCGACCAAGTGGGAGAAGACATAGATCACTTTCTCCTCGGTTGTGTCCTCTCTAGAGAGGTTTGGCACTCCTTCCTGAGAAGGTGGGGTAGGGTGGACTGGGTCCCTGCCCACGATGCTCGTCTTGTGGATTGGTTACCAGCCAAGACTCCGGGAGGTTGAGATGAGAAGGACTTGTGGACGGCGATCAACTTGATATGCTGGATCTTGTGGAGGCATAGGAACGGAGTGGTCTTTGAAGGACAAAGTCCTTCAGTAGGGACTGGCGTTGGTATGGTGGAGGCCGAGGCCGACCTCTGGCGGGCCGCAAGGATGTTTAGGGGTAGTTTAGAACCCGTAGACAGGTGGAGGGTTGGCGAGTGGTCTCTTTTTTTTGCCTGTGGATTGACGTTTTTGGCGCATGTGCCTAAACGCGTTGTAAGGCCTCTTGGCCTCTCCTTTTTAAAACCGATACGTCCCTTAAAATTTACACGCACCGCAGAAAATTCTAAAAGAACTATTCGTTGAAATGCCACAAATATATTTGTGGAAGTTGGTCATGCCGGCTTGATTTGCGAGTTAATGTGTCGGTTGACCGCATACTAAACGTCACCGTAAAACGTGTGTAGTCCCAAGGCGTCTGGTTATATAACATGTTTGGAAAACGAAATTTTTCATTTTATTCTTCAGGAATTGTCTCTTCGGACCGAAGTTGTGATTCCGTTGCTCCGTGCTATCTTCCTGTCGTGTTTCTTATGTGTTTTGTTCTTCCCTATGTTAGATGCAGGCCGAATTTTACCGTAGTATGATCCTGTGTGCGTGCCGGATTTACCCGGGATGTAAAATCAGGTATTTTTCTGTTTCTTTTTGGATCGTGTTCATCCTGAATCGTTGTGTTCCGTCAACCTGTCTGCTGTTTATGGACGTTTCGGTCCGGATTTTTTCTAGTTTATGGATCGTCTGCATGCACTTTTTACCATCTCCGTCCACATCTTAACGTATCCTTTTCAAAAAGGGTGCCCTACTGTAGCCACGCAGTTTTCGTCGGATTTTACCATACACTAGAGATCGCCAGGCGCCTCAGGGAATGGAGTTATCTAGCCATCCAATACGAGTCTTTCTCCACCCTGTCGCGCCGTATTATCTCGGGAGGTTCCCATCGATTCCTACTCTAGCCACACGGCTTCATGGGATTATACCATGCACCGGAGACCGCCATGGGCCCTCTTAGGGCACGTTTAGTAGCATGCATGGGTATCTCGTTTTCTTGGGGGCATGCCCTGGAGAGCATGGCCACAGAAAAATGGTCGGGAGCCATGTTGTTGCTCATGTTTGGTTGCCTGCAGCCGGGTTAGTCACATGGGATGAGAAAACACATGCCCTTTGTTTGGTTCGATCTAATCTGGGCTCTTCGGCTGAGCTTACACAAAGGGGCATTGTTTGGTTGCTTGTAAGCAACCGGCTACGGTTACCACAGTTCAAACATGGTGAGATTACCATGCCATGATCATACACTACTGCAATGATCATACACTACGATGATCATACACTAGAACCGAAGGAGTTTCACAATCACCACAAGTAGGACGATGATTATGAAGTCCTTCATCCGACAACCTACCACTTGATTACCCACTTCCGGTATGACCTGGTTCTCCCTGGCCTGAGCAATGAGCTAATGTTCTATCACGTCATGAGCTCCTAGGGGGATGTTGTTCAGATAGTTCATGTAGCTCGCCTGAGCCTCTTGCAAAGTCTCGAAGCCTTCATAGTTGTTGTTGGAGAAGCCTGTCACCTGTTCTTGGCAGCTCTGCCAAGAATTGTACACTTCTGGATGCCTTCCCCTATACACAACGTACCAGTTCATCTGCAAAGGACACAAGGATGAAGGGATATAACATATCATTTATAACTAGACACATGAACAACATCAACAGAAGCTTAAGAACACGTCTCTAACATAGAACTACTGCAGCATGCATGATACTTACAAAAGTGGGATCACAGGTTCATCCTACACCTATGGTGTTACACCTACCACCACATAAAAAAGTGGGTGTCATCCTACCACCACCAACAAGTTCACCATCATCCGAGGGGTTAGTATATACCACCTCATCAAAATATACATGCCATACGAGTAGTTTGTAAGCCCTAGCTAAACCAAAATATACATCGACGTCATCAGTTCAACTTCATCATGCTTCTGCTGCTGCCACCCCTCCCCACCTCGACAGTGCAATATCACTCCTTGTAGTACTTGCCCATGAAGTTCCTCAGCCAGAGGGTCATGTGCTGCTCTGCCATGCCAACGAAGTTCACACCCTGTGCCTTGTGGTAGACGAGGTGGCCGAGAGCCACCATGAGAGCCTCCTCAGTGAACCCAACAGAGTCCATGACGGCATTGTACAGGTCAGGGTGCATGTACATCGGCTTGCTCTCCCAATGGCCTAGGCAACCTCCTTCACAACTTCAGTCATGCTGGCAAAGGCCTGGATCTCTTCCTCAGCGAGGGCACCTCTCTTCATCTTATGTCCATGGGCGTGGCTGGGTGTATCCCCCTTCCTGCCCGGAGAACCATCAAGGATCACCGTTTCAGACTCCTGCATGTCGGCATCCTTCGGCAGAGGAGTGCCAAGGGGAGTACCTGACCCCATGGCATACTTGCCGGTGGCCAAACCAAAGGAGAAGATCGTTTGCATCTGTGGGTAGTTTAGAATAGGCTTGTTAAGAAACTCAACATCCTTGGGGTGATCCTACAATTGGAAGATGAGTATGTTAGAGCACGATTGTTAGTTCAAGTTTGAAAAGAACCCACTGTTAGTACACATATGCTCACCATGATGTGGCCCGTGTAGTGTGCGTCCTCTAGGATGATGGTGTGAGTATCCTCATAGCATTGAGCGCCGCTCAAATCTCTGAGCTTGCTCACCTGTACCCACCTCAGCCTCCACTTCCTCAGGTGGTTGTACACCTGAGTTGAGGTCACCTCTGCCCCACAGTGGGTAAAGAGAGCCCGAGCGCAAGCTTTCAGATGCACCTCTTTGAAACTCTTGTCTGTCCTAACCCCTGACCTGATGAGAGTGGTCATGTGCTTCATCACGAAGGTTGACATGAATGGGAGCCATTTCATGGTTGCTTTGGCTTGGGCCTTGGTCTTCGCAACCTGCTAGTTCAACGTCGTAACTAACGAGGCTACAACTTCGTGCACAACACCGTACGTGTTGTCGTTCATGCCGAACTCCATCATGGGATGAGAGTCCTCGACATACGAGGATGGGATTTGGGAGTCTTAATTGGTACAAGAGACATGCTAAAATCCTTGCTCTTCATCTCCTACATCGAGCACGACAACGGACCTTATGAGCCTACCAGATCTACCATTGTCAACCTCGTAAGCAAAGACAAGCATGTGTATGAACTAATGAAGTGACATCGAAGCTAACAGATCTAGAGAGCATGGCCACATGTGAGAACATAGGTGAAATCTAATAGATCTACAAATCCTAGCACCTCAGTGTTGACACACGAACACGTCACGTGTACCCGCGGCGTTGAGGGAGATGCTCCGCAACTCACTCCGCGGGAGGCTCGTCGGAAGCGCGATACGCAAGGCAGTCCGGCGGGCGCTTTTAACACCCGAAACCCCGCTTGCCTGGGAGGGACCCCGTCAGGTCTCGCGGCGGCTATGGGTTGCCCTAGGTCGGCCTGACCACCCCTAGAGCCTTGTGGATTCGCAGCCTCAAATAATGAAGAACGACAAAGAACGAGAAGAAAGATACAAGGGAGAGAGATAAAAGTATATGAACACGAAAAAGTAGTAGATTGATTTGTTCGATTAGTGTTGGATCAATCGGCCGTCACCCCTTGGGTATATAAGAGGCGACTGGACTTCCCGTGGAAGGAAAAGGTTTGTATTCACGTCCAAAACCTTAATTTGAGTCCAATTCGGATAGTCTGACCCGAACCTTCCAAAGCTGTTCGGTCTGCACCTTGCGGGTCTGTTTTGAGGCAGTTGTCGACCTCGGATCAAAACCTCGTAGAAGACAAAGTTGTTCGTCTTGAAAAAATGAAGAACTTTCATTTTATGTGTTTTTTCATCCGACTCCATCTTGACCACTCATCTGGGCTCGTAAACAAAACTGTTCATATTGGACCTGATTCTTCCAAGTTGTGACCTTTTACAGAACGCTAGTACATGTACTAGTGGACGTTTGTTTTATATTGCAGTTTTGGCTGAAACTCCGAATCTTACTAGTACATGTACTAGCGAGACTCTGTTTCATCCTAATTGGCTGAAATTCTAAAGTTGACTAGTACATGTATTAGTTACGGTCTGTTTCATCAAAAATGATTTCTTCTAAGCCAAAATTGGTCATCAACACATGCCCCCCTGTTTTTTTGGCAAAGCATGCGTGCAAAAAAATAACTTGCACCATTATGCTGCTAAGGACGATGCCAACACTACATCGGCCTTGTGTCCCAGGGCGTTAATATTTTATCGTATGCTCATGCTCTGCGTCACCTGAAATTTTGACTCGGATCCTGCAAATAAGAAAAACATATTTCTTTTAACCGTCCATCCGGCTTGCACTAGATCCTTTGTTAGTGGCCGACTTAATACTCAAGCCGTCCTTATAAGTGTTGGCAAAACTGAAGAGTGCCTCTAGCCAGATGTCGGCTTTGCCAACACAATGCATTCTTAGGGCGATATGCAAATGTCGGCCGTGCTTCCTCATCTTGAAGGACCTGGAGAACTCGTCCACCAAAGTGTGAATAGCCAAAATAGATCAGATATTTCGGCTGGGGATAAATCACGAGGTGTCGACTTTGATGGAACGATTGAAGAACATGGATGACGCGCCGTCGGAGGTCTCCTATAGCGAGATGAAAATTGCCGGATTCGCCTACTGGTTTCACGCTTGTTCTCCTTTACTCCTGCCGGCTTTTCTACAAAAGCTGGTGCATCCTTCTTAATTGTTGAGCTTCCTTTAGGAACCCACGCCATGTTCAACTTCTCCAACTCTTCGGCTCTGAGCCGCTTGAGCTGCCACTCTTGCCAAGATGATAAGTCGAGTGGGCATCCCGGCTGTGACTTTGATTTATGCACTAGCAGTTCTTTCTTGGCTTTGGGCACTTCCGACTTAACATGTCCACACTCGATGACCGAATCCTTGAAAGTTACTTGTTTCACTTCCTTGCCTTTTGCAGCCAACATCATTTTAGCTGGCTTTTGGTTACTTGGAGTCGGGTCCGGAACAACGTCCTTGCAGCCATCTCTTTTCACTCTTGTTTCACCACCTCCTTCTTCCTCCATGAGCTCATGGACGACTCTTGATTAAGCCGGCCTTTGACGTGTGGTTGCCGGGTTGATTCTCTTGGAGCTGCATAAACTTGGCGAGGTGATTTAGCATAAGACTGATGGTGTGTCCGCGAATCATACATGTCCCTTGAATGATATGAATAAAACCGGTATGCGAAGGCATGGATGACTTCGGAATTAGCAGCCCAAAACAAGTTCGTGGAGTCGGCATGTTGGGTTTCTCCTTTTGCCAGTCCCGGTCTTCAGATTTACGCCATGGGGTGACTTCGATGCTTTGCTTTAGCTGGCCGATAAGCACTTTTTGTTTCGCTCATCTTTTGATACTTCTCCAATAATTGAGCGAAGGTAACTTTAGATTTCCTCCTTTGGTGCTTATCGCTGCCCTTGTACTTTATATCTTTGCAGGCATCGGTCTTTAGATTTTCTTGTTGCCCCCCAGTGTTAAGTGTACTCTTTGTAGCCTTGATGGAATGTCCGTCTTTTGAATTTCTAGCTTGAATAATTTCTTTGCTTGACGAATCAATCCCATCACCTGAAGTGTGTACCCGTCCGTCTTTGGATGAGCCGGCTTGAGGCAGCCGAGTCAATACTTGATCGCCATCAAGATTAGCCAGATGGCTATCAGCTTGTGGTTCAACAAATTCCAATCGTCCTTTGAAGGCCGATTGTCCTTCATAAAACACGTCACAATCTTTGATATTCTGCTCCAACAAATTGGGCATTCGCTCTTCTGCTGACGGTTCGACATGGTGATCTTTTATGATAATTGGAATACCGGCTTTGGAGTTAAGCAACCGAGTGGTGTCGGCTTAGCGGCATCCAACTCGGTTATGCATCTTCTTTCGCCCTCCTTTTCCGACTTTTCTGAATCGGCTATCTTGAAGGACTCTGAAGGCAGCTTTGTGTTTCTGCAACAAAAATAGCTACAGAATATATGTCTCACTTGAGACCAAATATTAGCCACGCGTGAAACAAGCAAAGTTGCCCACATGAATATAAAGTTTAGCCAGCATAACAAGAACAACTTTGATTGCGATAAATTGCCACTATCGGCCTCTACAAATGGTAGGATATGTTGAACGATATGACTAGTGACAAGATTACTCCTAACAAACAAACTACTCATCTCGACTGGTCTTTTAAATCTAACAAGAATTTTATCATTTGATGCATGAACATTATTGTTTTGACCGAATCGAAAGATAAGTAAATTGTTGGTTGGGCGTACCTCTTCGAAGACGTTGAGAGACTGCGATGCTGGCACATCAGAAACAAGATTGCTTTGCTCTGTCTCTGGATAACTCTTCAACGCCTTGTCCTCCTCTTCTGGATCTCGTGCCACATCACCCGAATGCTCCTCATTAACCGAACATTGTTTGGCTTCTTTCTCCGGTTATTGATGTTCACCATTAACCGAACTTTGTTCGGCTATTTCCTCTTGTTCTTGATGCTCATTGTCTTTGGCACGGAATTCGTTGGGTAGTATATAAACTCCTTTACACCCAGAAAAATCAATCACCTTTGTTTTGCGAGCCATGACATGCTCTCGATCAACGAAGCTCACTTCTTTTGAGTTAGTAGATTCGGCACATGTACTACTTGATTCGGTTTCAACAACCGAACTAATCATAACTTCCGAATCATTCTTCCTTTCCTCAGGGATACTATCAATTTGCAAAGCTTCTTCTTGCCTTGGCTTAACATGGGGCTTGACATGATTGCAACACATAAGAGAGGATTTGATTTCTCCTATTGGAGTAATATTTTCTTGAGGGTTCTTCTTGAGCTTTGCATGGAACATCTGCAGACCTTCCTCTTCAAGCTTTCTCCTGCATGCTTCATGTTCCTCCTTGAGTTTCCTCTCAAGCGCCTCAAATTCCTCAGAGCGCTTTTTCTTGAGTTCTTCATAAGCTTGTCGATACTTGGTTGGTAATTCCTCAAGAGTCGGCGTAGTGAAGTCATATGTGCTATCCTCTGCAAGAATTTATTGCCCCTCGATACTTTTGGTTTCTTTCGACAGTCCGTTGCCGAAATTAATTTGGAACGGTGAAAACTTGATCTCAAATTGTTTACGCTCCTCTTCACACCTCTTCTGGTACGCCTCATACGCTTGTATTGCAGCGGGATCATGCGGATTTTCTTTTAATGCCAGATAAACATCACCGGCCCTTTTGAGGTTTGTTGCAAATTTTCCTTCCAACCATCTAATCCATATGCGTCGGTAGAAGATGAAGGCACATGTGCTCCTGTTAAATTTTCAATTATTCGGCCGTGAACACCGTGAAAGTGCAAAGCCGAATTATGCATCTCGCTAGTTCCACATGAAGCTGAAACGTTAGTAACATAAGGTGTTGATTGAGTAATCATATAAGGCGCAATATATGTCGGTTGGGAGTAACCGGCCAAGTCGCTGGTACCAGCATAGCCGATTCCCCTATCCATCGGCCTGTCTGGGAATGACCCCGCATATTGCGAGTCGGCAGCCGATGGATAAAACCGTGAGACGCCTTCTTGCCCGTGAGGTGTCCCGTATTGATATGTTGAGTAACTCATGTTACTCATCGGCCTATGATATGGGGCAGCCGATGCATGATATGTCGAGTAACTCATGTTACTCAGCGGCCTATGATATAGGGCAGCCGATGCATGAGAATTCGAATATATATGTTGCATGTTGCTAATATTATATGGATTTGAAGCATAGAGATTATTTTGCATCTACTTTTGCACATAGTAAGAACTAGGGCTAGCCGATACAATGCTCATATCAAAGGATCTAGCAACATCAACATAAGAGTAATTTGTATCTACATAAGGAGATTGTTAATTCATGTTACCGATGTAGATTGCAGTCTTTTGATGCGCTCCTCGTAGTAAGAAAGGGCTGGAGACCGTTCGCTTCGTCCCCAGCGGAGTCGCCAAAAAGTGTGTTGATACACGAACACGTCACGTGTACCCGCGGCGTCGAGGGAGATGCTCCGCAACTCACTCCGCGGGAGGCTCGCCGGAAGCGCGATACGCAAGACAGTCCGGCGGGCGCTTTTGACACCCGAAACCCCGCTTACCCGGGAGGGACCCCGTAAGGGCTCGCGGCGGCTATGGGTTGCCCTAGGTCGGCCTGACCACCCCTAGAGCCTCGTGGATCGAAGCCTCCAATAATGAAGAACGGCGAAGAACGAGCAGAAAGATACAAGGGAGAGAGATAAAAGTAGATGAACACGAAAAAGTAGTAGATTGATTTGTTCGATCGGTGTTGGATCAATCGGCCGTCACCCCTTGGGTACATAAGAGGCGGCTAGACTTCCCGTGGAAGGAAAAGGTTTGGATTCACGTCCAAAACCCTAATTTGAGTCCAATTTGGATAGTCTGACCAGAATCTTCCAAAACTGTTCGGTCTGCACCATGCGGGTCTGTTCTGAGGCAGTTGCCAACCTCGGATCAAAAACTCGTAGACGACAAAGTTGTTCGTCTTGAAAAAACAAAGAACTTTCATTTTATGTGTTTTTTCATCCGACTCTGTAACATCCTAGATTTTTGGAATGTTTTGAAAATCACTAAAAATTAAAACTTTTGTTTGAATAAAATAAATTACTCGAAATTGAAATTGAATCTAATATATTACTTTCAATTACTTAACAAACCCTATTTACAGATTGTTTGGAGTTATTTTTAAGCATACTCTAATTTTCAAATTTTGTTTTGATCCATTCCTACGATTTGGAAATAAGTTTGTAGCTCCTTTTCAGAATTGTATTTGTGGTGGATTTCCTAGATTTCCTTCAAAACCACAAATGATTTTATTAAAACCCTTTTTCAAAATTTAATAAGCAATCATACAATATTTTTGAAATCTGATTTTGAAATGTATTTTAAATAATTACTTACCTTCTATTTTCGAGAATTAAGGATTTTGAAGTAAAACATCTATTTTGATACTTCAAATGATTATTTGTATTTAAAATGAATTATCAAACTCTTTTTAAATAAAATATTTTGTATCAAAGTATTTTTATTGGGTTCATCATATTGAGTGATATTACTCATATATTTTTCTAGATTTTAGTTTTGCTTCAAAAGGAATTTATAAAACCCCATTTTATAAAATGAACACAAAGGTCCATTTATGCATTATTTTGGATGTTCAAATTTAAAAAGGTTTAGAAAAGCATGTTTGTAAGTTTTAAAAGAAAGGTTTTGTTTTTTCAAATCTATAGAAATTGGTTTGAATGGATTTGAATATTTAAAACAAAAATTATAAAAGAAATAAGAAAAACAGAAAAAGAAAACAAAAGAGAATAACAAAAAAAAAGAGGAACAAGCCAGATGGGCCAAGCCCAGCCCACCTCGCGCGACCCTCTCCCACTGACTAACGGGTCCCCCGCGTTAGCCTCTAGCCCTCGCTGACAGGTGGGTCCCACCTGTCGGGATCATCTCCCACGCGTAACCGCAGCCGCGCCACGGCCTCGACCACGACCTCCACGATCCGCACGCCCTCGCACGTCCCCGGCAGAGGCCATGCCCCCATTAAATACCCCGGACCTTCCTCTACCTTTCCCCTCTTGCGCCCCTCCAAACCACGCCGCCAGGCCGCCGCAATAGCTCGCCGGAGCGCCGCATAACCGCCGCCGTATTTGCCATTTTCTGGCCACGGTAACACGCCCGCGCTGCCCATTTCCGGTCCACTGCCTTCCCCACGCCGAGGCGCACATCCCTGACCCTCCCTCGAATTTTTCCCGCAGCCAGAGCGTCGCGCCCATCCTCGACCAGAGCTCGCCGGCGCTTGCCCCACTCCGGCCACGCCTCCACGCCGCTCCAACACGCCCGAGACGACGTCGTCGCGCCCATCGCCTCCGCCACGCCGCACTGCACCTCGTCGACACCTTCCCGGAGCAAGGGAACCACCGGAGCGACTGCCCCATCCACGGCCGTACGTCGCGCCGCCGTCACCACCAACTCCGGCGACCATTCGCACCGCCCCGGTGAGCCTCGCTGCCGCTTTCCCTCCCAGCCGTCCGATCTAACGCCAAGGGACAAGATTAGATCCATACCCGAACCGGTACGGACCAATCACAGAGCGCCACGTGGCCTGGGAATTTCTGTGAATTTCCCGAATTGTTTCAAAAATGGAAACTTTGCAGAAAAGCCCCTGTAACTTCAAACTATCACAACTTTTTACTGGTTTGTCCAAATTTAATAAATTTTATATTTTTGAAAAGCTCTGGACTTGTAGAATCTTTTGGAATTATTGGTTTTCTGTTTTGCCAAAGTTTAAATCATTCAAATTTCAAATGAGAGATTTGAGTATATTTAGCATAACTTTATTTTTATAAGTCCAAAATTTACAAATAAAATATTTATGTAAACCTTAGGTTCTGTAGGATAACATAGTCACTTTTAGAAATAATTTTGAATACTTTTTAAACAATTCAAAAAAACAGAGAGTCAATTGGAGTATTTTGGTTATAGTTTAAATCCTATAAATTACTTTAATATGGATTCCTTTTGAAAAGTGACCCAAATAGTTGCCTCTGACCAGAAAGACCAAAAACCATATTTTAGAATTAATTAACAACCCAAATTATTAAAGTTGTGTTTATGATCTTACTAAAATGTTTTATGCAAATTTCTTTATTATAAAAATGTGCTAAACTTCTCCAAAATGCCTTATGTGACCATTTTGATCAAAGATCAACCTTCTAGAACCCATAGAACACCGCAACAAATTATATATGACATCCATGATGTTCATACATAATTGCTCGACCAACTTTTAAACAAAATGGAAAACCCTAAACCCAATCACATTAATTCTTTTTGCATATTGAATTAAGTGATGAACCTCGACCAAAGTTTTGTGAAGACCTTGATGTGCATGTTTGCTTTTGTATGCAATGATGTTGTTGAATTGTTTGTTTATTATTGTGTTATCTTTATGTTTAGATTGTACGGAGTGCCTTACGTGTTGTGAAGAGTGTAACTTCAACTCTTCAGTTGGCCAAGGCAAGTGACACCATAAAAGTCCTACTACTTTTACTACTATGCACTTAGTGTTTTTCAGTAGTATGCATGATAGGCTTGTTGTTGAAATCTTATATTATGCTATGCTCCTATTAGTGTGTAGCCATCCCCCACCCAGAGCTTTGTAGTATGGAACTTGGTAATTAAGATGCTTAGCCATGCTATAAAAAAAATGTTTTGATTAGTTGGATAGTGATGAAAACTAATGACTAATCAATGAACTACCTGAGTGCTGGTTGGAGAACCATGGTGGGTGACTACTCAGGGGGTCCATGTCTATGGTAATTTGCCCTTGGTGGAAGTGCACACTTGTGGAAAGTCACCCAGGCTTAAAGAGATTGTAGACTCTCCTTGTCAGTAGCTTCTAGTGCAGCCACATGTCATATGGGCTCTGTCTTGACGGAGTAGGTTGTGAGAACCCGAATTCCTCGTGACCAGCAGATGTAGTGGGTATAGGTTGGAGTGGGTCCGAGGTAAGGGCAATTGCTCCTGAAAAGTCTCGTCCTGGTCTTCTCTCTTCCATTGCATAAATGGTTGCAATGGAGGATGGAATGATTGGGTCTTGTGGTGAAATTGCACACCCTCTCGAGAGTTTAAAACTAAGTATACTTAGCCGTGTCCCTGGTTACGGATATTTTGAGCAACTAGACCGGGAAGCTGTTGAAGATCTCCTCATCCCAATTTCTAAATTAAAATTTGAGGGTGAACAAGGGTTTGGGAGCTCACTGATGTCTATCGGTGGTGCTTGTTGTGAGTAGTTGTCAAAGGTGTTCACTGATGTCTATCAGTGGTACTCTTTGTCTAAGATGAAAATTGTTTTACAAATGATAGGATGAAACTGGCTTTATGCAAATCAGCCTCAAAACTCCACATAGCCAAATATTCATGTAGAATATAGGTTGCCATTTATATCCACATAAGTGTCATCTTGCCATCACAATTCAATTGTGCTGACCCATATAGTTGGGCTGTAACTCACCGTTGCAGGTCCGTCAGACGATGAGTGAGGTTTCGACAGGATTCCGAGTCTACAACCAACATGCTTGCCTGTGGCACATGAAGATGATGGGCTCACTGTATCATTTGCTTTCCGCTGTGTGTTTACTTTAGTTTGAGCTAGCCTTCGGCTATGCACCTTGTATCGAATCTTTTCAATTCTGGATCATCGTGTAATATACTTTGATACAATGTTATGGTATTGCATCTTAAACTGTGTGTGCTAGCAAGTCGATCCAGGGACTAGCACGTTACACAGGGGATCCCAACTTTTATTAAAAAGTGGGGGTTCTACAGACTCCATCTTGACCACTCATCTGGGCTCGTAAACAAAACTGTTTAGATTGGACATGATTCTTCCAAGTTGTGACCTTTTACAGAACGCGACTAGTACATGTACTAGTGGACGTCTTTTTTATATTACAGTTTTGGCTGAAATTCCGAATCATGTACTAGCGAGACTCTGTTTCGTCCTAATTGGTCGAAATTCTGAAGTTGACTAGTACATGTATTAGTTACGGTCTGTTTCGTCGAAAATGATTTCTTCTAAGCCAAAATTGGTCATCAACACTTAGCTACAAGCATGGATCATACATACATCTTCGGAGACCACAAACACAGCTCAGATCTAGAACATATTACACACATGAACACTATGCGGTTTTGGAACTTACAGCCATCGATGGGGACGAACGAAGACGAGTTCAGTCCGTGCCGAGGAGGGTGCCGCCGCCGCTCCGCTGCTGCCTGCCGATGAAGACTGCTGCCGCTTACCTGCGATCTCGGACCGAAGAGCTCGAAGTGATGAAAATGGTGGACTTCGAGCAGCGGTGAGAGTAGAGGGTGTATATAGGGGAGGCTTTTGGGCGGGAGGTGACGCAAACTCTCCCACCGAGATTTCGCTTGCACCGCGCGAGGTCCCACCATCTCCAAATCGCGCGCTGCAGCTGCAGGCGGGATGGGGAATCTACAGGAGGGGAGAAGAGAGAGAGAGGAGGCACGGGCATGGCTCCCTGGAAATGGCCGATTCGGCCGTTCCTATGGGGCCTGGCCCGTGGGTGCTTTAAACATCGTGCGGGCCTGTCTACACGAAAACGCGAATCAAACAAAGTGCCTGGTTCTGCATCCAGTGGCCTTGGCCCATCGGGCTCCAGGCTACCAAACGCGCCCTTAGGGTATGGTGTTATCTGGCTGTCTGGTACAAGTATTTCTTGACCCTACCGCTCCATCTTATCTTGGTGGTACCCATCGATTTGAGTTTTTCGGTAGTCTGATATGCTGCACTCGACATCTTCCCATCGTCCGAAATGCCGGATCCCTGGAGTCGGCGTGAACAGCGATTTGCCACTTCAGGAAACCGGCGAGGCCGGAGATTGTGGAGGGGCAAACGCAGGGACTTGCACGGAAGAAAAAAGATGTCAGTTAATTAAGCCGGACCGATTAAACCGGCACGGCCGGTTGTAGGGAAGAAAACTTGCACTGACCGATTAAAAGATTGCCAAGCTGTACATTCGAAGGAAGGGACTTGCACTGAAAAAATGTTAACTAATTAAGCCGTCATTGGGCACTCCCAGACGTTAAGGGAGCGAGAGTGGGGCCATGAAACGTGTGCCAAAATGCCCCTCCCAAGTCCCTAGCAATACAATATATACGATTTTTAATAATACTATAAGTGAAAACATGTACCAAGTGACCCATTGCAGACATCAGCTATTGCCTAAGATTTATTTTTAGGACATAATAGATATATAGTCTCGAGCTAGCATCACCACCAAATCGAAGCCATATCTAGATAACTTTGAATTTTTTAATTTGTCTCTTATTTACCTGGAGAACAATTTGCGTGTACCTGATTCTCTGAAAAGATTCTTGCTTTCCAATGATGACTGTGAACATTTTACTTTTGCAAACATGCACCTAATTAAAACACGAGGTCATGTATTCACCTTAACGGGACATTTGCAATTATCCCACAACTTTGTCTTCTTTTTCCAAATCCATCTTGAGTAAAGAATTTTATTCCTTTCGTTGTCCTCGAGATTTGATCGAACCAGTGTTAGTATCTCGTTTGTACTTTGTAGCTAGCACTAATCCATGAATTGAAGAGTAAGAATTACAACACTGAACCTGTGAAGCATTCTAACAGCGATATGCACTACTACCTTAATGTTGTACATATATTCATGTAACAATGTACAAGACCAAAACAACTCTTTAGTCTGTGAAGTCACTTGTTGTTACAATACAATCAAGTGTGCTAAAGCAGAGCAATGCTATCTGAATCTTGTACGACTGCAGAGTGCCATGCCCATACAAAGACCTCACAGTTCACATATATCAGAATTTAGAAAACAATAGGCTGCTCGAATCTTGTAAAGTTTGAATCACGAAGATGAACGGAACCTTCGAGGAGCTTGTCATCGAGGAACCGGAAGGCTTGGGAAGAGCCGAACGCTAGCGCCGGACGGACTGAGATCTGCAAGGCACAGCGTGCCTCGAGACCCAACATCCACCGTCCAATGTAATCGAAAGGACAAGAATTATTCACAGCCAAATGCACATCTTCGTCCTCACGTAGGCAGTGGATTCAGAGAACAGACATGGAACGAGCTGCTGCGCGAGCATCCCCGGGTGCACCATTAAGATGATCTCCGCCGTCGTGCAATTGATAAAAAGGCCTCGACGCCCCTTCCGCCTACCTCCGGCTACTCCCACCGCCCCACATCCGACGACTCAGTCGTCCCTCCAACGGCCCCCTTCGACGGCCCCTCCGATGACACCCTTTGACCCCTCATCAAAGCGGGCGTCTTTGCCGCCGGTAGCCACGAGCCCAGCAACGATTTCGCGTCCAATTTTTTCAGGAAGAGAACAAGCAAAGCATAACATCGGTTCAGTTGACACAATTCAGCGCAGTTCATCAAAACAACATCAGTTCGGCAAAACAGCAGTACGACGACACTTCAGTTCAGTTTAGTAACTTGAGTTTAGCAACAGAACTTCACTTCAGTCCAGTTTCTTCAAGCATAGAGTAGAACAAGCAGAGCATAACGATACAGTTACTGTAGCAAACAGTAGAACTTCAGTTCAATTTAGCAAACATGAATCAATTAAATACGGTTCAGTGCAGTGCTTCTGTAGGTTAGAAAAGCAAAGGCAGATTACGATCAGATTTTTTTTGTTTTGCCCTATCATTATCTAATTGTTGTAAATTGTACAGATTGTACTGTTAATTTTGAACATGATTTGGAGTGCAAAAACATTAAGACCGAACCTTGACTACACACATTATCTGTCAAATTGCAGAGCATAAACCGGATAAACAATCTTGTGAGAGTCTGAACCTTGACTATACATAAGCTTCTAATGCTGCTGCTGGGAATCCTCCGGGCGGCGCGGTCGTCGTCCCTTCCGGCGCCGGTGGTTCTCCGCCATGCCGTCCAGCCCAGCCCGTCCCCCCCTCTCTGGCGTGCAGGTCCACTGCATCCTCTCCGAGGCGAACTCTCCTTCTTCTACGGCAGCGTTGGCTGGAGTGACCAAGCTGCAGAGGATGAACTCCCGCGAATTTCCCCCCTGGCCGCGATGTCCTTGCCTGTGCTTGTTTCTGAGCTCTGATCGTGAGGTGCCTTTGGTTGTGAACTGTTCTTGGCCCTTCGATTAAGTTGGACGGCGGATGTGGGGTGTCGAGGCACGCTGTGCCTTGCCTTCAGCAAGGCACTGGTATATGGTGGCGGCGTCCTCGCTAGCAGCGGCGGAGCTAGAGATTGGAGCACCAGGGTGCCTACAGGTGCACAAAGAGATAAAATCCATCTTTTGGGGGCACTGGCGGAGCTTAGTAGGGGCCAACCTGGGCCATGGCCCGCCCAGGATTTTGCCAAACATGTCTATAGCAATGCATCAATAGCCCAATTGCTAAAGCCCAGTTCACTGATACCAGCAGAACAACTACTCAAGCCCAAAAATCAAAAAAAAAACTACTCAAGCCCAGTCCAGTAGTTCCGCATCCACCAGAGCGAGGACAAACGAGACAAGCACCATCGTCCATTCGGCCATTCCCCTCTAGCCTCTAGGCTCGTTCTTCTGTGCCCGGAATTCAGCCACTAGGATTGAAAATTTAACATAAAGAAAAAAGGGATTCAAGAAAACGAGTCGGGCAGCAGCAGCCACGAGTCGCCAGCATCTCACGTCGCATATCCAGTTGTACGAGCACCAGCTAAAGGTCCAGCTGCCGGGCAGCGTCGGTGGCGTTGGCGCGTTGCAGCGACGACCTCAGTCGAGCGTCTCCAATTCCCTTTCAGTTTCTCAAAAACCAATCTCTTCAATTGCAGCAACACAACACGCTAGCACATGTAGTTTTTCCCCCAAATTTGTAGCTAGCGATTGGATGGTTTGAAAAAAAAATCTCATGCAGCTCCGAAGTCTGAATTACCCTTTAACACATCACCAACCCGAGCTAAGAATTGGATTTTTTTTGACTCTTTTGTAAGTTGGCCCGCCCAGATATTTGTTTGAAGCTCCGCCACTGTTTGGGGGTGCATGTGTGGTGAAAAATAGAAAATTTACAAAGAAATTTCGTCCCAAGTAGATCCGCCGGTGCTCACTAGTCCAAGACTATGACGTGAGGCCGCAGCGGCGGACGGCGACGACTCGGAGGAACAGGACGCTGGCGCCGGACGGCAGGTGGGGAGCAGTGCTTGTTAGCACAAGCCATGCTCGTGGTGGTGACCGGGTGTGCGTGCACCAGGTCGGGTCCATGGCGTGCGTGGGTGCGTGGGTGTGTGGCGCGTCTGTGTGCGTGTGCGTGCGTGTGTGTGCGTGAGTTCGGTTAGTTAGTTAGCGAGGAAGGAGGAGGACCACGTCCAGCAGCCGAGCCGGCCGTGGCGATCGCGTTAGTGCGCGAGGTGGACACGAGCTGGGGCGTGCTGGACGTGGCGAGGTGGGCGCGTTAGTGCGCGGCCGTGGCGTCGTGGGAGCAAGCCAGAGCGGCCTTATAAGCCCACCCCTTTTGTACCTCGAGCTGTACCGAGTTGCCGTGATGTAGCCTGTGAATACAAAGAAGATTTGGGCGTTCGTGCGCCCACGGCGGCGTTCGTGCGCCGGCCCGAGAAATTTCGTGTCATGTGTCTTCTTCTTCCTCTGTCCATGAGTGAGCTGGGAGGGAGAGGTAGCTAGGGTTGCCCTGGTGGCACCAACAAATAATGATGGGGACGTCCAGAATTAGGAATCTCCACTAATGTGTCTAACGGCTCAAGTTCCACTGATGATGAGCACCTCATCACATCGCACGCGACCACCACGCCTGGGGAAAAAACAAGCCACGCCACCCACGCGACCTGCAATCGGAACTGCTGCTTCAACACCACGACGCCATCTGCCTCGCATGTCGCATCGCCTCCGAGACGGCGCCTAACCTGCACAACCGCCTCCACAACGGCGCCGCTTTCCCCCGCCCCGCCACCCACCCACGCGCCACTGCCGTTCCCGGCACTGCCCTCCGCCACTAATCCCGCCGGAGCCAGCTTCCCCGCCCGCTCAAGACGGATCTTCAGCCGAGACTCGCATCCTCACGCGGTGCCGCCCCTTCTCGCGTGAAGCCGCCTTTGTCCGAGCACCGTCCCTCAGACCTTCCCTCCGTAGAGGCCCGGAGCACCTGCCCGCCGGCCGCCGCAGCGCCGTCTCGCCTACCACACCAAAAAGCGAATGTTCCCGTCGGACGCTGCAGAGCCTTTTTGCAAGGCGCAAAAGCACCTTTCCACCGTACGTTGCCCCGGAGTGCCTTCAGCCAACTCCATCCCGATTCACTGGACTGCTGCACGAGGTACTCTGTTCTTGAACCAATTTTTGAATCGTCAGGTCAATGGTCTTGAAACGAGAAAGCCAGAGATACGCATCTTGTCTTCGACAGAAGATCCATCCATCGATATCTCACATCAAGCCAAACTTGATACCAGATTTGTATAGTTCAGATTACTTCTGCTATCACGGATTTTTGATGTGTTTAATCTAGCCAATACTAATAGCAAATAGGTTCTGATGTCTCCAAATAATCTTCTATATGCAGTATTGTTATTACTATTTGGCTACTTCAGTCTAGACCACCTAATTAGTCTGTAATCTGTCTTCACTTCCTGCAGTTGGGAAGGGAAAGTCTCTGATTCTGTTTCATCCTGTACAAGTATTAGCTCATGCATGCTGTTCAGTGAATTTGTTCCATGTTTTGCCTGATCCTCCAGGTTAGGAGGAATAGTGCGTAGTTCTCAGTTCCGTTAGCTTTGGATGCATCCTTGTGTTAGGCTATCTGTTTGACTGAATTAAGACAGTCCCCTGCTTGGGAAACTCCGGTCACACCACTGCTTTAGTGAAAGCGTTTAATTTGTTGTTATAAAAAGTTGATATCGTCAAGCTTGCTTCCACAGACCACAACCATGCGAACTATGTGTGCTTACCTTGGATTTAGAACTGTTGCAGTACACTGCAAATCTTCGACCAACTTTGGACCTTACTTGCTTCTCTATTCTAATCAACGAGCATGTGAGTAAAATAAACGACATTACAGTTCATATTTGTATGTGACTTCCTAAATTAAATGTACATATATGTGTGGTGATCCAACACACCCTACTCTGAAACAAGTACAGTGACCTGTTCTTAGCCTTAAACTGTTATGTTACTGTTGGTATATGGGGTCTTTCACTAGATGTTTAACTTAGGAGTGTAGGTGTTAGCGAAAACTGAACTGATCTGATCCAGAACGTTTTAGTACAACATTAGGCACTTATTTGAATTTAGAATTTGCAGTGTGCAACTGCTGACTTAAATCTGTGGGGTATTACTCTGGATATAACTTTCTTGTTGCATTCTTGTCTGAGTAAGGAATAGGATAGTCATGCCAATGTTCATATCAGGGAGGGATTGGATATACATCTTTGGAGGCACATTTTTCTCGGTATCATTATTTCCTTTTATTCATCTCTCACCGTCTTTAGTTATCTTACAATGAAAAAATTCCAAACTGGTGCTTTTCTATTTTTTAGATAAAGTGGTGCTTTTCTCATAGGTGCATCAATGAGGCATAAATGTACTAGATGTTGCAGAGGAGCTTGGAGCTCCAGCACCAGTTTACCCGGGTGGGCGAGTTGCATGGTGAAGGCACATCGAGGGAAAGTACTGCAGTTGAGCTAGCATGATTTCTTTTTATTGATTTCTCTAATTGCAAAGTGTTGGCGCAGATTCGATAGAAACTTGCAGCTCAAAATATATGTCGGCCTAATGCGGTTTCCAGTAATGCTAATATTCAAGGAAGATTTAGTTATAAGTTGTTTTTCAACCGTAATAGTTCATGTTTTCCATTTTGTTTCTTCTTTCTGGCATGCTCTAGAACTAAAACTCTATAAGTGTGATGCTTTTATGAGCATGAATGATGGAGCATGGGGGTCAAGCGAGACAAACATCCACGGAGGAGAAAAGAACCCAGAACTAAATATAGTCTGAACCAAGGCTCAAAGAATGATCTAACTCAAGAAACTAACCGGTAATCCTACTCATATAGGATTCCACTCAGTTATTTTGCTAGCAGAAGCAGCATGTGATTTGTTCGATGGACTCTTACATGTAGAAATTGTTGAGCCCTTGTATGCTGCAGTACTAAGCTTCGTATTTGTTCAAATAGCTCGGCTTCTTAATTTATACATAAATAGCTTAGCTGAGCTTCTTAATTTTTTCTTCACTGCACTGTTCTTTTCAAATTCATATTGAAACGGCATGGGAGTTTCAGGGCACTAATTCATGCATAGCATTATATTGTCTGCATTGTTGGTTTCTGACATCGTAGTGTCGTATTCCATTTTTGTTAAGAATACATATGATTATCCTTAATGAAATGTTCCAACATTGTAGTTCATGAATCTGGCCCTATGTGATGATCGACCAATTTGCTTTCGTACTTTTATCAGTAAGAGATTGTCGCATTTGCTTTTGAAGTCTGTTTGAGCTGGAGCAAGTAGTATTCATCTGAGTGATGTACTTAAGAGAAGTACTTTACATAGGTTGCTTATGTGACATTACAATTAGGCAGTGCACATAGCCCAGCTCATTTTTAGACAGTTAGCAGCCTCTGGCAGTAATTTAAAGAGAGATCTAGCGCATGTTTGTTTTATTTGGTTTTGCTTACGTCTCTGGTACAATTTTATGTGGCAGATTCTAGACGGGATATTGGAAAATTCTTCCTTACCATCTGTGACGCGTTCTCCATTTAAAGACCTAACTAACACATCGACAAGAACATAATCTCGGAAAGAAACCACCAAGTCGTAATGGCTGGTATGCCCGGATGACTGATGAGCAAAAGGCAGAGTACCTGGAGAAGCAACGTGCGGCGCAACAACAAAAGAAGGCTGATCTTGTCTCTGAAAATCAACTACATGTCGAGCGAGTGGGCAAGGGTGGTATGCCAGATTGACGGATGAGAAGAAAGCTGAGTACGTAACCGAAATGAAGCAAGATTGTGTCAGAAAACCATGTGAAGGTATTGACATTCTTCTTTGTCTTTAAGACATTCATAAGAAGAAAAATATTTCTTACTACACTTGGTATTTTTTTTTGGGAGAGCATTCTCCAAAATTCTGTAGAGGATACACTTAAACAAGAGTGATATTTGTTTACGTAACTTTTGCACTCCTAAGATGTAATCATGTAATCAATAAGAGCCAATATTCATTTCTCTGTATTGTGCTAACAAATGCTAAAAGAATGGTGCTAGCAAGAGCAAAAGGAATGTCGTAAAGTGTCAGCTTTGCTTATACATGACAATATATTTGCAGTAATTTCATTTGATAACATTTTTCATTACCACTTTTGGTTCTAGATACGTACTGTTGTGACACACTACTGTTTTGAAATATCCTTCGTCAAACTTGTTTTGACAATTTCTCATAGGCTTGACATGTATCTTGGAGATTAAGATTCCAGGAAGAAAAGTTGGGGCATGCAAAGGGTTCCTCTATTCGAGTGAATCTATTGAAATTATAGAAGGCCCCTCTTTTTTGTAAAATTTTCAAATAATATTTTTCTGAAGATTTTCCAAACGTGTATATACTATTTTGATCCGAGATTTGACATTTACATGTTCATGATTGTATCCAAACCAGTGTATTTACATGTACAAGTCTGCATTTGTGATGAAACCCTAAGGTACTCTTTGGTAAGGCTTAATTTTGGCTTTTGGCTTTTGCCTTAATTTCCAAGTAATACACTTTTCCTGTCATAGAAATATATAATGAACTAAATCTAAATAAATGAGAAAAGGAAATTGTATGAGTGATTTATCATACAACATGCACCAATTGGATAGTTGTATGAGTGACGTACTCTTGAGACATCGGTGACAAACGCAACAAACCCTGCCTTTTTTTCTAGAAACATCAACAATCTCTGACTTTTCTTTACACTAACTATTCCGTCTACCAGTTTGTTGCGGTGTGGTGACAAAACAATAGAGTTCATTTACAAAATTATGTTGTAGTTCAAGGTGAATCACAAAAACCGAAAATGATGGTTTTTTATGATGGTCTCACACCTATTATGACTGGAAGTATTTCCAATTCTAAATTTTGTATACTTCAAACATTTTTTGTCCAATTATATTAGACAACACGTGCATTGCATGGGCACGATTACTAGTTGGATTCCAAACGCTAATTCTCGCGCGTGCGCGATCTATGTCTCTCGAGTGGCCGCTCGACAGCCGTCGATCAACGCTCCACGATCTACATGTGGGGACAGAGGAGAGCGACTGAGCGAGGCCACGGTTTTGTCCGAGTGACAGGAGAAGGCGCGCGCTTGCTACCAGTCCCAGTCCGTCCCGATCATTATTTCGAAAAAGGAACACCAAGTAGATAAAAGCCACCCCGACCCAGACCCCGTGACTCCCCTCAACCCTAGATCCCCAATTCCATCGCCTCGATTCCGCTTGTTTTAATCTCGCCGGCAATCCTCACCGGCGCTTTCCGGCCCCTTCGAGCTCCCCTCACTTGTTCCGCCCGCGAAATCACCTCCTGCGATGTAAGTACCTTTTCCTTGTTAGCTTCCAAGTCTTGATTCGTTTTATCTGCATCAGTTAATTCCTTCTGTATCTACTGTAGCTGGTTATGGTCATGTAGTAGTTAGTTGTGGTCATGTAGTTAGACGGGCAAGGGCAGGGCGAGATGGTGATGTGGCCGCTTCAGTTCGCAGCAATTAGGGCGTACCCCATCTCTAAAAGGGGGGGGGGCAGCCCCGGTGCAGTAGCTCCCGCTTGCGCAGGGTCCGGGGAAGGGTCCGACCACTTTGGGTCTTTAGTACGCAGCCTTTCCCTGCATTTCTGCAAGAGGCTGTTTCCAGGAATTGAGGCGTACCCCATCTGTAATCGCAGTAATTCGCTTCACCAATTTTTGACTACAATCTATAAACAACCTTTTAGCCTACTAAATCGAGGCACATAATAGGGGCTTTGTTGTTTTGTTCCGATCTCATTTTTCTTCTAAATAGCCAGTTAAATAATTTCTTTGGGCTTGCTGGCTTGATCCACTCGCAACCTTAACTGTCTCTGTGAACTCCCTTTGTAGTTAATATATACAACATGGGGTTTCGATAAATTGGATCCTAGGTCAATCCCCCCATCAAAATGCATGCTTTATTATGATTTAATGTGGGAAAATAACAAGTAACGGTTATTGATTGCACAAGAGGCTTGAGTAGGGAGGAGAGAGCCAAAGCATTACGATCAACTTAGTTTTACTACTAAGCATTTACCTGTACTTTCTGCTTCAGGTCTGCAAAGAAGACAGTTATTGATTGCACAAGAGGCTTGAGTAGGGAGGAGAGAGCCAAAGCAAGAAGGAACAGACGTGAGTCACTGATTTCAAGTGGGAGTAATGGCAGAAGAAAAATGTGGGATGGTTGGTTGGAGAAAAAAATAGACAAGATGCTAAAATGTGGGTCACTCATTTCAAGTTATTATCCTTCCGTTTTATTTGCGCATATAGCTCAAATAGAGTACTCACAGTGGCATCTTATCATGTTTTTTAATTAGTGCGGGAGGCTTTGCTAGTGCCAAGGGCTGCTGAGTACGCACGGCTTTTCAGCTTGGAGCATCCCAATCAAGTTGTATCAAGCACTCCTTTCCAACAGAAAGAGTTCGGCGAGTCAGGCTCCTATGATAAAGCATTCCAAGCACTTGGGGTCACCACGGACACAACCCGACATTTAAATGCCCTTGTTGTCTCCCTTGCTTTGTTTGATGGTGATTCTACTGCTTTATGTTTGTGCATTCTCCACATTCATATGTACTCGGTGATTTGACTCACGATCTTGTGCAGAAGATAAGCTGTTATTTGCATGCTCAGGCATAGTTCTACCATCAGTAATGAAATGTAAACTAGATCTGACAAGATTTGTGACTTCAAGACGTTTGGTTGATGAATATAATAAAAACAGAAATCTTGATGATAAATTGAGGGTTGCTGCTGCTTATCATTATAATTCCATTTTGCTTTGTTTACTCAAGCTAATTGTGATCGTTCTGTGCTAATGTACTGCTTTTATCACTGCAGATTGAGGTGTGCCTTCCAGACAATACACATCAGGATGGGTTCTTGGGACTATATGATGAACATATTGCTATTGTCACAGCTTGTAACTGCAATCTTATCGCTCGTCTACATCTGGTCCCTCAGGCACTGCCTTCTGATTGCAAGATAATAGCAGCTGCTCGTGCCTTTGGATCTGGCCGTTTGATGGTCACGCCTGGGCATCTGACTGTAGACGGTGTTGCAAGCTGGACACAAATCACAGAGGTACACTGTTGATTGCTTTTTTACTTTTTGGCATGATGGAAGACTTGAAACAAATAAATGCATTATTACATCAGTGGAGTTTTCTCATTGCTGTTTTACCTTTGTAATCCCTACCACTTGAATTCCGTTCTAGGCTGCACTTGGAGGGCCACTCATGGATCTTAAAGGGAATGTTCTTGGGGTGATTCTTCGTATTGATAATGCTGAAAGTCCATCGTTCCTATCACTGACAGTCCTTCGTGATCGCTTGGAGCATTTTCAGTTACTCAAGTAAGTATTCAACTTTATGAGCTACATCATTTCGAATTCCATTTCCTATATTTGTTTGAACCCCCCTCTCCTCCTGTTCAACTTTCCCCTTATAAGCTAAGTCATTTTTGGATACTAAAATTGATTGGTGCTGTAAGACTTTTCTCACAGTGAAGTGTTGATTTATAACAATGTATTGCTACCTTGACCTAGTGGTGGATACGTATGTCAGTAAATCTCATGTTGCTAATTAGCCCTCTTGCTTCATTGTTGATGATATATTGTTGGTATTTGTCTAAACAAGGAAGAGTTATTACAATTTGTTTGGACTAAAAGTATGGACAATGTTACTCCTACTGTGGCATCTGCCTCCTGATCAACCCTTGTCTTCTGTTGAGTATTTATAAGCTTGATTTATAAGTTCTTTATCCTGCCTTGTTTCTTTTTGGGACAATTTTGTACAAGTGTGCTAAAGTCTCTTTTGAAGTTGGGTTATTACACCTGTGTTTATTTTTATCATAGTAAATATGTTTATGTTCTATTGCAGTACCAAAACCATCGACTTCCGTGGATATTCCTTGCCTGCAGATGTAGCTAGCATAGTCCCTTCAGGTTTGAATGTTACCTGTTGTGCACCCATAATATTTTGTCGAATGTCATTATACATATTATCCGAGAACTAAATTGATTACCTTATTGCATCAGGATTCTGGAAAACAATTAAGTGGCTAGACTCAGTTGGCTATCCCAGGCCACCCCCACTTGTGCTTGAATGTAAGTCATCCATGTTACTGACTTCTCCCTTGTGCACTTTTTGGTAGCTAATTTCTGTACTTATTTATTTAACCAGTCAATGGCGAATTGATGAATACATTTGAGGAAGAGTTTGGTGAATTGCGTGCATGGAATGATTATCCCTACGATGTTAGAGACCCTGATTGTTATGAGTATGTTTGGGCGCTACTTCCAAGTGACGTTACAAACATATCCAGAAGTGTTGTCAAACTTGCTTCATTCAATGGTGATTTTTGTAGTTGTATGCTCAATACTCTCATGTGCCAGTATTTGATCTCCACTAACTAAGGGCATCTCCAGCCGTTCGCCCCCCCAGGCCGAAAAACGGCGCCTTTTTGGACGGCCTGGGGGAGCGCCGGCGCAATTCGGGCTCCTGAGTTCGGCGTTTTCCCAGCCGTCCCCAAACCCAGACTTGGGCCGATAAATTCAAAAAAAAACCAATTGGGCGAAATTCATCGAACACGTTAAACTTAGGCGAAATTCATACTATATAGGTGAATTCCGCATTGTTCATTACATAATACAAACATAAAACTTAAATTTAAACTAAAACACGGCGATCTACATGCCCAGCTGGCTGTAGAACGCCGTGTAGTCGCCACCGTCGTCGCTCGGCGCGCCGCCGCCGAAGGTGCTCGGCCCCGCCTCGTCGTTGTTGGCGCCGGTGCCGAACCACCCTCCGTCGTCGTCGCTGTCGTCGAGGACGATCACCTCGCCGCTCGCCTGATGAGGTGGAGTAGGAGGCCGGCGTGCGGCGGCCTGGCGACGGCAGTTGGCCGCTGCCTCGTCGAGGAGGCGCTGCTGGCGCGCAATCTCCTCCTGGGCGTGCTGGCTGTGCGACCAGGCGAAGATGAACTCGTCCGGCAGCTCCTCATCGGCGACGGGCGGCGCGGCGTCCTGCAGGGAGGCGGTGACGGCGTTCTGCTCGCCGGGGAACTCCTCGTCGTCGTCCGGCGCCTCCGCCTTGATGGCCGCCCGGACGTACTCCGGCGGCGCCGCCCAATCCACCGACGCCTTCTTCTTCTTGGAGGTGGCGCCGCCCGTGCCAGGCTCCTGCTTGGGCCTGACGAGGCGAAGGTGGCCTCGGGGAGGCGACGGCGCGCGGCGCTCGCTGATGCGAATGCCGCCGCTGGGCCTTCTTGGCGGCGACCGGGCGCGGCGCCCGGAGTTGAGGACGACGCCGCGCGGCGTGTCCTCCGGCTCGGGCTTGACCCGAGCGAACGCCGGCGTCTGCGGGGACCCGCAGGAGGGCGGGCCAGAGGAAGACGACGAAGACGCCGTCCCCATCCTCCTGGGTAGCCAGGAGGTGAAGCGGCGTCGAGGCGTCGGCGCCTGGCGCGGCGGCATGGTGAGCCGGGGCTGGTTCCCGGCGTGGATGTGCTCGAAAACGTACGCGAGGGTACGTCCTCGAGCGCTCCACCACTGCTTCCGCCCGCCGGCGTTCTTCCGGCCGGAGACGGGGCCGTTGTTGTTGGTGTCCTCCAGCTCGCAGTGGTGGCACTCGACGAAGTACGCCGTCCAGAAGGGGGCGTTCGCCGGATCCCAGCGCGGGTCTGCCGCCTGCTCTTCGGAGAGGTCGGCGAGGACCTCCTGGATCGCGTAGACGCGATCCGCTCCTTCTGGTGGCGGCGGAACGGGGACGCCGCCGGCGCTCAGGCGCCATTCGCCGGGCACCCGCATGTCCGGCGGCGTAGGGTACCCCGCTTCGTACAGCATGCGGGCCTCCTCTGGGTGCAGGAAACGCCGGCCGAAGCCGTTCGCCGCAGCTTCGTCTCCGGGGTATCGCTCGGCCATTGCTGTCGCTCGGGGAGGAAGAGAAACGGAGAAATGGGGGAATGGTGTGCCTTTGCCACGGCGAGATGGGGGGATAAATAGCGCTGGCCGTGTCGCAGGGGGAGGCGATACGGTGGCGTGTCATTACTTCGGCGCGTGGCAGCCGATTGGACGCGTCGGCCGCCGCTGAACGGCGCGTCAGTCGGAGGCCATTACTCCGGCAGGCTTTTGACCAGCGCGGGAGCCGAGGAGATGACGACGAAGCGTTTTTCCGCCCGTGATTCCGCGCCATTTCGCCTATCTCGCTGACAGCGCTGGCCCACATTCTGTTTCGCGCCATTTCGGCCCCCCAGGCCGAACCCGGTGGGCTGGGTTTGGCCTGGGAGCGCCGGCGCTAATTTCCGCCGATCCGGCGCTATTTGGGCTCCTGGGGGGCCGACTGGGTGAAAAAACGGCGATCCCAGGCCAAAACGGCGCTAAAATCGGCCCTGGGGGGCGCTGGGGGGGCCGGCTGGAGATGCCCTAATGATTTAAGTCATGATGTGTAGGAAGCGTGAGGTCTTTTGCGTGCACAGGCTTGCTTATAAAGTGGCCAGGAACTCAAGGCATGCGCCCTGTCATTCTCACTTCGGCCAGCTTGGTTAGAAGTCGTGATAATGACAAAAATATTGATAAAACCTTAACGGTTGGTCCCGCTAACCGTTTCCTTCATCCTTTAAGTTAGACGATGGTTTGTTGAGGTGATTCTGTTATTGCAGATTGACGTGTTTCTCCCACCGGGACAACATGCCAAGGGGACATTAATATTTTACCATTTAGATTTTAATCTTGCTATCATCAGTCTTGATAAGGGTCTCAATTGCATCCGTCCAGTTGATCTTTGCCGTAAAGAGGACTTATCTAAACCAGTGGTAGCTACAGCGCGTCAAATTGAAGAAGGATTCTTAATGGCTACAAAGGGGAAAGTGATTCATGGCGAGTCTAGGTTCCCTAATGTTGAGCGGTCCACTTGTAAAATCAAAAAGGTATGTAAGCAAATCTCGCTTGGAGTTATTTACGTACTAGTTTCTATATAGGATAGCTTGGATAAGAATACGTTTGAGTTAATCTTTAACTGATCTGTGAATACATCTAGCAAACTGCTATATGTTACAACTTATCCATTAACCGGGACATGTATATATTTTGTTTCTGTACTAGGCTGGGATTGGAGGCCCCCTTATTAATTTTGATGGGGCTTTTGTTGGCATGAATCACTACGATGGAAAAGAAGCTTCTTTTCTTGCTAGGTGTAAGATTGTTGAAATTCTAAAAAGAGAGATCGATAGGCGAAAACAAAGGTAACTTTTTCTATGGCTTGTTGCTATTTGGGTAGGCATATATATACTTGTATTTCTACAAACTTGCACTGACAAATATTTTGCTGGTTGACAGAGGGTCCATGGGCACACTGCATGGTGTCAGACCTTCTCTTCCTATAACGTATGTTACATCTGTTCCTCAATACCTCCTTTTTGTGGTAGCATATAGCAACGACGAACTTACATCTGAATGTATATTTGATGGCAGGTGGCCAGTGCCGGAGCCATGGTGGCGCCATGGTCAACTTGATGTGGATTTGTATGAGCTACCCCCGCATGTCGGAAGACGACTCATGTAGACGATATGCCGTTGGAGTGTAGTGTCGGACCTGCAGTGCTATTTGTTTTCTAGGGCGTTCTCGTTCAGTATTTGGATGGGGTGGAATGGAATGGAACCATTCCATCCCTAGGGACGATTCCAGTGTTCGGTTAGGGGAATGGAACAGAACGAGGTCGTTTCTCGGAGGCGAATATTCGCCAAAGATCCGGAATACGCCCGTTCCACCAAATTGGTCGAACGAGGTGGAACGGGCCGCTGTCGACACCACCTACCCCTCACCCTATCCTCTCGTGACCACGATCGAGCTCCACCCCCACCGCATCTCACCCCCGCTGCCAGTCCCCATCCGCGCCGCCGCCAGTCCCCATCCGCGCCGCCGCCACTCCCATCTGCGCCGTCGCCACTCCCCACCCGCGCCTCCACTCCCAATCGAGCGACGGATCCACGCGAGCGCCGGACCTACGAGGGCTGGCGGCGACGACGACGGGGGAGGGGGAGCGGCGCGGCGACCACGGGGGAGGAGCACGAGCTAGCAGCGGCGGCGGCGACCCGCGGGCAGGAGCGAGGAGGAGCAAGGGAGGGGCGAGGAGGAGCAAGGCAGGAGCGGCGGCGACCCGTAGGCAGGAGCTAGCAGCGGCCACGGCGACCCGCAGGCAGGAGCGAGGAGGAGCAGGCGACCAGCAGGACGCAGGGCATCAAGGTATGCTACTCAGACCTATCTGGTACTGCAATGTTGCAAGAAATCAAAAATTCAGATCAAATCCATGACATTTCCTTGCAAAATCTGCTGATGTATGGTGCTATTCATGTTTGCTTGCTGAAAGCATTGACAGATTGCATGTCTTTTAATTATTTGCCATATAAATTGTTCTAGTGTATGTATTGTAGATGGGCAAGAGCATTGACAAAAGGAAAAGGATGATTAGGGGAGCTGCTATTTTTGTTGTTTGTGCTGCAATTGTTGTACCTGTTCGGGCCTTAAAAAGGAAGAGAAGACCACGCATATCTTATGGGCCAATGCATGAAAGAGACCGGATGAGAATTGACTATCTCAATAGTAAAATTTGGCATTCAGATGTGACGTGTAGTAACATGTTACGTTTTGACAGAGCGCCTTTCTTTAGGCTGTGCGAGATAATGAGAGAACGCAAGTTGCTAGAAAATAGTGTGCATTTATGTGTGGTGCAGCAAGTGGCAATGTTCTTGCATACCGTTGGACACAACGTTCGGAATCGAGTTGCAACAAATTTTGGTAGATCGTATGCGACAATTAGCATATATTTTAGGCAAGTCCTACATGCCATTGGTGAGCTTCGTAATGAGTATATCAGGCCAGCTTCGTGGGAGACCCCGGAAAAGATAACAGGAAACCATCGGTTCGACCCATATTTTAAGGTATATGCGAAAACTATTGCTTAGCTATGTAGGATTGTATTGACCCATAATATTGACATTTTTTCACTACATAGGATTGTATTGGAGCTATCGATGGTACACATGTGCGAGCATCTGTTACTAAAGATGTGGAAGCTTTCTTTCGTGGTAGAAAGTCTTTTCCTACTCAAAATGTGATGGCAGCGGTAGATTTTGACCTCCGTTTCACATATGTGTTGCCTGGGTGGGAGGGGACAACACATGATGCGAATGTTTTAGCTGATGCATTAGGGCGTGAGAGAGGCCTACAAGTCCCACAAGGTAAATATTTGCCTTAGATATGATTTTCCATATCTTGTCCAAAAAATTGTCACAAACTTGTTTCTTTTTTATAGGCAAATACTACCACCTTTCCGTAATGTGAGATACCATTTGAACGAGTGGGGCAGCAATCCCGTCCAGAATGCCGAAGAACTTTTCAACCTTAGGCACTCGTCTCTACGTATAGGGGTAGAGCGAGCTTTCGGATCCCTCAAGAGGAGATTCAAGATTTTAGATGATGCCAAGCCGTTCTTTCCCTTTCCGGTACAAGTTGACATTGTTGTAGCTTGTTGTGTTCTTCATAATTATGCACTATCCCAAGGAATAGATGGATTCATCATACCGGACGTAACTTGGACCACCCAACCAATCCGGTCACAAAGACAACAAGCAAGAGACCATAGGGACACGGTTGACCGTAGGCAACAAATTGCTAACCAAATGTGGGCTGATAGGCAGATCATGTATGGTCATTGAGTGGGCCAAAACCATGTATTTCAAGTGTTATTCATGTATCCTTATGTATTTTAAACCATGTATTTGATTGCTAAACGAAATTGTATTGAAACCATGTATTTGTGATGTTATAAATTATATTTCTGCAACCATTTCATTGGTGGACGAAAATGTGCATCTTATGTATTGAAACCTTGTGGTTTTCATGTTCTATATCATATTTCTGCAGCCATTTTTTTGCTGGACGAAAATGTGCATCTTATGTATTGAAACCTTGTGTTCTTCATGTTATAAATAATATTTGTGCAATCATTTTATTGCTGGACAGATATGGACAATAATGTTGAAAGCACCGGTGCAAGTGGGAGCAACACCATGGGTGCAAGTGGAAGCAAAACCAAGTCCGTGGTTCACTGGACCACTCCTATGTCCACCATGATGCTTGGTTTTTTGGCTGACATTGTGGCCAATGGTAAAAGTACTTCAAGTGGTTTCAAAGTGTGCCATCATAACCAATGTATTCAGGTTCTGAATGAACACTTCAAGTTGTCATTGACTCATGAACAGTGTAGCAACCATCTCAAGAAGTGGAGGAAGATTTGGGGCAGGCTAATCCAACTGAAAAATCTGAGTGGAGCTCTATGGGATGAGGATACTTGCACTATTAGCCTCTCCGATGAACACTATGCAGCGCATTGCATTGTAAGTTTTTGTCTATTTCATGCTATTTACTACCATAAGTTATGTCTCATTTATGCTACTAACTTCTGCTTCTTTTTGTAGAACAACAAATCTGATATACCATTGCTGAATACCCCAATTGAACACTACCGTGCTATGGAAACAATCTTTGGGACCACTACATCAACAAGGAAGTATGCCAAGTCTGGGAATGACCCTTTGTCTAATGATGTTGAAGATGAAAGTGAGGTGAACACGTCGCCAAATGTAGGCGAGTCTGCTGAAAAAGCACCAGCAAAAAAGAAGGCCAAGCTTGTGCACATTGAAGATGATGCATTAGTCACCACTCTGAAAGATGGATTCAAAATGATGGCTGAAGCTCTTGTGAAGTCAGGTGGGGATGATGATGCCATACCCGATGGTTTGTTCGATGCTTTGAAGGACCTCAATGGATTTGATGAGGAACACATAACTGATTATTATGCACACCTTGTTGAGATTCCAAAGATTGCAAGAGCATTCATGACTCTTAGCAAGGACAACAAGCTGATTTGGGTGGGCAGGTATGTGATGAAGACCTTTGGAGTCCGCTGGAATCTGAGTTGAAGTGATGGTATGAACTTCAATTATCTACTAGCAAAAGGGCCCGTGCGTTGCAACGGGAGAGCAAAAATATGTTCATGTAGTAGAATTTTCTCATCGGCACGGTGGTGTCGCCAGATTAATGATGGCGTATGACAAGATGAAAAAGTGAGTTGCGATGGGTGCATACTATTTGACGTGGTTTCGTAAAGTATTAAAGAAGAAAAAGATCAATAATACATACTACCGTTTAATCATTTGCATTGTAACTTTGTAAGAAAGGGCAATGTATTTAGTGGCGTAGTATTTTTACCAGATAGTAGGAAATAAAGTTGTGGCATACTAAATAGCCCGGAAAAAATCTCAAAAATAGAATAATGCAGTACACATCCTAATGGAGTGGAATATGATGGATTACATCGTAAAGTTATAGTCCATGGAGTAGAACATGATCTATTTTATCAATTCTCATTGCAACTTCGCAAGCTCGTTAATTGTGTATCCGCTTCTGCTCGTAGGACTGATATATGTTTCACTTGAACATGCAACTGCAGCAAATGTACTTCTGCTAACTTAATGTCAGTTCCTTCATAGGATGAGACGTATGCTGCAGAGCTGGAAGAACAATACAGTACATTATACATCCAATAAGAATGAAATAGCATCATGTAATGTAAGAAAAATTCCGTGCTGCCTTACCATCTTTACAAAATCAATGTGTGTAAATAATGCAAATTGAACTGGATAAAGAATTATATCAGTGTATAAAGGCAAAGGTTTAGCAACGATTGAGAGTCCGCATATCCATAGTTTGGTGATGGGGACGCCGGCCAGCGCGCGGCCGCCGCCGTTCTACTACGTGCAGGTTCACGAGAAAGGGGGAGAGGCCGACGTGTGACGTCGGTGGCATGACTAATGCGTGCATCTGCACTCCTACGACCGGCCGTCGGCATGGATCTGATCGGGCATTGGCATGGAGATGGCCGGTCGAGAACGGCACATCACACGCGGAGTCGCGGACGCATACGAAAGCCAGGGAGAGACGAATCTCCTGAACTCGGGCGGCTGGGGCACTACGGTCGAGCTCATCGACTTGACGTCGAACACCCCCAGAGCCGGTGAGCACCAACCACTCGACGCGTCCAACGATGACCGTGCGCGCCTCGCCGGCCTTAAGCCCAGGCGGCCTCCTCCGACATGTCCGGCAGCAGGTCCCGCCGGCCACGTAGATCGTGTCGCTCGTCGCCCCGCACACGAAGAAAGACCACGCCAACCACGGCGTTCCCCGCCGCCAAACTCCGGTGGCCGCGTCGAGCACGTGGATGTCTGCCACGGGCTCGAAGATCTTGGGACCAGCCGCCCATCACCGTGAGACGGGTAACGTCTCCATCGATCTCACGTGTATATATACAAGGAACCAGGAGGTACGTAGTCCATGAGGAGTCCGGTTTGTTTCGTGGGTTTTGTAGATGCAGAATACGGCCGGTAAAACAGTCCGGACTCTACGTTTCCTTTCCCTATTGGACTCAGGCGAAGGGGTGAGGCGAGTGATCGATCAAGGAAACAAAGCCACGACGTACGAAACCAAGCCACTATGTACGACAAGAAACGCAAACGGACGAAAATTTGGAGGAAGAAAACAGGACAGAAATTAACTTCTTGATTAAACACTTTTTTTTGCGAGAAACTGATATTGATTAACTGCAGATCTTACAGATCAGTCCAGAACAAAGAAGCAAAATACAAGATAGTCCTTCTGGACCTCGACGCCATGGACGACGAACAAGACGCTGCGCCGGCGCGCCGCCGCACCACCTCCCCTCTGGCCTTGGAACAGGAGGCTCCCCTGTACGGACGGGAAGTCGACGCTCCTCAGATCCGAAGATCATCCACCTCGCGTCGCCGCCAGCATCGAAGCAGCAAACCACATCAGCTCGAGTCTTCAACTGGGCCGGATCTGCCGCTACTCGGCCTCCGGCAACGGGGAACTCGCACCACATCTCCGAAGATCTGCGGCTGAGAAAAGAGCGCGCGGCCGGCGACGACGCCCCGCAGAGCATCACCACCGAAGAGGAGAGCCGCCGCCTCAAAACTCCACTCCGACCGCGCCGCCATCTTCCCGACGCCGCCGGCTGGTACCTGTACAACCCTACACTACAAACGGAAGAGAAAACGAGGCTCCCTCGCCCTCCCGCCGCCGGAGCGGCCGGCGGAGGACGAGGGACCCGGCGATTCGTCGGCGTTGAGGTGGATTGGCTGGTGGGTTCTAGAAATCGCCCCTGCGAGTACTGTAGCGAGGGGAAAGGTCCAGGCTCCTCGTGCGAAAGCGTGTTAGTTAGGAAATATTCACGTACGTTACTACGGTTTGTTATTGCTGCTGCAGTCAACTGAGAAGTCACCATGTCCAACAGGGCGGAACGTTTACCAATGTGACGAGTTCTTGCCTGGGAATAGAAATGACGTCACTGCTTCTGCGACACAAAATCACCCAAAAATAAAAGCTCAGCGGTTATAAAGACAGCCCAAAAAGCGAAGAATTTTTCTTTGTTAAATGAACTAAATGAAGTTATTTTCCCGAACATGGGCCAAAAAATGTAGATCAATCCAGCCCATTACTAACACCAAGGCCTCAGGTTGCCTCGCATCTCGTTTCTGTCGTCCTAGGTCGTACCTCCTGACTCTTGTACGAGCAGTTCTAAAACAATCTTCTGTACCAGCTCCTACCTCCTACACTCGATCCCAATTCCCCAATCGTTTCTCCATAACCCTAGCCACCAATAATCTCCAGCCTAGCAGCCAGCGGCGCTTGTCCGGCAGCCAGCAACCGGCGCCATCTTGTGCCTCTTCCTCGGCACATCTCCTCTATCTCCCTCTTTCCCGGCGGCACCGCACCGTAAGAACGGTTTAACCTGGATTTTCCGGTTTGTAAAAGTCAACCCGCAGAGTAGTAGAGCTTAGCTGGGTTGAGACGGGTTCAACCCGTGGAAACCGTTCAAACCGTCTCGTTTTCGTCCTGTATAAGCCGGCCCTCATCGTGAGTCCAAAGAGGTGCTCGCGGAGGTTCGCCCATGGCAATCGCCACGGTCCAGAGCGCTGCAAGCTGGAGTTCAGGGAGCAGGTGATGTCGCAGAGAGGCGGCGGATGCGGCTTCACGGCGTAGCTGGTTGCCGGAATCCCGGGCGGCGCATGCGAGGAGGCGATCCCGGGCGGCGCTGGAGGCAGGGCGCCCGCAGAGATGAGTCGGAGCGTCGCCGGAGGAAGGCAGCGCGGGCGGGGAGCGGGGTCGGGGCGGCGCCGGTGATAGCGTGGAGGACGGGATCAGGAGAGGGGACAGGAGGTAGGTAGGCCGGGTCGGGATGGCCGGGGTTAGTGGAGCGGAGGATTTGATTTTTCGGATGTAAAAAGAACGGTTCAATGGCATAAGTGCGTATTATGTGATTTGGTGGGAGGGTAAAATTAGCAAAAAAAATAACGTACCACAAGAAACCTTAATGCTTTTATTATTAGAATTAGAATATAGATAGGTTGTGTTTGGTATCTACTATGATGTATGGACTGTAATGAAACAAAGACCTTGAACTATGCTTTTGGATGACTACTATGCCATGAACTAGACATCGTTGAAATATGTGGGGATTGAACTATTGTGCACTTCTTTTGGATGAAAGTAATGAATTTGGACTACTTTGCAATGATGTTGGACAATTTGGATGATTATTGTTATGTGATTCGAACTCTGTGTTGTGTTGTTGAACATAATGATTTGATTGTGATATATATATATATGCAAAATAGTCAGCTACCCAGGTGGATTATATATATATATATAGGTAAATTAGTAGGGGCTCCTAGGTGCCTAGGCTCCTAGCTCAACAACCGTTAGATTTATTTGATCATGATCATTAGGCCAGGAAACCAATTCGGGTATGGAGATTCAGAATACCCGGTAGTAAACTAGTAACCCGTTTTTGCTTGTACGCAGCATATTTCAAATTTTGAACCGTGGTACTCTTTCCAAATATAATCAACCAGCCATTAATGATGGTTTCCTTTCTTCTATGTGCCTGCGTGATTCATGCTGATTTTCTCGCAGCACTAGATTCGTACCAAACAAATAAGGTATCTCGGGTATTTATGTGCCCATTAATTGTTCCACAATCACAGCTTCACCCTTCCAAATATATTTGAACATCACCATCACGTCAAGAGCTGTTGGAGTCGAAGCTGGCTGATTTTTTTTCAATCGTTTCAATCGATTTCTAGCTTTGAGGTATGTACGTGCTAGCTCCCACCAGCGTTCAATCCTGATAATCTTTTCATGCACATCGTGACCATCGCCACCGTCGGCGTTGATCTATATACGTATTAATCATTCCTCTTCATCTCGCTATCCACAAATCTACCATCACGTCATGAGCTAGTTGAAGGTGTGTCCTGGCCGATATTTGCCATTGTTCGTTCGATTGATTATGTGGCCTGAGGTATGTAGTTTCTTTCTCACGTAAGTTTCTCTGGTAACCACTACTTGTACGGGACTAGCTTGTTGGTGCAAATTACAATGGTTTAATTGTTGGATAATCGCTTGCTACCCTCTGTCATGTACAGTTAAGTGATGCGTGTGGTGGATAATTCGTGTCAGCCATCAACGCAGCACCTCTGACACTGAATCTGAATGTGCGTACAGTACAATAGAGTCAAATTCAGAGACAGGATCTCCCTCGCTCGCGTAGTTCTGGGATTCATTGTCCTTGGGTACAGCTTGCTCGGCAGTGATTTTTTTCAAGTAGATCATGGCCGCCGCCACCGTCGTTGATGTTGGCGTCGTTCAGCAAGGCATGTCATGGTCACCGCCACCCTCGGTGTGGCCATGACTGGCGTGGCCATAACTTGCCTCGGCATTTGATCAACTCAGATTCTGATCGACAAATTTTAAGAATGTTACATCACTCCCCTCGTTCGTGCAAGAATTGATGAGGAAATACACATCGAGATACATATGAGACGACACACCTATGGACATGGGTAGAACTGAGATGATGTTGGCTACAATTATCTTCCATATTAAGAAATGCATATGTATTAATTTCACTGTTTTTCTTTTGGAACAATGTGTTGTACTACGAAGAGTTTTATGTAATAAGTACAATATGTTTTTTTCTTAAAATTTGTATGATACTGACAAATTGTCTCATGTGCCCACAATCTATTCTTCACAAAAACTGAGTATGCATCGATACATATAAATTAATATTTACATACCCACTTGGCCATGTTGGATACCACCAGCGTGGCACGAGCGCATAGAGCCATGTCGCGCATGTCACGCACGCATTGTTTATTTGCGACCTGAGTATGTGATACCAATATACCCAAAGCAATGTGTATACCAGTATACCCAAAGCGATGTGTATACCAATATACCCAAAGCACTATGATACTAACCATGTCTTGAGTATAACATGGTATCTACGACCTGAGTATGTGATATCACCATACCCACAACTCAGGTTATCGATTATTTATTTGCGACTTGAGTATGTGATATCAATATACCCAAAGCACTGTGTATACCAATATACCCAAAGCGATGTGTATACCAATATACCCAAAGCGAGGGCTAAACGCGCCCCACTAGACCGTGTTGGATTCCGTCGGCATGGCACGAGCGCATGGAGCCATGCCGCACATCCGACTCAGGGTATCTACATCCTGAGTATGTGATATCAACATACCCACAATTCAGAGTACCGAATGTTTATTCCAACCGATTTTCAATTTTTAAGTAGAAATCATATGCCATGAGTACGCAATATCAATACCCCACATAACATTCTCGCAGCGACAACCAAACAGCTTATATCAGATACCCACAACTTAGGGTATCTATTGTTATTTGAAGAAAATTTGGAATTTGAAGTCGATAGGATATGACTTGATTTGTGATATTTAACCCAGGCCAATGATATCCACGTAAAATTCAGTAAGTCTTTATTCCATAGAATATTCATGTTTTTTTCAAAGCACATACTACCTCGATGATATCCATAAATTTGACACTGTAATTATAGTATGAAATTGTGCTGCATTTTTAAATACTTTTGTAACTTGGGTCAAATTTATAGACCAAATCAATTGACTTACAGTTTCCATATACCCAGTCCATAATTAAAATTTATACATGCGTGTCTAAGATGTAGGCACACACGATCAGATACCCTAGTTCATAATAATCAAACCCAACTAAATTAGCACAAAGTATGTACAACTTTTACATGACGCGTCCAGATTTTTGGTGCATCAATTGCACAATATCATGCGTGACTACTACTACCAGATCACACACTCATTCGTCTCAAATTATGGCTAGACGATTCGTGCTGTTTCCGGTGCATACGGTCATATACCCACAAAAAGAATCAACCAAACAATCAATCCAGATAATCATCCGGCCATTAATGCTAGACAACTCGTCTACGATTACTGGGTATGCATTTGAAGATATGTTAACTGAAATATCTTTAGAATAATTGTGGTCGGCCAATTTAGTCAACCGTTTCACCTTTATTAGATGTCGTCAATTAAATGGTCAGCATTTAATACTCCAAAATTCTCATCCATAATAGATACCTGAAATCACGTTCGGTACATGGCAAATCTGGGTATCCTAACCTTCCGCCGGTCAAACAAGGCAACAAATAGTTCGAAATTTGAAATTCCTTTCTCTCTCTCTACTCACGTACATCATGCATACAAAATTCCATTAATTGCCCACACTAACGGGTCGACCCGGCAAACTAACAACCATTACAGAGGCTCAATCTAGATACCTAATCCGACGGTCATGAAGCATGGTGCCCAGACTCCTTGGTGCCCCAATTGAGCTTCCTCTATATATATATATATATATATATATATATATATATATATATATATATATGCAAAATAGTCAGCTACCCAGGTGGATAGCTACGCACCATCATACAACCGTTGGATCAGCTCTATAAGATAAAGGGAGCACCGGAATGTAACAGCTCGTACCTAACGCCGTTCACCAACGCAGCGATCCCCTATAAAGCCACCTTATCCTGTCAAAACCACCTAATTTTAATCACTTTCCCCTCTCCGCATCTTCTCCTACCTCCACCCGAGCTCTCTCCCTCCCCAACGACGCTGCCCCCGGCGAGCTCCTCCATCCGGCCGCCGAGCTCTGGCGAGCTCGATTCCCTCCTGCATATCCTCCTCGAGCGCGCCTCCCTCCTCCAGATCGGTGTCCAAGACGATTCCCTCCAGCAGATCCAACTCGAGCGTGCCTCCCACCTCCAGATCGGCGTCCAAGACGGGCGTGGACGGCCAGATCCAGTCTGGCCTTGGAGAGGTCGATTCCGGCCGTGGACTGTCAAATCAGAGCTCCCTGCAAACGTTTTTGTTCATCCCTGAATGTTTTTGCGTGAGCTTTTTGTTTTCCTTTATCGTGGTCAGAGGTTGATTCTGCCCGGTGACGACCAGATCCGTGTACTCTTTTCTCCCGTGACCTTTTTGTTCTTTTTTGAGGCCAGATCCGATTTTTTTTGCGTGAGCTGCAGCACCTTTTATCTTCTCTTATTTGCGATTTGTTTTTTCCCAACTCTCGATGCGTTCACGGCCACGCCTCACCATGGATCTGTTGTTGGTTTCCATCTTTATAAAAAATATGCCGCATTTGTCAAAAAGATTAGTCACTAACTGAAATTGGGCAGCTAATAGTGATGGAGCAAGTTTCTCCATGGGCAACTCGACTTGGCTGGGGAGACTGAGATTTGTTCAGTTATTTCTATGATAGATTCTTGAGCTGAGTTGAATAGCAGTCCGTGATATACTTTTGAGCTGGGTTGATTCTACTATTTCATCATTGGTGCCGTTTTAGTTAATCTTTTCGGCATCGACCGGCCGCATGGCAACCTTTTTTTCTGATTCCTACTGCTCTTGCTTTCATATTTATTTTGCTTTTTTTTTCCTGATCTTTGGTATATTTCTGGGGGGTTGTTGTGCGTATATGGAAGTTGGATTTGCTTGAGCAGCTGGAATAGTCGATTCTACAAAAAATGCTAGGATTTGCAGGTGTATGTGTGGGTTTCAGGGTAACCATTCTGAAGCAAAACTAGTTGTGAACAGAAAGTGCATCTTTGCGAGTCTGTCTTTTTTTCTGTATGTTTTTTCTAGAGCCTCACCGATGGGCAGATTTTACTATTGTATGTCTATCTCGAATGGAGGAATCAGTTTAATGAATCAGATCCGAATTTTTGTTGGTTAATGAATCAGATTATTTTGTAAATTGGTGTTCGGATTATTGTTAATGCCTGATTAATGGAATAAGTTTGAGAAATAAAAATAACATTTGCAACGAAGAGATTCAGCTAATAAACAACAACCGCCACGGACAAAACCACCATGTTTACCTACACGTCACTGACGCGTATTTTGACAATAGGCAAAACAGTTTTTCATTTGCTATCTTTGATGCGGTGGTGGCTACACGTCTATTCCACAAACAAAAGATGGACTGTCTAACCAGCACAGTAGCACACACATTGCATCAAATTTTTGCGCAACTGAACCCCACAATTTGAATGTAACGGAAGACGGGAACGACGTCAAAGCAAGCAACACTATCCATGACAGCCCAAAACAATGCGGTTCTATACTCTCTATATCTAACGGCTAGGAGGCTATGCATAGCTACCCACCCGGGTAGAAAATCCGCGTATATATGATTTAGGGTATATATATATAGGGTGAGACTATTTAAGAACCACCCTTAAAAGTGCTCTAAATAGTTTTTCAGAGCACCTTTTCAGAAACCAACGGTAGCTTCTTATCCTGAACAAACACACCGAAAAAAGACATTCTCCCGGCGCCGACCCGACCTGCTACCTACCCCGGTCCCACGCCACTACCCGTACGAAGGCAGGAACACACGAGCGTTGACCAGCTCCTCTTCCTTCCTTCTTCCCGCAGGCAGCCCACAGAACCACCCCGCCTCCTTTCCTGGCGGCAGCCGGCCGCGACGCACACTCCAGTCGCCGCCGCGCTCCGTCCCCTTACCCTGCATCTCGGCCTCCGGCCCCGCGCCCGTCGCCTCCGCCGCCGCGCTCCGTCCCCTTCCCCTGCATCTCGGCCTCTGGCCCGGCGCCCGTCCCCGGCAAGGCACCTCGGCCTCCTGCCCGTCGAGCCGCTCTCTTCCCACCTCCAGCGTGCGCGACCGCCTGCCTTTTCTCTTACGGGCGCGAGCCGCTCTCTTCCCTGCTTCAGTCGCGCGGCGACCGACCTCCTCTGCTCCTTGCTCCGCGCGGCCGATGGAGGAGTTAACTTCACCATCAACTGGGAGTCCACCGCGCGCGCAGGGCGCGGTCTACTGCCTGCTCCCTCGACATGGCCAACGACCAGAGATCCCGTTGATGCGAACTTCTCCAGCCGTTCGTGACGACGGCCTCCCGAATCGCGCGCAGCATCCGTCTCCGCCGCGCATCGCCTTTTCCTGCCCACCCCTGCCACCGGGATCCACCGTGCGCGCTCGCCGCCCCCGCCCGACCACTCGTCCGGGTCGCTGCCCCAGCCTCTACCACGCGCCTCGGCGTTTCCCCTCTGCCTGCTAGTGCCCAGCTCGCATCCAGGATTCCTGTGGCCGGTCGGTAGCCCCTGGACCTCCTGGTCCTACAAGCGCACGGCCCCCGCCGAGTCCCTGCTGCCACGCACCATAGCAGCAGTTTGCGAGGACGGGCTGCTGGGCATGGCGCTCCTGAACTCCGCAACGAGCAGCACCTGAGCTACCAGGTGAGCCGCCCATATACAAAACTCGGTCGCCGCCAGATCGGGTCTCCACCTCTCAATACTAGTGCAACACTGGCCTCGTTCCTATGGTACTTGTTAGCTTGTGTGGCAGATGCAAGTGCCATTGTAGAGCTGCTGCTCTTGCATCCGCTCGTGCTAGTAGATAAGAAGAAGAAAGAAGCTCTTGGTTGAGAAAGGACCACCGCATTAGCAAAGTAGATAAGAAAAATAAAGAAGCTTGTGGCTGATAAAGGACCACCGCATTCTCACATGGGCCAGCATACTATGCTTGTCGTTTTATCTCAAAAAAGATGATTAGTTCACTTCATCGGTACGTGGGATACATCTTTTTATTTTTGAGAAGTTTACTTTAACCGTGTCATGCTCATTAATTTGTGGTAAAAAATCATGAGAGCATCAGAATCATGAGAGTGGTAAAAAAATGTTCATTAATTTGTTGTCACGCTCGGATTTATTTTTTTATTACTTTTGAGAAGTTTACTTTAACCGTGTCGGCAGTTCGCTTTGAACAAGTCGGAAGTTTATTTAAACGCATCAGAAGTTCACATTGTAAGCGCTGCAAGTTTCTGTTTATGTTGGAAAAAAATTCAAATCATAAGAGTGCAAAAAAATCTTCGCAATTTTTTATCACGAAGTTCACTCTTAGAAAATTTCGAAGTTCAATGTATACAATATCGATGCCCACTCTGAATAACAGTATAATGAAAACTGAAAAAAAATACTGAAAACAGCAGTTAGTTAATTTAAAACTGCTTTTAAATCATGAAGAATTTGGAAAAATGATCAACACGAAAAAGATGCGCAATTTTCATACCTTTCCAACGGTATCTCATTTGCATCGTTCGGACAAACCGTTTTAAAACTACAACAAAAACAGTGCGGGATACAGAACAGAAAAATTTGCGATCGGAAGTTCACTATCGAACATCCAGAGGTTCACAAATGTGTAAAAGGAAGTTCGGATGCTCTGTTTTTGTGGGGCGGAAACCCTATGCATAAAAGTCATCACTTAGAGCTTCGTTTGTCCAAATCAACCGCCGCCACGTGCAATTAGTAAGGATATGAGTCTATTTTAACACTCCTATGCCGAGTCATCAAATTCGAACACTACAAAAGTGCCAATTTTGAATCGTTCCCATCGTATCTTGTTTCTCTGTTTTTCGTATTTTCAAAATTAGTCAAAATCCGTAATGAATTTGGAAAATACTTCTACATGAAAATTTTGCGCCTAGTCAATATCTTTCCAACGCCATATCATTTGTTACGTTTCGACGAACGGTTTGAAAGTAATTGGCAAAAAACAGTCCGCTGAACCTAAAATTTCAGAAAACAGTATTGTTTATTTTCGAATATGCTCTTAAATCGTAAGGAATTTCGAAAATTTGCCAGAGATAGCAAAGATGCGCATTTTCCATAGCTTCCAACGGCGTATCATTTGCATCAATCTGATAAGCGGTTTGAAAATGGTGGCCAAAACACAGTACGGAAACTGAAAACTTTGCGAAAACATAGTGTAGTATTTCTGAAATTGTTTAAAAACCGTACAGAATTTGAAAAACCCGTGAAGACGAAAAGGATGCGCATTTTTCGTAGCTTTCCAACGGCGTATCATTTGCATCAATCCGACGAGCGGTTTGAAAATGGCGGCAAAAAAACAGTACCAAAACGGACAAATTGGCGAAAACTGAGTTTAGTATTTCTAAAATTGTTTTGAAACCGTAAAGAATTAGGAAAACCCGTCCAAACGAAAAATGTGCGCAATTTCTCTACCTTTTCAACGGTATATCGCGTGCATCATTCCGATAAACGGTTCGAAAATTGCGTTGAAAATACTGTCCGCAAAACAGAAAATCTGGGAGTTCCGTCCGGAAGTTAACATAGTATACGGACGGATGTTCAGAAAAGGTGCTCTGAATAATTATTCAGAAACTGGTTCTATATATATAGGGTGGAACTATTCTACAACCCCTCTTAAAAGATTGTAGAATACCTATTCTACAACCCCACCTAAACACCTTCTAAACTCGAACCCGAAAAAAAAACTCAAACCCGACCGAACCTAAACACCTTCTTCTCGTCGGGAAAATTTTGTTTTTGCCACACTGGTTTTTGCCCATTTCGCTTTTGCCACTCTAAGTTTTGACATTTCGCTTTTGCCACTCTAGTTCTCGGTAATGCCTCACTTATGCCCCTTCCGTTTGTCTCCAGTTAGTTGACCGTTTAGCTGAACCAATTGATCAAGGATTTGGTTGTCAGTATGTGGGACCCGCTAAAATAGATAGCGAAAGCTCCCAGTTTTGCCCCGACCCTAGTCACTGCTCTCCCGTGACTCCCGTCCCCGACCCCAGCACACGAAGAAACCTAGACGGCGCCGGCGGCCGCAGCTCCACCCGCCCCGCAGCTCCGCCGTCCGCCTCCGACCCGCCCGCCCGCCCGCGAGCTCCACCTCCCACTTTCTCCGCCGCCATCAGCTCCCATCAGCTCCGCCGGCGGCCTCCGACCATCCCGCCCGCAGCTCCCATCAGCCCCGTCGCCGCCATGGTGTGACTGCAGATGGAGGAGGGAGACGGCGCCGGCTCAGTTGAAGCTGCTCCTGCGCCGCGTATGGAGGAGGAAGGAGGTGCAGCTGCGGGAGAGCTCCTGCTTCCGGGATGCCCCTGTTCGCCCAGGACGAAGGAAGCAGAGGCTCCGTCGCATCCCGTGGCGTCACCGACGGGCCACACTACAACATCTCCCACCGAATCGTAAGTATAATGCAACAACTGTGGTTATTTGCCTAGTTTTGTGTCGATTATGGGGGAATTTTAGATTCTAGAGTTGTTGATTTAATTCCTATGCAAATTTAGGTCCAATTTGACTTCGTACAAATTGACGGTTACATATGCTGCACACTCTTACACCGATGGGCTTGGCTTATTCACCACTGTGTCAGCTTGGAGTTGGGAAACTAACATAGGAAAGAAGGATAATTATGAGCAATTTGTTAGTTTCTTGCATGATCAGTGGCCATGGGGCAACGAGGAGAGTATTGTTTTTTCATGGTGGAACCACTCCAACAAGTTCTTTGTGCTGGTTCGTAGTGATGATAATGTGGCGAGCATGTTTGATAGTAATGAAGATGGCAAGCACATCAAGATACAAGTTCACTTTTGCAAAAAAGGTGAGGAGGATCAGCTTGTGAACACTCTCATTGAACCAGTACCACTTGCTTCTACATTAAAGAAAAGTGAGCCGAGGCCTATTGTGGAAGATTTAACACAAAAATCTCAACAACAAGAAGATGAGTATGATGGAGATGAGCATGTAGGTATGGATGAGGAGTTTACCATGTATTCTGATGACGAGGATGGGTCTGCAAATGAAACTGGTCAACATGGTCCTTTGGATGTTGAGGAGGACAGTGAAGAGGGCAGTGAGGAGGTGGAAGTGCACGAGCGGAGTGAAGAGGACGAGGACGACGACGAGGAGATAACAGATGAGGAGGATAGTGATGGAGCTGTTCCAGAAGATATACCAGTGGTGCATTATGATAAAGATAACCCCTCTTTCACAAAAGGTTGCTTATTTCCATCTATGGAAGAGTTCAAGGTTGCTCTTTGTACACATGCAGTCAAAGGTGAATTCAATTACAAAACTATCAAGAGTGATAAAAAAAGAGTGAGGGTGAAATGTATTGGTGGAAGGAAATGCAAGTGGCGGCTGAATGGATATGTGTTATCCGATGGTTGTACAGTTCAGGTAATTGTTCTCCTGTTTCAATGCGAATTGCTGCATTTTGATTGCTGTTTGCTATTTATTTTTGTTTTGTTATTGATGTTTTTTCATTGATTTTCTATTTTGTGTAGGTGAGGAACAATCCCGTGAAACACAAGTGCCAGAGCAAAAGAAGAGATGACAAGGTAAAAGCTGCGAAGAGGAAATGGATTGCTGCCCAAGTGCTAGATTGGTTGAAGACTGATCCAACTCTTACTGCCACTGCCTTGCAAACAAAGCTTTTTGAGAAATATCATGTCGAGATCCACTACCAGAGAGTGTTTGCAGGAAGGCGCATAGCTCTTGAGCAGATATTTGGGAAGTGGGAAGATAGCTTCCAGATCATGTACAACTTCCAAGCTGAGCTTCTAAGAAGGTGCCCAACAAGTATTGTTGAGATCAATCACACGGAGATTGATGGGGTGAAGCGTTTTAGTAGGGCATTTGTGTGCCTTAGGGCCTGCATTGATGGATTTCTAACAGGTTGTAGACCTTATTTGAGCGTTGATGCAACTGCCTTGTATGGAAAATGGAAAGGACAACTTGCGATTGCTTGTGGAGTTGATGGACATAGTTGGTTATATCCGGTAGCCTATGCTGTGTTTGATTCTGAAACATCAGAGAATTGGGATTGGTTCATGAATAAGCTCAAATCAGCTATTGGTACACCCGAAGGCTTAGTCATATGCACAGATGCATGCAAGGGGCTGGAAACAGCGGTTCATAAGGTGTTTCCGCAAGCTGAGCATAGAGAGTGCTTTAGGCACATGATAATCAATTTTAGAAAGAAATTTCATGGGGAGGTCTTCGAAAAGAACATGTGGCCAGCAGCATACACTTACTCACCTGCCAAATACGCACACCATATGAGGGCTGTTGAGGAAGCCAATCCAGAAGCTATACAATATCTGAATACTTGGCATCCTAACTTGTGGAGCAGAAGCAAATTTTCAGAAGCATGTAAATGTGACTATGTTATGAACAATATTGCTGAATCATTCAACTCTATGATTAGGAAAATAAGGGGTTTGCCTGTTCTTGACCTTTTAGACACTTTGAGACAGTGGATAATGATTCGGTGGAGCAAGAGAGCTAGAATAGCTATGAAACTTGCAGGCAGAGAAATATTGCCAAGTGTTAGCAATATGATGAACAACCGGTCAAGAGGGATAGTTCTGGATTCACTCTCTAGGAGTTCAGACTTCACAGCTGAGGTGGCAGTGAGAATCCATGGCTATAGTTGGAGGCACACCGTTGACTTGGAAAAACATGAGTGCTCTTGTAGAAGATGGCAGATAAGTGGTTTGCCTTGTCTTCATGCCATAGCTTTCATCACAAGTATAAGAGGAGGCCAAGATATAGAACACTATGTCCATGAATATTACTCAGTTCAGAAATTTGGCAATGCGTACAAAACAAAAGTGCCAACCATGACCGACAAGAAGCAGTGGCCAGAAGTTGATGTTGGATTCCATCTGTTCCCTCCTGTGCTAAAAAAAGCTTCTGGTAGACCTAGGGAGAAGAGGATAAAGCAAGCTCATGAGAGCATATCCAGGAAGAGACACAAGTGCAAACAATGCAAGGAATATGGCCACATGCTGAAGACATGTCCTCAGCTATACCCTCAGGGCAAACCTAGGAATAGGAAGAGAAAAAATGTTGATCCTGTTGACATCGACACAAACCTAGAAGACTTGACATGACCCAAGAGTTAGCTGCTGACACACATTGCAACAATCCACCAAAACTACAAAATCTGCAAGGTAACTTTTGTTTTCGTCGCTTGTTGTATTGTTTAGTTAGCACTTATTGTTTACTTCTTTTTTCAGCTCAAAAAGTAGTGCTCCAAACAAGAAGAAAGGAGGGGGTAAGAGGGCCAAACCTACCACACCAAATGTTGCAAAGTGCAATCCTCCCCTGCCTCTAGGTTCTCCAGTACCTGCGCGAGCTAGGAAGGGGAATACTGCCGCACCTGATAGCCCAGCAAGCAATACCAGAAGCAAACGGAGCAAGAAACTCCCCCTGCCACCAGCACAAGAAGCAAGAAGAAGTTGCAATGTTAAGTGAACATTGGCTTTTGATGTCACGTGAACTAGGCCTTTGATTAAAATGCCTCACAGCCGGCTGTGTAGCTTTTGAAGTTGCACTGTTATCTTGGTTGAAGTGATGTAAGCTTTTGATTAAAATGCCTCACGGCTATGTGAGTGGATGTCACGTGAACATGGGCTTTTGATTAAAATGAGGAAAACTACTTAGGTGTAAGCTTTTGATCTTTATTGTGAAGTATTTTGCATGTTACAGATTGTTTCACGGGCATACATGCAACCAAACCTCATCTTATTCCAAAACTGTTCCCATCCGTGGCAAAAGAGAAATGGACAAAAACTACAGAGTGTAAAATAAAATTCTTGGACAAGGGCGCAATGGTCTTTTCACGACGACGTTATCTTAGTTTCACAGGAGACAAACGGAAGGGGCATAAGTGAGGCATTACCGAGAACTAGAGTGGCAAAAACGAAATGTTAAAACTTAGAGTGGCAAAAGCAAAATGGGCAAAAACCAGTGTGGCAAAAACAAAATTTTCCCCTTCTCGTCCCACCCACCCGACCGCATCGTGCTCCCGCGGCGCCGTCCAGACTAGGTTCCCCTCGAGCTCCGGCACCGCGCTCTACCGTCGATGCGCCCCGTGAACCCACGCCGCCGGTGTGTTCCTGGCTCCCCGTCACCAATACGGTGGAGCCCCTCGAGGCCAAGGAAGCAACGCACGGAGGGGAATCCGGCCGGAAGCCGCCCTGCCCCGATCGTGGTCCGCCCATCCTTCAATCCCCGGAGCGGTCAAGCGCCTCACCGCGGCCCGTCTCCACGGCGTGCTTGCCCCTTGATAGACAGCGCGCTGGCCCGCAGCGGCCCTGCTCCCGGCGCGGCAACTTTGCTCCACGCGTGCGCCGCCGGGCTGGAGCTCCGCTCGCCCCACTCCAGGACTCGCTACGTCTGACGTCGCGCCAGGCTGGCGAGCTCTGCTCCCAACACGCCCCTGCTCGCCGGAGAAGGAGATGGAGTCCAGAACGTCGCGCTGGCCACCCGGACCTTCTGCACTGCCGATTCCCCTCCTCCCCTCCGGCCCTACCAGACGAACCCCACCACACGGACGATCTGGACTACCCCGACGACCGCGATGGACTGCAACGCGCGCAGCCATGGACTCTGACGCGCGCCACCCCTGCGCACTGTGTGCCACCACTCTGAACTACCGAATCAACAGTGGGCTCTTCCAGCTACGGGGCAACTGTTGGGCGCGGCCGTCGCATCGCTTCTTCCAGATCCGCCGCACTGACAGATGCAAACTGCTGCTCGCACGCAGAGGTTAATTCCCATGGGCACCACTCTGAACCGTGGAGTGCGCCGCTCCAAGCGTGCGACTGCTGCTCCTCTCACGGCCAGGAGCGCTTGCTAATGTGTGGCCACACCACAAGCATGAACGAGATCTAAACCTGCAGTTCGTTTTTACTTTGTCTTGAAGATCAGTTCGAATGCTCTCGAAGTTTACTTTTGTTTATATGTAAAAATCGCTATCGAGGCATAGGGGTAATATATCTGTCGAGAAGCTCACTTGCGTATTCTGAGAAGTTGTGAGAAAATAATGGTGCGTGAGGACTTCATCACAACATTTATCTGAAGTTAACTCATGTGACGTTCAGAAAAAATATGTTCAACCGAGAAGTTGTTTGGCGAAATTATTATGAAGTTCATTTATGTGACTAGCGAAGTTCAAAAAAATGATGCCCAGCGGAGAAGTTCATGTCTGAAATTTTTGTGGAGTTCAGAAAAAATGATGAAGAAGTTCTTGTCAATTTTTTTTTCTGAAGTTCACTTATCTGACGAGCGAAGTTCAGAAAAATCTATGGTCAGCCGAGAAGTTCATTTATGTGAAGTTCACTTATGTGACAGTCGAAGTTAACTTACATGACAGGCGAAGTTCAGAAAAGATTGTAGAATAGTTATTCTACAAGTGGTTGTAGAATAGCTGAGATGTATATATATATATATATATATATATATATATATATATATATATATGATGCTCCCTGGTGCCCGGGCACCAGGATGGAATATGAAAAGTTTGGGTATGTAGACAACACGTAAATCTCGGGTATGCACATGTTGGGTATGTAGGAGGTACACATACCCTTGGGTATGCGTATTTGAGGTATCTACATGGTATATATACCTCGGCTATTTGTGTTTAACAATGCGCGTACAAATCAGGTATATATATAAATAACTTAGGTATGTGTACAATATTAGGTATGTATACCCATTATGTGCATACCCAAAGTCATATGTACCTCCTACATGCCTAAGGTATACCCACCTTAAGAGATTGTAGAATACCTATTCTACAACTCCCCACTAAAAAGACCTTCTGAACCCGAACCGACCCGCACCGAAAAAACCATCCGCCCGCTCCGCTAACCCCACCCGACCAGGCCTACCCACCTACTGCTCCATCGTGCCCCCACCCACCTCCCATCGACCACGTTCTCCACCAAATCCAGCGGCGGCGCCGCCCTCCCACCCCGACCTCCGGCGCCACCAAGGTCCTTGACGCGCCGCCCTTTCTCCATCGTCGTTCGCCGACCCCACCTCGCCTCCAGCCAGCGCCCACCATCCATGCATGCCGCCGGCCGGGAAACCCGACACCTCCTGCTTCCCCGCCGGCGACCGGGTGGCGCGCGCCTCCGCTTCTCCATGGCCGACCTCCACAAGCGCCGCCACCGGCCGATTCCTCCACCACCCGCAACCGAAAGCCGACCCCGACCCGATCCCACTCCGCCCCGCCTCCATTCCCCGATCTACTCGCCCATGGTCAACAGCGCGCTGGCCTGCTGTGTCCACGCGTGGGTGCCTCCGCCTGCATCCCGACGGACGGCGGCGTCCCGCGCCTCCCGGAACCTCCGTGCTCCTCCTGGCGCGCCCCGGTGATCCGCATGCCTTGTCACCTGCTACCTCTAGCGCCACTGACCACGACCTGCTCCTGGACCATGCCCACACGACCTCTGCTCGGAGTCCACTACGTTCGTCCTGGGCAGTCCACCACGATCGGTCGGCGAAGTCAACCGTGCGCCCGCCACTTCGCCGTTCCCCAGTTTCCCCATGATCCAGCACCACCGCGGCAGAGAGCACACTGCTCTGATGGACTGCCCCGGATACTGGATCCTGCCCGGAGTTCACCGTGTGAAGTTTAGTTGCTTTTTTTTGTGAAGTTTAGTTGCTTGTCTTGTGAAGTTAACTTCAAATGAGTTGTGAAGTTAACTTCAAATGAGTTCATTCGTGAAATTACTGTGAAGTTCATCTCTCAATCTAGAGAAGTTAAAGACAACGCGAAATTACTACGACAATGTGAAGTTAACTTATGTGACATGCAATCCATTTATGGAAAAAAAACCGAAGTTCACTTACTTGAAGTTCTGAAGTTCACACTGGACGGACGAAGTTCAGGAAAAAAATTGTCAGCCAAAAAAATTATTTGTAAAAATGTACTGAAGTTCACTTGAAAAAATCCGAAGTTCACTTACGTGAAGTTCCGAAGTTCACACTGGACGGGCGAAGTTCAGAAAAAAAATTGTCAGCCAAAAAATTCATTTGTAAAAAAATTCTGAAGTTCACTTGAAAAAACCCGAAGTTCACTTACGTGAAGTTCCGAAGTTCACATCGGACGGGTGAAGTTCAGGAAAAAAATTGTCGGCCAAAAAATTCATTTTATGAAATTTTTGTGAAGTTCACTTAAAAAAACCCGAAGTTAACATAAGTGTTTTGCCGAAGTTCACAAGGGGTTGTAGAATAGTTATTCTACAAGTGGTTGTAGAATAGCTGGAGTATATAAAATTGCTGCTTATTGCTAAAAATATAGGTTTTATGAAATATATATGTTGTTGCTTATTGCTGAAAATATAGGCGAAATGTTGCCAAAATTTTGATTAAAATTGTGATATACAACACACACGAAGTGGTAAGCTCACCATTCCTGTCAAAGAGGTGACCACATACCACTTTCAGCCATTCCATTCCGCCCCCATTCCAAAACCGAACACAGGGACGGAACGGTTCCATTCCTTTTTTTTTTTGCCCAACCGAACAAAGGAACGGGACCGTTCCATTCTGCTGGAATGGTTCCATTCCATTCCACCCCATCCAAATACTGAACACACCCTTAAGGCTGTATAGGCTATGATGTCATTGTGCTCATCTAGGACCACTAGCAATATGCGCGTGCTTGTTGTGGAAAGCATCAGCAGTCACTAGTAGAAACAGGACCTTTGGTCCCGGGTGGTAGGGGTCTCTGGTACCAGAGTCCCACCCGAACGCTCAAATCGGGACTAGAGGCCCCACCCTCTACTACCGGGTGGCTTACGAGCCGGTACAAGAGAGCTCCACGCGGGGCCTGGTCCCGGGTGGTAATACAACCCGGGACTAGAGATTCTCCCACGTGGCGGCTTCTGATTTTTTTCCTTATTGAATATTATGATTAATCTTGCAAAATATATGGTTAATTAATTATAAATCAGAAAAATACATATATCATATCAAAATATTCATAAAAAGCTTTATGATAATTCGATCATTTTTGATTGATTAATGGAGATCAAAACCGGTACTAGACCCCGTCTATTCGATTAATTTACATAGAGAGATCATATATATAACAGGGACTAGAGCCCGTCGTCTATTCGATTACATGGAGATCATCGCCGTGACTAGAGCCTTCTATTGCTCGTTGCCATTGTATTTCCCTTTTGTCTATGACATAGTTCATCAAAAATCCTGCAATTTTCTCGCAAAGTGGTCGAAAGCGGTCCTTTAGTTGCAGGTCCCTCCGCTTCTGATCCATCTATAAAAGAAGGGAGATCAATATGAATATCAATAATTATAACAGAAATTATGAATGACACCCAACAAAATTGATGATTATAAAATGAAATTGTGAATATATTTGTTCACTTACTTCGATCCATGTCGATGGGTTCCGCTCAGAGACCTGCTAGCGAATCCACTCGCAGACGTAATATTCACACAAATTGGTCCCAAGTGGCTGCCTTTCCAGGTACTTTACGAGAATATATTTCAATCAAATAATAATCAAAGCATGGCATGATGATGTATTAAAATTTGAATTAAAGAGATGCGTGAACCTAGCTCGTACTACTTACCTTGGGGTAAACAAAACTAAGCTCCTCTTTAAAATCACCAGATGTACTCTTTAGGAAATCTTTCCAAACCCTGCCCGGCAAACAAATGAATAAATGAGTTATTAATTAGTTACTTGATATCTCAGGAATTGAACAAAAGTGATCGATATAATACGATAATGATTGAAAATACCCTTGTAGCACATCTTGAATATATTTGTACTTCTCTTCGAGCCACCGCAATGAGTCAAGGATTTCAACTTCTGCTCTATCAACTTCATTGATTAGCAAAATGTAATGGTCGCTGCGCACGTTTATCTATGTCAGTAGCTAATCAGTTACACTTAACATCGACTAAGAAAAATCAATGTGTACAAGACAGTAACACTGTTACCTCAAGTGGTAAGGAAACAATATCTTGCTTTTATAATTTTGCCTCTCTATGGACCTAAACAAGTTGTCCACCGTTTCCTTGTGGTAGGTCCGTAGCATTTTTTCATTAACTCGGGTTGGGTCAATAAACCCAATCTCAAAGATGCTTTATCTGTCACATTCATCGCTCTTCATTATTCATAATAGTGTAGTGAGCATAATTAGAACAGGCTAAAATGAGCTAAGTTATAGACTTTATTTTAGAAAATAAATGAATTGAATCACTTATAGACAATAGGTACTGACGATACTCAAGTCGAGGGTGTCAAGCTGGTATAACTGATAGAGTTCTTCAAGATAAATAGTTAACTCGTCTCTACCGTTGAAATATTCATCTGTAACTTGCACATAGAGCACTTTTTGATCTAGCTTTGTGACTTCCATGTACCATTTATGCAGTCTTTGCATTTGTGTTGGTAGATTCTCGACCTGATCAGGTGGCAGTAGAGACTTCCCGTATTCCCACGTCCATTTATCAGGTGGCCTAAGGGAGGGGAGATCTTCTGCTTCCAGCTGAGAAAGTAAAATACCAAGTTCTGCAACAAATTGCGTGCGGTAAGCTAAATTCTCCGCGTGCGCAGAGCCCATATCACTGGCCACTTGAGCGGGGAGATGGACTGATTTAACTACTCTCCGAGCTGGGAAACCTCTCTTCTCCTTTTCCCGCTGGAGGGAGTTTTCCTTATGCAACGTACATAGTCATTTGATCTATTTATCGAAATTTGCGATGGCTGATTAAGAAAACCCGTAGCCCACTTTGTTTCATCTGTCATATGTATTTCCTTTGGAGGGGTTTTTCTTTTCGCAGCCATGTCCGCAAACTGTCTTCTCGATTCGGCTTGTAGCCACGCGCTGTCTTGCTCTGGAGTCGTCTCGACGACGACGTCGTAAGGTCTCCGGGGAGGAACATTCGGTACTTTTGGGAGGGGCTCAAGTCGGGGTTTGGGTCCGGAACGCGGCGGTCTTGATCCCCTTTTGACCCTTAGCCTTAGTGGGCGGAGGCGGTGGAGACGGCTGAGGAGTCGGATGAGACGGCGGCGGAGTCGGCTGACGTGGCGACAAAGATCGAGATGGACTCATGTCGTGGTGGTCGTCACTGCTGAATCGATACGACCCGGTAAGGTTGTATCCCATGTATAGTGCTAGTCCCTGGATCGACTCGCTAGCACACATGGTTCCAAATGAATAACAAAGAAATTCAGTGCATCATTATTACAACGTATATGATACAGAATTTAAACTTATTACAAATTGCATAGCTCATGGCTAGCTCAAATAAAATAACAAGTATTCAATAATAGCGGAAACAAAATAAAGAAGGCTCCATCTAGATGTGCCACAGGCGACCATGTTGAGTGGAGTCTCGCGACCTACTTCGAACGATCACTCAGAATCGGAGTTACCTGCAACGGTGAGTTACAGCCAGCAACAACACTGGCAAGATTTGCGAAAAGAAAGTTGTTTTTAATATCTAACATCTACATGCATATTTTGGCTAGGTGGAGTTCGGCTATTTTGCGAAAAGCATATTTTATCCTATCATTTGATAAAAATTAGTTTTCAGTAATACTCAAAGGACACGCTGTATGACAACAGGTGCTCCTACCCTTTTGTTCAACCACAAGTTTTAAGAAATTACAAATAGGGATGAATGAGAAATCGACATGATCACAAGCCTAGTTGTTCAAATTGTCCTTAACCAGGGACATGGCTAACATCTTAGTTTTTAGACCCTCGAGAGTTTTGTACACTTTACCCGTAAGACCCAGTCAGCCCCGTTTACCCAAACACACAATTTGTATAAGGGTTGGGAGAAGACCAAGACAAAACGTTTGGGAAATAAAACCTCAAACCACATGCGGACCCATACATCCTACCATACGCTACATCTGTTGGTCACGACGGGCTCGAAGTTCTATAACTTACTAGGTTCCATCAACTGCCCATACATAGTGTTGACATACAGCTGTACACGTAAACTACCAAACAAGCAACCAATCTATTCTCTGCAACCTGGGCGGCGGTCCCCACCATAACATCACACTCCGATGACCACTCTAGCAATCCGCCCACATGATTGATTAAATTAAGTTGTTTTCATTTAAATAATAAAATATCAACAGCTTAAAACATTTTATATGAAACTGTAGCCCCGTATAACTAAGCATTTCTAATCACCACTAGCCTTACGATGGCAACAAGAGGACAAACAATTGTCATGGTGGAACATATGGCTATCCTATCTGGGTTTTATAGCATAGCATAATAATATATAATCCTACACATGCAATTCTACAGAAAATACACTAGTGAATGCATAGCAAAATATTGGGACATTTATGGTCAAAAGCACACTTGCCTTGTGATCGTAGTCGTTTAAACAATCCTCACAATTGTAAGAGTTGTTGCAATCCACGCAATCTACACGTTTCGGAAACACCACAATAAGAACAACCATAAAAGAAAACAAGGATGCAACACATGCATGCCTGTCAAGTCAATATCGCACATATTATTGTTATTTAGTTCTCTGGTCATAACACTAGAATGATGCGTATGCAACTAAACAGAATGCAACATGAGATTTAAATTGTTAAGGTTATGCCAAAATATACTATATAGAGTTTAAATTTCTTAACTTTATATGTTTGGTAAAAATGCGTTTTTATTGCAGAAATAGATTCTACAAGTTTTTCTGAATCCAACGGTATAAAGAACGTAAAATTCTGACGTGTGGATTATTTGATATGATTTTTACAAGATTTGCATATTCTCTGTTTTTCCTATTCGAAATTACAGAAAACGCGACACATGTCGCAGCGCGATTCGCTGTGCGCTCTTGACTGGGCGCTGACTGGACTGCTGAGTGTACTCGCCACACGGCAGCCTGTGATTCGCCGGTACCCCTTCAATAAGTGATCTAATCTAAGACATAGGATCCAGATCCGATGGCCGTTACTGCTTCTTCTCCAATAGATCGTAGCCTTCAGCAAGGATCGTAAGCTTACCAGTACAGCTGCTTTGACGGTGATGCTCGGCGGTGCTCGGGTGGTTGTACGGCTCCAGGGAAAAATCCAGGCGAATCAGTTACCCCTCGGAGAACACAGTGACGGTCTCGGCAGCAGCTTCTCTACAGTTCCCAGGCGAGGGCGTCGTGCTCCGCAGCTCCAAACTCCGGCGACGAACAGATCGCTCCCGTCTCTAATTAGTGTGAAAAACGAGATTAGGGAGATGTATAGAAACAAGGAGAAAGGTTGAACAAGAAGGGAAAGTCTCGGGGCGACGAGAGATGATGGACAACCTTCACCGAAGCGAAGAGGCGGCGGCGTGTTCCGTAGATCGATAAGCGGCGGCTAGGGTTTCGTGTTTGTGGAAAAACAGAACGATGGAGGCGAGGGAATATTTATATGGTGTTTTAGCTGGCGAGGAGATAGAAATATCAATCAAGGATCGTGGGATCTTCTCGGAGTTGGTTTGTACGTGAAGCGTACGTTTTCAGAAGTTTCGTTCCGAGTTCAGCTTAGACAAAAGGATACGATTGGCTGACATGTGGGCAAGGAAAAGAAATAAGGTTCAGAGAAGAATAGGCTACGAAGGGCTGACTGTTTTTTTTTTGCACAAGGGGTGGGGTCAGAGACCCCGATGCTGCATTTCAATTACACATGTGGCAGGTACATCTTACATCCAGACCCTCATCTCTCGCAAAGGACCTCAACTTCGAAGAAAGGTCCAGAAAACTTACAAAATCCACCCTAGAACTAAAGATAGGAACGCAATTAAGTCCTAGGTGACCTCTGCCACTCGTCGCCGGCGATCTCCAGGCGATAGAATCACCGAGATCATTGGAGCACAGTGAAGAACTCGATCTCTCCCTTCCGGCGACCGACCACTGACGCCAGCAAACCCGCCACGGCCGGGGACGAACCACTTGGACGCGACGAGCCGCCGAGCACTGACGCCGTGTCGAGCAGGCCTCCAAGACGGAGGTTGAAGATTGGCCACCCTTCTGGCCAAGATTCGCGGAGGCAAGCAAGGCCACCACGAGAGGAGCTCGGAGCTGCAGCAGATTCCTCTCCACCAAAGCAAGGAAGGAGCAGCTATTCCTCTTCCTCCCCTCGCCTCCACGGCCGGCCAGAGGGAGAAGAAGCCACCATAATCCATGCTCGAGGAAGAAGAGACAGCGCTTGATGAAGGAGCTGACTCCAGACCACTCCTCCAACAGCTTGCACCATGTAAGCTTACCGGAGATGCGCCGAAGTCGCCGTCCCACGTCACGCTTGAACGGCAGGACGAACCAGCTCCAAGACCACCCCGCAGAGGATGAAGAATAGCAGCAACAGTATCTTTTTCTCCCTTTGCCTCCACGGCCAGCCAGAGAAGAAGACGAGCACCACACCTCTTGATCTGCAGAGTAGAGGATACAGCACGCGAAATTATTGAAAAGGCTAGGTTCCTCTCGATCTCTGCAACAGATCCACCATGGATCTGAGGCGAAGAGAAGAGGAGAACCAACTCCGATGTCGCTGCGAGTCAACGGAGTGAAGCCAAGAAGAAAGAAGAAGGAGAAAAAGATGCAGTCCAGAAAAGGAGGGATGCGCAGCTTCCACTGCCTCACATGCATCATCGCCTGCCGGCGAGACGCAGCTCGACGAAGAAGATCCACGGCGATCCAGATCTGACTGCAAAGACCCAGGCACCTACCCTCAGACGGCACGGAGCCACAAACTAGACCTAAGCCTACTACTACTATGCACAAAAGGCCGCGAGCACCTCTCTCATCCCTTCTCCGTCCAGCAACGCCGGCGACGGAGGAGATCCGAGAACGGGCCGGGCGAGCGGAGAAGACGCCTACGACTCTCAAGGGGAACGAGGAGGGGGAAAAGAAAGAGCCTGAAGGGCTGACTGTTGGTATTGTACGTTCAGGGAAGAGAGAACGTTTCCTAGAAGAAAAGAAGATTTAGACGAGAGAGAGAAAGAATTTTGGCCCGTGCTTTCCCTTTGGAAAGAGCCCTACGGCTGCTTCTTTTGCCTAGTTCTTTTAATTCTTTTCTTTGCTCTTTGTCTTCACACGTGTATTGTATAGAAAATAGCCTTTGTGCTTATATGCACATATAAATTTATAAAAAAAATATTGAATTGATCTATTATTTGTGGATTGAAGTTGTGATTCAGGTTGTGTTTATTTAATATATGCAATGCAATGCAAATGCAATACTATATGATGCAAATGCACATGAATGTAATGAGAACATCCGAATTTATTTAAACAAGTTTTTGAAAAATTTATAAAAATTCCCTTTGTCGTACTAATCTATTAGGGACTATTTTTAATCAAATAAAATACAATTTACCCTAAGCACATACATTGATTTATATAGGGTTTTTGGGAAATTTTAAAATAGGATTTTTGGTATTTACCCTTTTAGTCAAATGCAAAACAAAACAAATGCAAGTTTTAAATTGATGCCATGATGAAATGCACATGATGATATGCAAACATCCAAATTCTAAAAATTGGGATGTTATAACTGCCGTCATCTCGACTCAGAGAAGGCGATGGAGGCCTTGGTGTCCAAACTGCCGTCATCTCGACTCAGAAGAACAAGGCAGAGGTTCCGGTTACAGGTTCAACGATGCCCTCAGCCACACAGCACCCCGAGGCTAAGTAGGTAGGAGATCTCAGTTACATGGCACACATGCCGAATCAGGGGCGCAGCCCGATAACACACTGGGCCTAGCCCACTAGGACCTGACACCCTCCTTGTCCGTTCTAGTCCACACTCCACAGCTAGAGAACCAGGCTCCCCACGCACATGTCGATGGCCACCGCCGGCACCAGCAGGAACGACATGGCCATGCCGGTGACGCTCGGGACGTATCATTTGATGGTTTACGAATCTACGTTTTACATAGACATGGATACACCAATCTATCAATATCTAGTGAATGGCGAACCTATCGTGATTGGATGACTAGCAAGGTGGTTTTATTGTACTCTCAGCTTATTAGAGTTTAAACCACATGTTTGACCTGTGTATGTCGTATTTGGGCAAAATATTATTCAGTAATCAGGCAGCTCAGTGTTTCAGAAATACTCATAGGGGATAAGATGAGTGTATGCACGTGTATTTAAGCGTGTGCTTTTATACTGTCTTTCGCAAAAGAAAATATACAGTGAATGATACTTATTCTGAGCTGCCATGTTTGATGGTGTCAAGGTTTCCTTCTTATCCCGAAGGCTGAAGACAACTAGAGTTTCTTTCATGTGTTCTTTTTCATTGGGAAAAATCTCATTTGTGTTGTTCATTACTCCTCAAGGCATATGTGGTTTTTGTTTGAGACAGAAGAAAATCGGGTTGACCCCAACACTACTTATCCTCCTTTTTGGTTGCAGAAGGGAGTAAGATAATATTGTAATGCAGTTCATCACCAAAATTCGTAAACTGAAAAGAAGAATAGAGTAACACTCAATAAAATGACACGCGGCAAAATACATATAATGCTCTCCATCCACTGTTGAGCGTCACAAATAAGTGTGCAAACTAGGAAGTTGTTTGACATGAATCAAGCTGCGCATAAACACGTTGATGCCTTCTCCAGAATTCAAATAAGCAAAGACCACAGTTTCTGTTTCTTGTATAGGCTTCCCAACACTAGCTCCTTTACAGCAGAAGAACCAAAAACAAAAATGGACGAGCAGAAGAGAAGCATCACGGTTCTCTTTATGGTCATGGGCACCTTAACAGGCAGACAAGCTATGAGACACCCATTTATCATGCGATTTATTGTTCCCAGTCCTTGATTTCTCATACTGCTGTACACATGGACTTTCTAGATAATCATCATATAATTTTCAGATAATTATCGTGTGATATTCATAGACTTGTTGAACCCACAACTTAGCCAACTGATCCTTCAAGCTTCAGGTTCATGAGTGCATCTACCTCCTGGGCAAACTCGTAAGGAAGGTGCTCAAACACAGATCTGCAGAATCCACCGATCATGGCTGCAACAGCCTTTTCATGGTCTATCCCTCTTTGCTGGAAATAAAATAGCTGGTCCTCTCCTATCTTAGAAGTGCTTGCTTCATGCTCAATACGGCCACTAGTACAACCCACCTGTTATCAAGCAAATCGGGTCAACATGGTTACATGAACGTGTTTTTCTGTTAAGCGAAGACAGTTAACTGCACAAGGAGATTAGTGAAGAAAATATAAATGCTTTTAAGAAAGAAATTTGTTAACACGCGGACCTCGTGAATATACAGCAGTGTGTCCCAAATATGCACGCAGCTTATGCAAGTGCTTGTATATGTTAGCATAAGGAACAGCAAGCATGCCCCAGGACAAGCACAGGGGACCAGGATGGTGTAACAAATTTATAGTTAAGAAAACTACACAGTATGGAAGTGGTTTCACGAGAGTGCATAATATTGAACGACGCCACATAGGTATACTCAGTACAGATGGCTATAAGGTTCTGAATGTGGATGTATCTTTGGTAAACATAATGAAAGGTGATTCAAATATCTGCCTACTAAGTACATTTTATATACCATGAAACACAGAGTTGAACTTAAGTGAACTTGTCTCTATTATATAGCTCGTGATGCCATAAAAAAACCTTCCAATATAACTTATATCCGTTATTATACTAAAGCTAAGTTCCCTTTCATCTCAGTTGCTGCAAGAATTTCTACCTTTTCATATTTTCTTCCCTTATATGCGACTGAATGGGACTAGGATGGTGTGAATAATTTATAGTAAAGGACACCAAACAAAGTACGAAGGTGGTGCCACAAGAATGCATAATATTGAACAACATAGCACCACATAGGTATATATTTAGCATGGATGTATATAAGATTCTGAATGGATATATCTTTGGTAAACACATTGAGAGATAATTCAAATGCTTGTTTGTTACATTCGTTACCTATAAAGAAATGGTTTAAGTGCGAAGAGGAAAACCATGAAATGCAGAGTTCAACTAAAATAAATTTGTCCCGGTTACATGGCTCATAATTCCATATCAAATCGTCCAATCAAATTTATATCGCTGTTATACTAGAGCAAAGTATCCGTCCATCTCAGTCACTGCAGAGTTTCTACCTTCTCCTATTTTCTTCCCTTATTAAGTTATTACAAACGCAACTCCTAAGCATTCTTTAGTACTCAAATGGCAGGAGATTTTACAAGTTTACATGAAGCATATTATACAAACGATCCGATACCTTCTGAGTTTCAGTATACGTTGAAGTTCACCATTTATCTCTCATATCAGTAGAACTTAAATGAAGTGAATTTAACTCGAACTTAGGAATTGTTATGGCCCAGCCTGGATAAGGACCTGACCAAGGGTAGGGCACTCTCTCTCAACTAGGCACTGCAGCGCTTTGATCTCATGTTGTGCTAACAAAGCTCTGGGGCTTAGTTCAACTATTAATTAGTCGTTGCTTGATGAAAACAATCCCTCAAACTTCTAACCAAGCCATAACTCAATTTTCGAATTTAGTTGACCCTTCAACCCTTCCAACTTTAAAAAGGCCTAAGTGTATCCAACACAAATACTTCTCTCAAGACTATCCATATCTCTAACCATGCCCTATCCTAGGCCTTAACAGATGTCAACATATGAGGCTGTTTTACTTTTATCGCGACACATAGGCTAAGCTTAAGATATTGCCATTCCTGGCTTGCTACATGGCCGCTATTAAAAAAACATGCCACAGCAAACGGTGCCCTCAAACAACCTTACTGAAGCTCCGTAAATCCCGTTTTACATCAGCATATTTGTCTCAAATCATACTCCCCCCATCCACTATAAGCGCCGCGCTAAACGAACTGATCACATACAAACTAACCGTATAACTTGTGATACTCTTGCCGGATCAGAGGGAGTATTAACTATGTGTATAGGTGCCACAGAGGTCAAGTGTATATGTGTTTTGCCGCTACTGCAAGAACACTAAGTATCTACAAATCAAGTAAAGGTACAGAGGCAACAGCTTGTTCTATGACAGCAACTGAATCTTGCAAATGCCGAACCAAAAAAATAAACAATACAGGAAGAAGCGGAAGGAAGAGCAGGTTACCTGAATAGTTGGGTAGGTGTTGGCGGCAGCGTTATCCCCAATCAGCAATGAATCACACTGTGAAGAATTATAAGCATTCTCTGCACCTGAATTGATCTGGACCAGCCCACGGTAGCAATTCCTTGACTTCCCTGCCGAGATACCCTTGGATATAATACGGCTGCGTGAATTCTTCCCCTTGTGGATCATCTTTGTCCCTGTATCTGCCTGCTGATAATCCTTGGTCAGGGCTACCGAGTAGAACTCGCCAACAGTGTCATCCCCAACAAGCTCCACACTGGGGTACTTCCACGTGATTGCCGACCCTGTCTCAACCTGTGTCCACGAGATCTTGGAGCCGCGCCCCTTGCACCGGCCCCTCTTGGTCACAAAATTGTAGATGCCTCCTTTCCCCTCCTCATCACCGGCGTACCAATTCTGCACGGTGGAGTATTTGATCTCGGCCCCTTCTTCGCAGACAAGCTCGACGACTGCGGCATGGAGCTGGTTGGTGTCATACGCTGGAGCAGTACAGCCTTCCAGATAGCTAACGGTGCTTTTGGCATCAGCGACAATGAGAGTCCTCTCGAACTGGCCGGTCTCCTTGTCATTGATTCTGAAATAGGTGGATATCTCCATGGGGCAGACCGTGTCCTTGGGCACGTAGCAGAAGGAGCCGTCGCTGAAGACCGCGGAATTGAGGGCAGCGTAGTAGTTGTCCCCGGGCGGCACGATGGTCCCGAGGTATCGCCTGACGAGGTCCGGGTACTCGCGGACGGCCTCGGAGATGGAGCAGAAGATGACGCCCTTGGCCATGAGCGCCTCGCGGTGGGTGGTGGCGATGGATTGGGAGTCGATGACGGCGTCGACGGCGACGTTGGAGAGGCGCTTCTGCTCGCCGAGCGGGATCCCGAGCTTGTCGAAGGTCCTGAGCAGCTCGGGGTCGACCTCGTCGAGGCTGTTGAGCTTGGGCTTGGTCTTGGGCGCGGAGTAGAAGCAGAGGGACTGGAGGTCGACGGGCGCGTAGACGTTGTCGCTCCAGGTGGGCTCGACCATGGTGAGGAAGCGGCGGTAGGCGGCGAGGCGGAAGTCGAGCATCCAGGCGGGCTCCGCCTTGAGCTCCGAGATGCGGCGGACGGTGGCCTCCGAGAGGCCCTTGGGGATGGAGAAGGACTCGAAGTCGGAGACGAAGCCGTACTTGTACTCCCGCTTCAGGAGGTTCTGCAGGGCCTCCGCTTCGTTTTCCGGCGCGGAGGGCGAGGGCGACGGCTTCTGCGGGCCCGTCTGCACGGCCACCACCGAGAGGCGGCCGCGGCGCGCGTCGACGCGGCGGCGGGAGGAGGGGTACGCCACGCCGCCGAGCTTGGCGGTGAGGGCGCAGGGGGCGAAGAGGGAGGTGGAGGCGGAGGCGGCCATGGTGCAGCCGGCGCCCGGCAGGAAGCGAATTTGGGAGGGATGGGATGAGAGGAGAGGAGACCGCGAGATGAGAAACCAAGGGGGAGTTGTTGACAGGGAGAGGGGCAGGATGTGTGACGACGGTGTTGGCGAGCTAGGTCCAAGCAAGGATTGTGGCCTGGGGGAGGAGGAGTCGTGTGGCGGCCGAGAGGCGGAGCACGGCACCGGATGTGATTCGTGACACGTGGCTTTTCGGAAGGAAATCCGTGATTGATCTGCCGAGATCAACCATTTATTTCCTACCGCAAACGCGACGGCGAAACCGGCCTCCGGGCCCGACCCGAATGGCCCGTTCAAATGCGATCCGACTAGGGTGGAAACGGATCCGTTCCATATTTTAAAAACGAATACGATACAAATACATGTTGTCGGATACAAATGTGGAGCGGATGTTACTCAAATACGAATGTGAATCGGATGCTTTCTCAATTTGGATATGGAAATAAATATAACAAAATAATAGACTCGTGTCTTATAACCAAGGTTCAAAAAAGCGTCGCTTAATCGCCGCTTGCGCAGGAAATTGAGTGGAGCGACGGCTTTCTGCGTCGCTTCTTCCTGAGCATCCAGTTACGCGCGCCGAGCGATTAGGCGACGCTGAAGAGATTAAGCGGGCGATTAGACGACGCTGAAGCGGCGCACAACGATGAATGCGGCGGCTGCGCGCTGAGCTTCCCCGAGCGGGATTTCTGAAATTTTGGGGAGAAAAGAGGGGGAAACGCGAGCGAGCGAGCATAAGCCTGGGACGCGAGCGAGGGGGTTAGGGTTACCCGACAGAGGCCTAGGACGCGAGGCTCTTTTCCGCCGCCGCCAATGCAGCTCGGGCCTCCGCCGCCGCCGCAGCTCGGACCTCCGCCGCCGCCAACGCCGACCCCGACCTCCTCGTCCCTGTTGCGCCTCCTCCCCGCCGCCAGCGCCGACCCCGACCTCCTCGTCCCTGCTGCGCCTCCTCCCCGCCGCCAGCGCCGACCCCGACCTCCTCGTCCCCGCCGTCATGCTTCTCCTCCGCTGCCGTGAAGCTTCTCCTCCGACCCGACCTCCTCGTCCCCGCCGTACTGCTTCTCCTCCGCAAGATCGAGCTCTATCTTTAGGTAACGCTCTGCTTTTGTGTTCTGTGATCCTGTGACTGCTGTGTGCTGTCCTCGTGTGTACTGTTGTGTGCCCCCGCATGTGTATGCTGCTGTCAAAATTGGTAGGACTAGGACATGCCGAGCTGCTGTTGTTGGCCTTTTGCTTGCTACTTGATAATTAATCTATTGAATGATCTGAATTTCCTGCTATTAGGGAATGTTGTGTGAGACTCTTTTTATTTCTTGTAATGTTGTGTGAGACTATGCCACTAATATGTTGTGTGGCCGTGTGGGTCTTATTATCTTGTGATAATATTGCATTATTGTTTGTTAGTTGTTTGATGATTGAATAGTATTGCTTGCAACTTTGAAATTTGCTTGGTAAATGCTAATATATCCTTGTTGTGTGCTTCTAGCTTCCGTTCCGGAGAAAGGACATGGAGAACAAAAGGAGAAAAACAGAGACAGATCAAGGTACATAATCCATATCCTCTATTCTTCTTACATTTGTAGCAAAATTACAACATTTCATAATCTGTTTGTACACTTCCAACCTGCTATATTGCCTTCACAGCTCCTGTTTGGACGCTTTTACCCTGAGCGCTTAAGCGGCGCTTAAGCTCGCTTAAAAGCTGTAGTTCCTCTGAGCGGAGCCTCACCGCTCGCTTAGCGCTTTTTTGAACCTTGCTTATAACCATAGAAAAAAATAGCACGCTATAGCGTTTTTGAGAATTGGCTCGCTAAATAAATCGTGTACAATATCTCGCTAATAGCACGCTATAGCGTGATATAGCATGCTAATAGCGTATTTTAATATCGACGCTATTTTTTGTAGCACGCTATTTTTTTCCTTGCTTATAACGAGTCAACTATAGAATGGTGGATTGATAAATATAGATATATAATACACAATAGTTAAAGTTTAGAAAAATATATTTGACTAATTTCTTCCTCCTTTAAGGTTGATTAATATACATATTAGGATAGAATATCAAAATTGGCTAACATAATTCTATTCGGATAGCGACGAAGCCATCCCTCAAGCTTGGAGAGGGCATAATCTTGTTGGAGGGGGCCAAAATGGCTTAGCCCCTGCTCTCCCCTCCCTCCATCCCTGGATACGGATATATCAATTTTAAATATCCATACTTGTTTTAAAATTTAATACCATATTTGTTTTATATGTGTATAAAGAATTCGGATATTTACCCCTGTCGTTTCTATTTTTTGATTCAGATATTTACCACTTCTATTTTTAATTTCACGAATACAAATATCAGATAAATTATGCGCTACCGGTTCCCACCCTAAATCCGATGTCACCCGGCTGCGGACCGAACGGATCGGCCGCCCAGCACGCCCAAGCGGGCCCAACGACCTCCGTTAACTCGCCTCCTCACGTGGCGTTCGCATCTCGACTCGTCCTCGCGCACGTCGCGCCATGGCCGCTTCCTCCCTGCTCCGTTCCCTCTCCCGCGTCTCGCGCCGCGGCTGCGCGCCCGCGACCCCGTTCTACCACCACCGCGGCCCGTGCTCGCCCTTCTCCGCCGCCGCCGCGGCCGCGGCCGATGCGGTGCGGAGTGGCGGCCTCGCCGGGCTGGGGCCGACGGCCAAGGGGGAGAAGGCGCGGGTGGTGGTGCTCGGGACGGGCTGGGCGGGGTCGCGCCTCATGAAGGACCTCGACACCACCCGCTACGACGTCGTCTGCGTCTCCCCGCGCAACCACATGGTGTTCACGCCGCTGCTCGCCTCCACCTGCGTCGGCACGCTCGAGTTCCGCTCCGTCGCCGAGCCGCTCGCGCGCATCCAGCCCGCCGTCTCCAAGTCCCCCGGGTCATACTTCCTCCTCGCCCGATGCACCGGGGTCGATACCGACGCGCACACGGTGAGGGCACACATTTCCCATTTCTTCTGGGTTGGTTGGTGGCATGCCTTTGTTGACCTTGTCAAACACGAAATGTGTGTCCCCGAGATTCGGGGAGGGGATATACCGCGGTGTGCAATTGTGCTTTGACTTGTTTTGCCGTGCGTAATCACGTCTGAGTGCGCTTTTTGCATAGTTGGATAGAGGAATCTTGGCTTTACAAAAATAAACATGGTCCATTTAGCCTATTTAAGGTCCTAGCTCTATGCTAATGGAATTAGAAAGCTACTCCTGTCACCACTCACCAGCTCCCACTAATTATGCCTTGTGGATATTTTTCTAGCTTTACCGGCTTTGAATTTCATTTCCCTTGGGCCAAAACTGTCCACACAAATACAGGAAAAATAACTATGAGGGAAATGCAGACTTGTTTATATTTATTCATCACACGGCTGGCAGGTCTTCTATTTTTACATATTCACAGTGTGCACCTGAGACTCATATATCATTTGGCTAGTTCATGCAGTATTATTGAGTAAGGAAATAGCTTCACAAACTTTGCTTGTTCAAAGAGTCAGTCTAATAGGAGATTCATTAGACAGTTCCCATCTGTGTTGTATGCCGTGGTGCGTAACCCCCTAGCAGCTCCCACTAATTATGTCTTGTCGATAGTTTCTAACTTTACCGGCTTTGAATTTCATTTCCCTTAGGCCAAAACTGTTCACGTAAATAGTACATGAAAATTAGCTAGAGGGAAATGCAGACTTGTTTATATTCATTCATAACATGGCAGGTCTTTTTTACATAGTCACAGTGTGCACCTGAGATTTCTGTATCATTTGGATAGTTCATACAGTAGCATTGAGTAATGGGAATAGCTTCACAACCTTTGTTTGTCGAAAGAGTGAGTCTAATAGGAGATTCATTAGACAGTTCCTATCTCTGTTGTATGCTGTGGTGCGTAACCCCACTATGCTGCTGTATCACTATATGATAAGTTGCCTCTACCCAAAAAATAGAGGGGACGATCCTTCACAATTTTAGCATTAACACGTCTACTTAGAGGGATTAGGGATATTACATGAATTTCCAGTAACTTTCTCTGCACACTTTTTCCATCCATTTATTTAGACTCGTTTGGCTTCAGATTGAGTGTGAGACAGTTACTGAAGGTGAGAAAGATACCTTAGAGCCATGGAAATTCAAGGTTTCGTATGACAAGTTGGTCTTTGGATGTGGAGCCGAGGCATTAACTTTCGGGATACGTGGTGTTGCTGAACATGCAACCTTTCTGCGGGAAGTTCACCATGCTCAAGAGATTCGCAGAAAGCTCCTCCTTAATCTGATGCTGTCTGACGTACCTGGTATGGAGCAACTCAATATGTTGTTTAATACCGTGTGTTTCTAATCAACCTTCGCTGGCATAGAGTCGTCAGTTTACTTTCACACTTTCTTTTGTCTCCAGATAATGATTTTTTTAGGTAACTCAAGTGGATGCAGCTGCATATACTCTTTGTTTGATGCATTTAGGATAAATCTATTTCATGTCTCCAATGCCCTCAAATATAATGGCACACCTATTTGCTTACCACTGATAGATTAATGCTGTTTGATTAAACAGGAATATCAGTGGAAGAAAAACGCAGACTATTGCATTGTGTTGTTGTTGGAGGTGGTCCAACAGGGGTTGAGTTTAGTGGTGAACTGAGTGATTTCATCGTCAGAGATGTGAAACAACGTTACTCACATGTCAAAGATTATGTGCACGTGACCCTGATTGAGGTTTCAGTTTTAGATTTTCTAATTTGATCCCCACTCTTGTTGAATTTGGGACAAACTTAAAGCTGGTATTTGGCTTTTAATTTCAGGCAAATGAGATATTGTCATCCTTCGATGTTCGTCTCAGGCAATATGCTATAAACCAACTAGTTAAGGTCAGTACTATTTGTCCAGTATCTTTTAGCCATCATCAAAGTAGAATTGCAAATAAAGCATACACACACAGTCTGATATATACAGTTGTAATGGCATGTGTATCATTGTCTCATATATTTTGGAATATGAATATAACCTGCCCTTGTTCATCCACCAGTCAGGTGTTAGGCTTGTAAGAGGAATTGTGAAGGACGTACAGCCTGACAAATTAGTCCTGGACAATGGAGAGGAGGTTCCTTATGGTTTGTTGGTATGGTCTACTGGAGTTGGTGCTTCATCGTTCGTTAAGTCATTGCCATTTCCTAAGTCGCATGGTGGAAGGTAACTGATTGGTATGACAGTTTAATTAATTTGTAGTATAGTATATTCTGAATCTATTGCAGTACACAAATAAAGATGTTTAATACCAGATGCATGAAAGAAATCATATCCACATAGTTAATACTGAGGCGACACATGTCGGCTCATGTCAAGTCTAGGATTCTTACTAGATTATGCATCCCTTGCAGGATTGGTGTAGATGAGTGGCTACGTGTTCCGTCAGTTCCAGATGTGTTTGCTATTGGTGATTGCAGTGGTTTCCTTGAAAGCACAGGCAAGGAAGTTCTCCCAGCTTTGGCTCAGGTAATTTGAGAGCATTTTGCCAAGCTTCTATCTAAAAACATTGAGGCATTTGCATTGTTTCCTGAAGTGAGATAGAACTGGGTGGAATAGAAACATAGTGTAAGATTAAATTGAACAGATGGATGTACATCCTATCAAATTACAGACACTTGGCCATGACATTGACATAAAACTATCTCTTTGCAGTGCAAATAGTCAATTACTCTGCTTCAAATAGATACATATCAGTTTACGCATTCTTGGATTTTGTTTCTGCTCTTTGGAAGAAACGCATGTCGTTTGGCTATATTATGTATATCATATTCCACTTGTACTCCTGAACAGGTTGCCGAACGACAAGGGAAGTACCTCGCTGTCCTGCTCAACCGTGTGATGAAAGCTGGAGGTGGGCATGCAAATTCAAACATCGAAGTCGACCTAGGTCCTAAGTTTGTGTATAAACATCTAGGGAGTATGGCAACTGTTGGAAGATACAAAGCTCTAGTCGACCTGAGGCAAAGCAAGGTTGGTTTGTTGCTCCGTTATAAACTTATACAGCTCAGTAGCCGCTGAGGAGTCAACTGAGTATTTTTCTCTATTTGCAGGACTCGAAAGGGGTATCCATTGCAGGATTTGCAAGCTGGTTCATCTGGCGCTCAGCATACCTGACCCGTGTTGTCAGCTGGAGGAATAGGCTCTATGTGGCTATCAATTGGCTGACCACGATGATATTTGGCCGCGACATAAGCCGTATCTAGAGTGTCTCTTTGTAGATCTCTGGACTCTGAACTCTATAAAATACATACGCCACGAGCACTAAATGAAACATAGGCCATGAACCTTTTCTTCCTCCTTTTGCTCCTCTCTTTATCCCTTGCGGACTTGTCAGCTACATGAGTTCCAAATGCGCATCATTTTCTTGTAAATTCTGAATAAACGAGATACTTATATGCAAACTATAGTTTCTTGCTCAGGAATGAGATCACGCTCAAGGAATTTCACTGAGGCACCGTTTTGAGAATGCAATGGGGCTTGGAATTTCACGAGGTTGCGACTAAATGAGCTGATTCTAATATGCAAATTGCATGAACACAAGACAGAGATGCATAACCTGATTTCAGGTTATGTGACGGCAGGCTCCTCTCCTATATGACAGGTTTTTTTTAGGTTATAGAGAAAACTAACATCTTCGTTCCTGGGAACATGATGTATTGGGCTGTAATGTACAATGTTAGGCTTCCAAACCATGCGGTACAGATAGATAGACATGTACAATTTGTTCATTTGAATGAAAAGGTGGAAACCAGTTTTGGTATTATCTTGATGCTACAGATAAATCAAGTTCACGCCATGGTCCTTGTCAAAAAAAAAAAAATCACCCATGGTATCTTAATTTTGTGATCCACCAGGCCTTTGTGTGTTGTCCTAATTTTGATTTTGCATTGTGGAAACAACCATAAAGTTGCTTGATCCACTGATCGTCCTGAATATTTCGAAATATAAGCTCATGTTGTACAAGAAATATTTCGAAATGCATATAAAACAGTATAATGATCATACTCACATACATGTGCAATTCAACAATTTGACCATCCAAAGAGGAATTGGCATTCAATCTTGATATCAGGTCTTTATTCCAAATTCATGAACATTTAAACAAGAATTTTCTCTCATTAGCATTGGAGCAAATGCAATGTCAAACCTTTGAAGGGCTACATCCAAATGGAGAACTGATGTTCAGGTGTACTTAAGATAGCTCAGCTACCAGTTTACTGATGTTGGTCCCCTTACTCTACTGTGCATAGGAAACTGCTGAACTTGCTCTCAGAAAAGAAAACTTGCTCTTCCTCCTCTACTTAACTAAAACTTGGTCTTCCTCCTCTACTTAATAAAACACATTGCAGACCATAAGTTAATGGAGTAAATGACGGTTGGCTTGTAAAACCTATTTTAGAGGATAATGAGCACAAGAGACCGGGCTTTTACCTTCTCAAGCAAGGAAGGCAACATTCCCATAGTCCATTTTGTGGGTACTCTCAATTATATATAACCTCTCAGTTATATCCAAAGATTTTTTGAATTATAGTGCACAGATATGTCATTGCATTGAATGCACGCTTCGGCATCCAATTTATGAACAGTAAAATTTTCATCCAACAACCACAGTATTTTCTCCACATTTGGTTTGTCTAAGAACTTCGGAATAGATTAAAGAGGTACAGGCTACAGAGAGAAACAACAATTTTGGTGGTACTATTGTCTAGTAAACAAATGGAAGAGAAGAAACATTGTTACACTACAACACAGCAGGTCTCACCCAAATAAACGAAATGCAATAACTGAAATCTGCAAATCACATTATGAAGTTCAAAGAAAGACCGCGAGAAGGTTCAGTTCATCCTCCGCCTCTTGTTGCGCTGCGGAAGTGCACCATCCACATCTAAAGAAGCCAACGCATTGGTCCTCCCTCTTCTCCTCAGGGATCTCGAGGACCCTGCATTACTAGGCTCTCCCGCTGTCCCAGAAATATCTGTGTCCCCCCTGTATCGCTGCAATGGTGCTCGAGTTCCATGCTTGATCTGTACAGGCTACTGCACCAACATGAGTTCTATCAACTGTTGCCTCTGGATTCAAAGGGTTTGATGGCGAAGCAGATGCTCTGTATTGACTAGGTGCAGCTATAAACACCGCAGCCAAGAAGTTTCAGTTCCTCCGCCTCTTGTTGCGCTGCGGTGGACCACCATCCACATCTAAAGAAGCCAAGGCATTGCTTCTCCCCCTTCTCCTCAGGGATCTCGAAGACCCAGCATTACTAGGCTCTCCAGCTGTCTCGGAAATACCTGTGTCCCCCTGTATCACTGCAATGGTGCTCGAGTTAGATGCTTGATCTGTAGAGGGTACTGCACCAGCATGAGTTCTGTCAACTGCTGCCTCCGGATTCAAAGGGTTTGATGACGAAGCAGATGCTCCATATTGACTAGGTGCAGCTATCCTTCTCAGGTCACTCATAGCAGTTGCCAATCTTTCTGTATTTGCAAGGCCAATAAGAGTAAGTCGCTGCAGCAAATCAATTCCTTCTGGTAAAGCATGTCTGGGTGTATCTGGTCCATTATTTTCAGGCAAAGAACTATCAGGGGAAATGGAACCAACATCAGGAAGGTTATCTAACTCGCCGTGCAACCGTCTTGCTCTCATCCTATTGGCCAATCTACTTGCGCGACTTGTGTGTTGAGCAATATCACCTATTTCATGCCCAGCTGATTCAGGTGGGCCTTCAAATCTACTCACACTACTCATAATCTGTTGATCCAAAAGGCGCCTCCATGATGACAGTATCCCATGGGCGTCACCAAGCCTTCTTGACATTGGACGTAAGTGCTGAAACTGCTGCCTAAAACTTTCAAGGCGATTTCCATGTGGCCTTGGTGGGATTGTAGGACCTGGCTGCTTACCTTCTTCCACAACCTTCTCCACACCTGAACAGGAATTCCCTCTCCCATAGATAGGAGTAATATTCGCCTCCGTCACCTCGCCTTTGCAGACTGGGCATTCCTTGTGGTTGGAGTAAACATTGAGCCATTGGTACAAGCAAGGCCAGCAGAAGAGATGGCCACAAGAAGTGACCACCGGCTCTCCGGCCATTTCAAAGCATATGTTGCATTCGAATGTTGCGGCGCTCTTGCCCTGCTCCTCCGACTCCTCGGAGGCACCTACTTCTGCTCCACTGCCGGCTACCTTACTGTCCCCAGCAGCATCATTTGCTGGCTCGTAATGTGGCACCGGCACTGCTGTATCATACCCTGCAGGCTGAGCCTCAGAGCTGAGCGGCGGAAGGTCCGACCTGAACCGTCTGCTGCGGAGCCACCGGCTTCCTGTCTGCTCGAGCAGACGCCTGTAGCGTGTGGCTACGTCAGGGAGAAAGGAGGAGGAGGCCGTCGATGAAGACGGCCGGTCCTCCCAGCCCAGCAGTTCGCTGGCTCGCACCAGCGGTGGCGGGGGGTGGAAGCCGAACCCGTGGTCGTCCGGGAGCTCATGGACGACCGGTGGCAGAGGCGGCACGTACTGCAGGTGCGCGTCCTCGGGATGGAACGAGGAGTATATCTCCGGTCGTGGAGGAGAAAGGTCAACACGAGACGAGGAGTACGGGACATACGGCGGCTCCGGCGGCGTAGGGGCGTCCACGGAGGCGGCGGAGGATGAGGGCGAAGAGGGCATCGGGGTGCTGAGGGCGAGGTCGGAGCCGAGGTCGGAGCGACGCGGGCGCGGGGCACGGGGGAGGCCGAGGTATAGGTTCAGATCCATCCTCCTGCTACTTCCCGCAGCCTCATCGGCGTCCATCCGCCGGCGAGGCGCCCCGGACCCCACACCCGCTTCCTCCAGGTAGCACCGGTTCCCCTCCTCCCCACCTCACCATGGCAGGGTGCCGCCAGAGGCAAACCCTATGTTGGGCGCTGGGGCGGCGCAACGGGGCAGCTCAACATGAATGGACTTGCGGTGGCGCACCCTCTGCGGCGCTGTTCAAGAGGATTAACTGACGGTGGCGGTGGCGGTGGAACGTGGAAGGACTTCAAGGACGCGGCCTCGCCGGAGGTGGGGAGCCGGCAGAGGCGCGGATGGAGATGGGGAGAGGCGGGAGGAGGAGAGGGAAAAGGGCAAAGCTGTGCGGAAAAAAGTTTCCTTTTATTGCCTACCGCCGAAGAACAAGACGCTGCATCGGGTAAACAGTTCGGTTTAGGAACTGATTAACTGTAAACCTGTCACTCACAGTTGTTTTTACCTCCGATTTTTTTTTTTTGAATTTATGAGTGAGCTTTAAGACTAGGCAACAGCGATATTACAATCACGCATTGGGGATTCCAACTCGCAGGAAGGAATTGCCCCATGGTTAACACCACACCCACGCTTGCCTAGCTGATTGTTATTTAGTATCTCGGACATTTGGTATTTACCACTTATCTACAATGGAATAAATAAGAGATTTTTAAGGGAAATATGTTTTGGCTCATGGGCGTAGATGCACCAATTACCCAAAAATCGTATTTTAAAATGTCAAAAAGATTCAAACAAAAATTGTCGGGTGTATATCTGGACATTTTATTCTGTTTACAAAGTTTTGCAAAAAAGAATACATTTTGTGTCTTGTGTAAAAAAGATAAATTTCGATACTCCAAAATGTTCATACGCAAATTTTTTTTTGTCTTTTTACACAGCCTACAAAAAAGGTCTTTTTTTGCAAAAAAAATTGTGTAGACATAAAAAGTTTGGATGTACATCCGAACTTTTTGTTTGGAATTTTTTTACATTTTTTATTTCAGAACAGGTGCATTTAGATCTACGAGCCAAACCACTATGTCCAGATTTTACCTACTACCTAGGTAGTCCAGAAGAAGAAAAAATTGGAGGGGATGTAAAATGGAGGGAGGGGGGCTTCGACAACGATGAGGCACCTGAAGGTGAGGAAAAGGCGACGGTAGAAGGTGGAGCACCGGGGCGCATAGGCCGGTTCATTTTACCAACTATTTCCTCCGTCCCATATTACTTGATGCAAAAACGGATTTATCTAGATGTATTTTAGTGCTAGATTGTTGACGTCAACTAATATGTAACTGAGGGAGTATCATTTACCATATTTTGAAAAACAATATACTAACAACTAGTGGAATTCCTCAAAGATCATATTAGTTGATCTAACAACTTTGTGCTCGTTTTGGATTTTAAGTTGTATAGGTGTTTATTAAAAGTTGTATTGGTATTTTGAGTAAAAAGTGAATATGGTTAAAAGTTGTGGCTCAAATTGTTGGAAGTGGTATTCAACCTATTGAAAACAAGTTATTTCTCAATTATTTCTTTGTGCTCCATTTCTAGCATCAGTGGCCTCAGCAACCTGGTAGTGTTAGGTGAGGAGTATCATGGTGAGCTCGCCTCTCTTGGGAGGGACAAGGGTTGGAAAATTTACCGCCTCAAACGAACAACCCAATGGCGCGCTCATGCTTTGTAGTTTTTCTAAAGATGGATGTCTTATCAGCTTTCTGTGTATCTTTAACCGTTGCCCAAATCTTGGTCAAACACATAGGCGTGTTCGCTTCCCACTAACAGCAATACATATGACCCACTGTCATCATGAAACATTCAATCCTTAAACCCTCAGGTAAATCGGGTTTTTTTATGGATAAATTGGCGGAGCCCTATATTTTTTGTAGTGCGGTAGAAGTGTGAAATCTACTCGTCAAAAAAAAGAAGTGTGAAATCTACCCAAATCAGAAGCGTACATTGCATGCAAGAGATGGAGGAGTTAATGTGTCGAAACATGAGGAGAAAGGCGGTGGTGAAGGAGGCGGAGCAGAAAGACAACGACGGATGGTCGGGAGGAGGGAGATATAGTGAAGAGAAAAGAAACATGAGGGAAGGGGAGAGGGGAAGAAGAAATTATAAGGGTGAAAGACTATTAAGAGTGTCGTTCATAATTGTATGTATCTATATATCACTATGATTGCTAAGTTGAATTGCACATTTTTCATATATCGCTTGATTGGCATGTAATAAATAAACTCCTAATGTCGATGAATGAAAGTAGACTCTCTTTTGCTAAATATGGGCAATTATACAATGTGGCAAAGCAAAACCCTAATTTTCGGGTGATTCGAACGGTTCTGTAGTGATGCATTTCTTTCATAGCACATGTGTGGGCCGGAAAGTCCTTTTGGAGCTCGGGCTCCATGGAGCCCGTTTTTTCAAAAATTTGAAATTTTTTCAAAAAATTCCGAAAAAATCATGCAAGTACCTGAGTATGGTACGCACCACCGTGACAAATTTCGCACCGAAATGACATCGTATGCGCCCTGTGCAAAAATGACAAAATTCAGACAGAAAATGAGATCCAAAATTTGAATTTTCTGTCAGAAATTTGTCATTTTTGTACAGGGCGCATACGTTGTCATTTCGGTGCATAATTTCACACGGCGGTGCGTACCATGGTCAGGTACGTGCATGAATTTTTTCGGAATTTTTGGAAACTCAAAAATGTGAATTTCCATTTTTCCAAAAAAAAAGGGGCTCCATGGAGCCCGAGCTCCAAATCACCGTTCTCTCTCTTCCGAATGCATATCTACTCCCCATTTCCCCTTCATCTCAACTTGTTCTCCACTCCAAAGTCTATAAACCAATCTCTATATAACCTGCCTTCTACCGAATTGAATTTATTATCGCACATTACGCCAGGTTCTCTCCAAGCTGGTGGTTGCCACAAGTGCCGCGTCATTCTAGCTGACAACGCCCCATGTAAATATCTGTTTGATACTTTTTATTGTTTTCTTAAGAATTTGAATTGAAAATTGGACATGAATCACTTGAAGGATGTATTAGATATGAAAACAGCTACGCCGTTTCTGAGTTGAAATCTTTCAGTTTAGTAGAGGCTCTTATACTGTACTTAAACTGATGCCATACACCAGTGGCCTCAGATCAACAACCTTGTGGTTGTGGTATTAGGCGAGAGGTGCCATGGTGAGTTCGGTCCCTCGTGGGAGGGAGATGGGTTGGAAATGACTGCACCGAACGAACGGCCACAAGGTGCAGTCTAAAGATGGGTGTCCTTCCTGTCAAAAAAAAGATGGGTGTTCTTGTCGGATTTCATTGTATCATCAACCTTCATCAAAATCTTGCTCAGACAGACAGGTGTGTCCGCCTCCCGCTCACGGCAGTACCTATGTCAAACGCAATCTTTATTGCGATTCCTCGCGCAACACATCTCAAACGCAATCCTTATACCTTCAAAGAAACGGTTTACTTCATCTTATCTCTAGCTTTCACCTATTTCCAGCACCATTTTCGTCTGACACGACGCCACAGTGACTGATGTGAAACAAATGATACATCAGGAAGGAGACATCAGATCGACAATAGTACACTTCCTTTTAGTTGATTGACATAAGTGTCATGGTAAAGTGAAACGCAGTACGGTCATGTTTCTACCACAGAAGAAATATCTCAGACGATCAACTTTTTCTAGGTACTCCAGCTATCTCCTTTCACTGGAATGGTTTCATTCTACATCTTGAGAGAGAGAATGCTGACATGAGTTGCTCTGGGTGCTCTGATCTCGTTTCGCCTACATGTCTCCATTCGCCCGGGCGGAGAGTTTCACCATAAGGATACTTGGTCTCACTGTTGTGGACTAACAATGTCAAGAATCTGCATGCAATAGAAAGGTAACAAAACATATAAATGTCTAACGGAGGCAAGAAAATCAAATGTCAAGACCAAATGGGACTGGTAAAAGTGAAACCTTATTGGTGAACTGTTGAAAAGCTTCTCCTTCCATCAGTATAGATTAATAAATGAATGGGCACACATGAGAAAATAAATAAATAAATATGGCAAAAAAGGGGGCCAAGTACTATATGTGAGCCAGCTACATCTGTATGCACCACTGTCAATTCAAGTGACATGGGTCCACCATATGATTGAAAATCAAAAGTCATAATGGAGGATAAGATATATACATGTGTATATTGTTGGGTCAGATGCAATAAGCTAGGTCACATGGGTGCACATGGAAATAACACAAGTAAATACCTTCTCTGGTTCTGAAGAACCATCAATTTGAAGTACCATTTTCTGCAGTTCAGGGTCCTTGAGCGCATCCCGGATTTCGTTCAATTCCACTGTCAAAGGTAGCAAGGATAAAAGATCAAGTAAAACATCTAGCGAATATACCACAGTGTAATAGCATGAAGTGTTTTTGCTAAGCTAAACCACTTAGCATTATCCGTCCGATGATTTATATGCCAATATTTTAGCAAGTTGAATGTACCATGCCATTTTATGTCCTCATTAAATGCATCCTAAACTGTAGTCATTGGCAGTTACAACCTCTATCAGAATGAGGCAAATGTAAGATGCTAATATCATTTTCTTTTAAAAAATAATCTACGTGCCAATCTTGTTAAACAACACCTGGAGATCATAACAAATAATAAATTAATAATAATATATGTAGTAAAAGTCGGTAGCATACCTAAAGACCTTAATCTATTTCTGTCAACAAGCCAGCTTGGATCTTCCACTTCAAGAGCTTTTGTAGAGCAAGGTTTGTTTGGAGATTGTGCGGGCATGTTCTGTCTGGTGCTGCAGAGAATGGTCAAACAATTATTTGGCATTCCTAAATTCATAATGAAGCTATATTTTGCATTTCTTCAACATATTTAAGAGAGGCCACTTCGAGAAAATCGATAGCTACAGCTGGAGGTAGTGGTAAACGGTGACTTATACAAATATTTATAGTAAACAAATATAATTTATTATCCTGAGACTTCAAGAAAATTGATACTACAGCTGGAAGGTAGTGGTGAAACGGTGACTTATACAAATATTTATAGTAAACAAATATAATTTATTATCCTGAGCTTAACAAGTTTTTACTAGAAATTCCAAATAGAAATAGAACAGAGATCAGCGTGTCGTATTTTACGTAAAGATGGAAGCTGATCCTTGTCATTCGGACAATTTGTTCCTTCTTCCAGCACAGGGCTCCTTTCTGCAAAAAAAAAGGCATATCTATGAATTTTCCAAATTATGTCAGGAACATGTAACTTACACAAAACATCTTACAATCTAATGCATGAACTAAGACAAAGTAGAATTGGTTAAGCCCTTTTATTGGGCAAGTAAATGACCAGGAACATTTTTGGGGACAAACACTATGCAACTTCTCTTCTTTTTCCATAACAGGTTGTTTACGTGGGAAACTAAACACGATGGTTTATCAATAACAAAATTAGATATCCACTTTCAAGTGAAATTATAGTTTCATACAATCGACATGGGATCACGTGCAATGAAGTAAATACAAATGTTCCTTTCTTCTACAGTACGTACTGTATCTTAATCATACAAGTCAGCATTCACCTCATATTCCTTATATAAGACAGAAGCAATGATGTTTTAAGAGTTTTCTTCCAAAGCTAGAGCACTTACTAACTTCTTCCTGCAACGGTGAATTGTTAATTTCTTCCTGAGCCGTCACCTTTTGGCAACATTCATCTGCACACAAAGCAATATTTACCATCAAATACTGGCTATCAGGACATGAAGCGATCTGCAGCAACCCGTATTCATAAAAGGTAGCTTAATATACATAAATTAACAGTAATAGCTTTATGTTAGTCAGGATTAGGGATTTAGGGGGACTTCTAGCAGAGGCACGCAGTGCACCTAGTGCCTTAGCGGGCAAGGTGGCTACCTTTTGGAACACTGAATCAAGTGGCTAGTGTTAAACCAATAATCTTAGTTTGAGGTATATTTCAGCAACAAAACAGAGTGAGGTTACAGCTAGCAGCATTAACTAAGAACATTTTATGGAATGTGTCTGTCAGGCTCTAATAGATGTCCTTATATTCAAACACAATTTAATCGTCCTACCAAAGTTCTCCTATATTTTGATTGACCAAAGTAAGGTATGGTAACATAATGAAACCAAGGAGCATAGCACTGAAGTACCTTTGTGTTTTTTAAAGCATGTCACAGAGCAACTGCAAGGAAAACGAGACAGCAGATTAGGTCCAACTACATCATTTAGGAGATAAAGAAGGCAAAAAAGTTTCCCATGTGCTAAAAGATGACAGGATACATTCAGTAGGTTCAGCCTTGACATATAACTTAACCGGCAACAGGACCTCCCTATACAGTTATTTTATGGTTTTCAAAAAACTTGAAATCGGCTCAAAATGAGGGGACTGAACAAGTTGATCTCAATTTCTAATGTCACCAGAATAGATACAAGACAAAAATAGGTAGGAATTGAAGAAACCATAATAGAGCAGATATTAAGGAAGACCGAATATGGTACATGGTGAATTGGATAAAATTATCATACATGTTTCATATCCTTGAAATATGAGCTCAACTGCTAAAGTGTTCTTAAGTAATGTTATTGATAGGCATCAGACAATGGTATTACGGTAGCACCATAAGCTAAAATCAAATATGCGTTAATATCGCCTGCAATTAACCCTAAAATACTCAATACACATAATCTTTCAGGGGAGAAAGTAGCTGGCATTTACTTGCTGGATGATCTATACAGAAATTTGCAATCTCTAGTCCCCGTATTTCTTTCTAGAGAGGCGATTTGCTACTCACATGGGTACCTACACACCATGCCATTACACGCCAATGTAAGCCGTATATACCTGTTTTGGATTGATATTGTAGTAGAGTAGGGATTTTTAGTGTACAAAACTGCTTTCGGAATTTCAAAAAAAATATTTTTTGGTCCTCTTTTTTTAGGGTTGACTTTTCGTTGACTTTTTCATTGACTTTTAGAAATAATTATCACAGTCAGGATATGACTTGAAAAAATTTCAAAATACTTTTGAATAATCCTAGTAACTCTAATGTTGAGATCCCCCCACTCTTTTGAATATTCTCTTTGTTTCCGTGATGTATACGAATTTTTCAAACTAGGGTTTGTAGGTACCCATGTGGGTAGCGCCTATTTTTCCTTTCTTTCTAAGAACCGACCAATCGCAAGCTATTGTCAAGAGTTATACTTTAACAGCCCAAAGCTCACCATCCCTGTACTAAGCTATCTTTTTATGCTAAAAGTATTTTTGCCTAAGCTTGCCTAGGCGTTCATCTAAGGATAAAGAAACTGAATTCCTTGTGAGATTTGAATTTGATAATCCCAAATATTAGGTCATGAGCAAACAATCGCGTGAGAGAAGGGATGAAGTACTATAACATGGTGATTAGTTGACATATGTCTCTGAAATAGAAGATAGCTATCAACTAACCACTGATACTAATAAACCAAATGAGCTTCATATTGTAACTACTGTTAGAGCCAGATATCAACAGAGTAGGTTTTTCTCTTATGTATGGCATTAACATTTCTCTTATGCACGGCATTAAGGATTGAACTAATTTGCTGGTTCATTTTGCATATATGTCGCGGCACCGGAAGCAAGCAACTAACTCATAATAGGGAGGTGACTGGTCAAAGCCTCAAAGGCAATGCAGTCTAGATTGTTTCTGCCAAGGAACTAAGCCCGTGTTACTTGGGGCATAATCAGGGGCGCATATATAGTCCATCTGAGAAAACTTAGTCAAAGTGTCATGTAGTGGACAGAACCCAAGCATGCATTCGGGCCTATATGCTACTACGACTGGTATGGCTCCATGGTGTGTTGTCGATGGCACACAGTAGAAGCGACCAGATTTATTAGCGTAATCGATCCCCCATCACAACTTCATGTATATATCCATGAAGAGTGGAACAGAAGCAGGTAGAAACGTCAGAGCAGCGAAAACGGGCTACGAGCATGTGCTGCCGCCAATGGCACAAAGTTTTTTTTTCCTTTGGCGGTCCCTGTGCAGAATTTCCATTTCCAGGCAAGAACAGTTGTCTCTCATGACAAAAAAAATGTATATATTCAAAACCACCACGATCCACATAGAATCCTCCTCATACTGCAACTATATTACAGTTTTTTTACCAAACGATTCCATATTTTAACTGCTCCATTCTCGACGGTTCGGAAGCTAAAATAATTATCAAATGGAATTGTTCCCATGATTAAATGAATTTTTCTTGTACGAGTTGGAATATTCACAGCATGAATTAGATTGCATTCACACATTACTTCTCGGTTTCCGAAGAATAGTCACCGCTGCAGAGATACTTTAACCCCTTGCCTCCGACTGCCATCATGGCACTGAAGAAGTGTGTGTGTGTGTGTGTGGGTGTGCGTGTGTGTGGGGGGGGGGGGGGGGGGGGGGGGTGGGCTTCGATCTTTGAGAGCTTTGTACTCTTCGCCTAGGTCTAGTGGTGGACATGTAGTTTTTTTTTCAAATAAAGTTACTTTAGTTTTTTGTGGTGGAGCTCGCGAGCCTTGCCTTCCCGAGCTCGCGCACCGCTACACGCGACACGTCTTCCCCTGCTAGCGATGTGCGCCTCTCAGTCGTCAACCATCTTCAGCAAGAGGAGCACACATAGCTCAAACAACACAAACGTGTTGGAGATATGTCCTAGAGTCAATAATAATTGTCATTATTAATATCTGTTTCATAATTAATGTTTATGTTCTATGCTATAACTTCTATGGTTTCTGAAGGAGGTTTCAGAAGGAAAACCCATACACACATGTAGAATAATAAACACCAAAATGTCTTAGTTTTGCCTATAAAGACTAACTCATTGGTTGTATGCAAGAATTACGAGTCGACGAGTCGATCTGGAGTAGCGACTCGTAGACTAGTCGTGACTAGTCATGACTCATGTTGACTAGTCGACATGAGTATACAGTAATATTTGCTATAAAATATCATATTATTACTTATACTAGTATAATACAAGCACTAATATGTGCAAATAAAGTGCTGGGGACAGGGGAGTGGGTGAAAACCTGGGCAATTCCAGGGAAATATGACATGTGGGGCATGAGTCAAAGCAATATTGGAAAAAAATATGACATGTGGGGCCTTTTTTTTAGTCGATCGACTGAATAGGTGCGACTAGTCAAGATAAGTCATGACTAGTCGATCGAGTCGAGCGACTCGCCCAACTAGTCGAGTCGAGCGACTCGCCCAACTAGTCGAGTCGACAGTCCGAGTCGACCTCCAGGTAGCGACTCGTCGACTAGTCGTCGACTAGTCGTGACTAGTCGAACGACTCGCAATCCATGGTTATATGATGGTCCTGTCTTTCTGGTCATGGCTATGATTTATACCGACAACAATGGGATCACATTGTTTGTTGGAACAATGTTGGCTGGACAGACCCAACCTTTTGATTTACTATGAGATCTTATCGTCACAATGTTGTTAGTAATATGAATAATTAGTTATTTTTTGACAGAGATACTGTAGGTAAAAATCCCTACGGTGTAGATTTTATATTAAAATGGTGGATGAAAAACCAGAGGTATACTTCAACAGCCCAAAGCTCACCATCCCTGTACTAAGCTATCTTTTTTATGCTAAAAGTATTTTTGCCTAAGCTTGCCTAGGCGTTCATCTAAGGATAAAGAAACTGAATTCCTTGTGAGATTTGAATTTGATAATCCCAAATATTAGGTCATGAGCAAACAATCGCGTGAGAGAAGGGATGAAGTACTATAACATGGTGATTAGTTGACATATGTCTCTGAAATAGAAGATAGCTATCAACTAACCACTGATACTAATAAACCAAATGAGCTTCATATTGTAACTACTGTTAGAGCCAGATATCAACAGAGAAGGTTTTTCTCTTATGTATGGCATTAATATTTCTCTTATGCACGCCATTAACAATTGAACTAATTTGCTGGTTCGTTCTGCATAAATATCACGGCACCGGAAGCAAGAAACTAACTCATATCCGAAATCATACAAAATAGTCCTAAATACCATAGCAATTTACCTGAATGTGATAACATTATTCGTTCCAAGTTCCAACCATGCCTCTGCCAATCTGTCGATCTATTCAATGAACCCTAGCTACTCGGCATTTGATTCCCACACAATAAGCTAATGCACTATAATGGACGAGAAATTAGACCAAGTACACACCAATAGTGCTCAATATTTTCACATTTTACTCTTCCCCGGTGGCATGATTGAACACACCGAGAAAATAGAAATCAAATCGATACAGCAAAATAAATTCCTCGTATACTTCCGCCCCCACGCCTATCTTTAGCAAGAACTAATATGTGCAGAAAGGTTGAGAAGGCTAATGGTTCAACTTACTAGGAAGTGCGGCAAGTGGGGCACTTGTACTTGGACGGCGCCTCCTTGCACACCTCGCAGCTCCTACTACCCATTCGGAGCACAACTCTTCGTGATATGCCACAGGCGATGTCCGCGAGGTCAACACGAGCGGGCGCCTGCTGCTCTGTTGCCCCGGTGGTGGATATTGGGGAGGTTGAGCCTTGAGCGCCGCCGCGGGGGCAGGGAGGTTGGGAGTTCTGTTCTTCGGCGTCGGCGTCCTGAGGAAAGGGGGCCTCCTATTTAACGCAAAGAGGGGCCTGAAAAGATACCACATGGGCCACATTCTGACCCAGCCTAATAGCAGGTATGGTTTCTTTTTTATTAATCTCCAAATTTTTATTTAATGTCAACAAAAATTGATAAAAAAAACTTGAGAAAAAAATGTTCATACAGTTTTAGAAGTGCATCTAGTGGCCCTGGTGGGGATTTGGATGATTAATGACAAGTGATCAAGTGACAAATGTTATATTCAGTGTTCATGAAACTGTTTTAACCTATGGTTCTCGACCCATCAAAATATCATGAAGAAAGCATGGTTAAAAGTGCATCTAGTTCCCCTTAGTGGGGTTTAAATGATTAATTAGAAAAGATGAAGGAATAATATTATGCTAAGTGTATTCAGTATGATTGTTTCTCTCCTTGTGGTAGTCCCTGCTAGTCGCCGCAGCTTGTTGCGACGGCTGCCTATGAGGGCGAGGACACATGTGGGATCTTGGCTATGGTCCCACTGCCCACAGAGTTTCAGGAGTCTTGTGGGGATTCATCTGTGGTGCTTCTGATGGGGTTGGGCTCATTAGAGGATTTGGCGGTGGCCTCGACGCCCTCTGTGGGCAGTGCAGGAGTGTTGGCTCCTAACTGTGAGCCACTTTTTGCTCAGGACCTTTGCGACTTAGTCGCCTGTTTAGAGGCGACTAGCCCTGGATATGGCAAGGATAGTGCTTGCGTCTTGGCAGGGAAAGCTTCGGAAGACGTTATCAGGAAAGTGAACAAATCACTCATGAAGGTTACTATCAGGGGCAAAAGAAGAAATAAGGGAATATCAAGGAAAGCTTCGGCAACTTTGTGGTCTTAGAGTTGTCGTCAGTTCGTAGTTGGCTTAGATAGAGGGAGGTGGTTGCTTTTTTATGTTGTTTGCTTTAGTTGTTGCTCTTTGTGGTTGTGTGGGTTCCTCCCTGCGGTGTTGATGCTTGTTGTATGGTTTTCGCCCGGTTTCTCCCGTAAATAAACCAGACACCTTCTTCTAATTAATGGATAAGGCAAAGCTCTTGACTTCGTTGAAAAAAAGATATAGTCTCATGAAGTTGGACTAACCTGTGGATGTCGACCCCTCCAGATGTACAAGAAGAAAGCATGACTTGGAGATAGAAGACTACTAGTGATCTTTCTAACAGTTTTGGTGGTTTGAAAAATCAATTTGAGTATAGGAAAAGTTTTACGATAAAGAATAGTAATATACCTAAATTAACCTTCAAAAAGTAATATGCCTAAATTAGTGGTGAAACTTTAATGCTTGCTCCACTAGGGTCAACTTTTTATACAACATATCCTTCTCCAAGGAAGCGGGACTCATGATCATCGATATAATTTGGTCGAACATTTGTGTCACCGATTTTGCCCTTTTTTGCAAGGGTTGTGACTTAATTGTTTTCTGATTTGAGCCTCGTAGAGCTTCAAAATGGTATGACTGATGTTGAACCCAATGCTACTAAGAATGGCCACTGTAAACTAATCATAAAAACAAATACAATGTGGCAAAATCAGGCGCTGAGAGCGGATAATCTTATGCATTGTGCCAAAAAGAGATGATTTGTAAATCTAAATGCAATTACTATTTATATTTTTAGAATATTTTATGACTGAAACTAGAAAATGTAGTGCATCAAATGTAGATAGTGTTCCTTACAATAAAAATTGGACCGGGTTCATGGATTCACTTGACCTCCCTGGTAAACATGGTGGCATGAATATAGCACTTACAACCAATAAATGTAATGCGACTTTTTGTTAGTAGTGTTTGACTCACATTTATACGACATCATGTTCTAATATGGAGATGATGCAACACATCTCCTTAATACTCCCAGAGCAATTGGGTTATTCACATGCTCAAAATCAAGTGGCTAAATTATTAGATGATGGCACAGAATATTTGTTTTACATGGTGACATGATCTTGCATGCTCTCATGCTACCTTGAACAAATGAGACCGTATTTTCTGTCACTATCCAGTTTCTACTATCAGTCTAATCAATCTAATACACTCGCTTCTCGTCTCTTGTCCGAACATACTAGTTTGATAAACACATGTATATAAAAACGGGGTAATAATATGCATTTACAAATATATTAAACACATACTGAAATTGCATCTCATAGCTCATTTTATCAAGGATCCACCATTGGGTAATACAAATATGACAATAGTCATGTACGACGGGAAGGATGACAATGGGTAGGGTATGAAGCGGGTAGAGCAATACCATACCCATACCGTGTAATCAATGGGTACAAAACTCTACCCATACCCGTACCGCGTGTATGAAACTTTACCCATACCATACCCGGCGGATATCCATACCCGCTGGGTACCCAACGGGTAAATCAAATAGTACACGTGTTACACATAATTTTACATTCATCGACAACACATTGATAAAAGAAAAATATTTATCTCAACTCAATAACATATATTTGAGTACATGACAATTATCTCAACTCAAATTGACAATTGATGACAACTTTAACATAGATTCACCAACTCACGACAATGAATGTTGAACCTCCATGGGTAAGGTTATAAACGGGTAGGGTACGGGTATACCCATGGGTACGAGGTTCTACCCGTGACCTACCCGTGACTTAACGGGTAGGGTATGGTTACTACCCATGGGTATAAAATTATGCCCATACCCTACCCATTCGGGTACAGAACCCGTGGGTACCCGGACCCGTGGGTAAAATTGCCATCCTTAACGACGGCTCACATGATTCTAAACATGATATCACATAGAAATATATAGATCAATCTACTGGCACAAACCCGTAGTGCATAGTTGGAGTACTCACTTCTTATCATGGTGGCAATGTGAAGACATCGAAGAGGCGGAGGTGCAACCGAAGATGATTTCGGCAGCGATTTCTAGTCCAATCTTCATCGGCGATGGAGTTTCCATTTGTTGTTTTGATGTTTATTTCGTAGTGTCGGCTCCTCTGTTACTTCGCGAAAATTAGAACTTCTATAGTCGTTTTTTGGGAAAACCCAAGAGGCACTCGAACAAATTGGAGTGATCGGACGGCAGAGGTGCTAGTTGCCCCTTCGACGCGGCCAAGGGGTAAGACACGTCAAGGTGGCTTCTGGCCACGCTTTGCATCAAATCTTTTTCTTTCCCAAAAAAAAGTGATGTGCCAAACATTTCAGATCCAAATTCAGAAAGTTCCTGAAATGCAAATATACGAAAAACAGGGTTTCGTGATTCTGAGAGTTATAACCCAAATAAATGAATTTCATGGGAAATCTAATAAAATCCATTATACGATTCAAATATATGAGATAACAATATAATAAACTACAAATTTTAGCGAGATTAATTAAATCGCTACTCACTATGAACGACCCAACGAAAAGATAATCTGATTTGACCAGACATATGGGACGTCAAATGGGTGATCTGATCTTGGTTGTTATCTGTTCTTTTCTTTTTCCTCACTCTATAAAATACATACAAGTAAGAAAAGAGACACAAGGGGAACCAAACAAAACATCATCTACAGACAGGGTTCATTTGTCAGTTTGACATCACGAAAACAAGCTGTTTCTCCGCTCAATTTGTATAGTTCATAACAAACGATTTACCATGTCGTTCTCCAAACCAACACCGGAAGTCCAGAGATCACAAGCGGACACCAACAAACAAAGCTACAGAGCAACCATGAACATACTTATCATATCCGGTACCGGGCAAGGGGATCTTTGAACTGAAGCCGCTCATGGTAAACCTCCACGCATAGTCCTCCAGCAAAAATGAGCGAAACCTCCATTCATCCCCATCGCCGTCTGCACCGTCGGTCTCCTTCTCCTCATCATCGAAGCCCTCTTCACCGGCATCGGAGGGTGGCACCAGCGGCGAGATGACACCGTCCAAGGGCAGTGTAATTAGCACGGTGATGGACAGGCGACCTGGCTCGCCGGCGTGCCCGTCACCGCTGGGGGCAGAGGTGGGGCGAGCCATCCCTCTCACTTTCTTCAGCTTGCCATTGCTCCACACCTAGCACGCATGACAAAAAGAAGCACGCCATTAAAAGGAGTGTTCTACTGCGTAAAGACTAATTAAAGAGTCGCTTTTCCAGCAAAAGAAATATGTGATGGTCACTCTGTGCTTTGAAAAGCCTGTATCTTTGTGACTTTGTCTCTTTGATTATGTGGATTCTTCCAGCCCAGTGGTGACCAACTGACGGATGTGGCAGTGATGCAGACATGGATCCAATTACTTAAGAGGAAATGACGAATAACCACCACAATTGGGGCTAATTTGTCTGAGACCACCGAAATTGAGGCTAGGGACACAAACCACCTATTTTTGGGGCAGGAGTGTGACAAGGAGCACTGATTCTGAATTTTAGTTGTCTTAACAGCATTTCTGACCGCGCGGTCCCACTGTCAGGCCTAGGTGGCAAAAACAAAACAGAAAAAAAAAAAATATCTCCAAAGAATAAAAAAATATTGCGCGTTTACCCGACCTCCCCTGTCCCCGACCTCCAGCAGACCCCGCGCCCAGCTCGCCTCCCACCTGCCGGCCACCCCGCCTCCCATTCCCTCCTATGCTCTACCGCTCGCGCCCCCTTGCTGCGCCGCCCGCCCTTCTCCCTCTCACGCCAAGCTCGCTCCACCGCCCGCAAGGTCCCTCTCGCGCCCAGCTCGCTCCGCTCCCTCCCATGGTGGGCGTGGGGAAGAGTAGGGGCGGCGCACCCGTGGGGGAGCATGGCAGCGCGCGGGGAGGGGCGCGGCGTGCACAGGTGGAGGCCGAGGGCCCTGGCGCTGGCATTGGGGGAAGGGCCGTACCAGGGGGAGGAGGCGACGAGGGAGAGGTTGTCCTCCTGCACGCCGTGCACGGCGCGTCGAAAGGCGACGAGGTCATCGGCGGCGGCGAGCTCGAGGAGGTAGGAGGACGGCTGCTGCTGCTCGTGGCTGCGGGGAGCTGCTCAAACAACTGGTGATGCGGCGCGCGTGCGCCTGTGTGGCTGCCGGCGGCCGTCCTCGGCTCCAGGTCCTGTGGGCGCGCGCGGCCGTTGCTCCGACGCCGACGTGCGTGTGCCGGGCCACGGATTTTGGGTATTTGCTAGCTGGTCGAACACGGCCGTCTCCGCGGCGCCTGCGCGAGCAGCTCCCGCACGAACGCGGCCGTCTCCGCGGCGCCGTCCTCGTCTGCCGGCTGGTCGAGTAGCTCTCGCACGGACACAGCCGTCTCCGCGGCGTCGTCCTCGTCGTCCGCCGGGTCGAGCAGCTCCCGCACGGACGCGGCCGTCTCCGCGGCGCCGTCCTCGTCGTCCGCCGGGTCGAGCAGCTCCCCCCGCACGGATGCGACGAGAAGCAGGGGAGGCGGAGCTTGGAGGCGTTGACCTCCCGCCGTCCCCGATTTGGTTTCTTTTTTCCTTTTCTTTGCCACGTGGGCCTGGGCCTGGCAGTGGGTCCGCTCGGTCAGAAATCCTGTTAACAGCACTAATCTGTGAAATCAGTGCAACTTGTCACACCTCTGCCCCAAAGATAGGTGGTTTGTGTCCCTAGCCTCAATTTCGGTGGTCTCAGACAAGTTAGCCCAATTGTGGTGGTTATTTGTCATTTCCTCAATTACTTAATTAGCTGACCGGGTCCAAGTCGATCGAGTGGTGAACTGGTGATACAGAAAACTACTACTTGGAATTTGATGCCGGCAAGTCGCTGCAAAACTAAAATGGAGTATGCGTCTCTGTTCTACTACATGGAGTAGCAATTAAGTCGTTCTAGAAAAAAAATAAGCTGCAGGCCTGCAAGAGCACTAACTAAATGGAAAGAGCTGTGCAGCTTCTGCTTATTCTTAGATGCAGATTGCAAATGGAATGAACAATTGTACGAGTGCCTATGATACCAGTAGAATAATGCTACCCATTGTTTGTAGACTGGTCAAATTTGGGAGATTGCAGGGTACCTGAGCAATGTCACCGATGGTGACCAGAGCGCGCCGTCGGGAGCCCCTACGGCCGTCCACTCACCGTTGTCATCCATCACCCAGCTCGACGGAGCCGCCTCTTGCTCCCACTGGCAATGAAGTGCCAGGATGTACGGGTACGCCTTCGCCTTGCCGGCGGCTGGAGGCGCCGCCGCCGACTCGCCCGCGCCAGCCTTGGAGACCCACACCAGGCACCTCGCCTTCCTTCTTCCCTCCGCAAACGGCTCCTCCGCGAAACCCACTTCAGGACACCTAGACAGAAGCGCTATCACCTGCATGCCCACGTCCCTCATCCGCCTCGCGTACTCTGCCGCCGCCGGGAGCTCGTCCAAGCCACGCTCGTCGACGTCGAACACCATCGCGGGGTCATCGCCTCCGTCCGCCTCTTCTTGATCCTCCTCCGAGAACCCGAGCGTGCAGAGATTGGATGCGCGCAGCGCTGACGCGTGGACGCGCGATAGCTCGGCGAGGGCAGAGGATGGTAGCTGGGAAGGGATGCCGTGGCCGGCGACGTGGAAGTAGCCCACGTCGGCGGCGGCGCAAAGGGGGGCCAAGTCGGGGGAATCTAGCGAAACAATCGGAGGCGCCGACTTCCGTGTTTTCAGGCGAGAGGAGGGCCGTGAGCGTAGAGTTGGAGCCGGTGCTGAGAGGAGCATGCGGTTGAGGAAAGCAGAGAGCGCGGCCTCGGTGCCCCCCGCGGCGGTGGAGGGGAGTGGCTTGTGGTTCGACGGCGTTGGCGGAGGAGGGCCTGGGAAGATGCTTCCTCCCGAATCTTTACTGGCACGGCCGCGACGGCGGCGCCGGTGGAGGAGGAAGAGGAGGAGGAGGAGGATGCCATGAAGCGGCAAACGGAGATGGATTTTTTGGTGGGAAACCACGGTGTTGCCGTGTTTGTTTGTTGGACGGACTACGGAGCGTGGGAGAAGAGCAGGCGATTTTATTCAGGTCTTCATATGGGCCCCGCTGCTGAGCGAGCGGTGGGCCACTTGAGGGGATTGGTCCGACCTGGACCGGTTAAGCTGGCCCGAACAAGTCCTACAGAAACCACTCCCTCGAAATGCTGAGTTCGCTCCGTTTGTTTTTGCGAATTGTTAGATGATTCTCAAAAAGTAAAAAAGTTCTAGCTGCTCTTTCTAAAAGAAATTTGGTGCAGGGTTGTTCCTGCGAGTTTATACAAAATAAAGTAGTTCGTGATTGTGCAAGAGGAAGATATGAAATTGAAATGGTTTCATTCAGGTCACTTCTATTTTCTCTGGGAATCTAACTTTAATGAATTCAATAACTGTGTGTGTAAATTTTGTACATTTTAGAATACCAGCGATAAAATTCAACACCAGTTTTAACCGGTTTGTATTCAATTAATATTTGTGCCGGAAAATTCTGGACGGTTTTGGAATTTTATCAAGAATTTCACATAGTTTGGAATTTCGAAAATAGCAGAACCATCTTGTTGAAAAAAAGCAATATGTTATGCATATAAACTCTATTTTCAATGAAATTGGACTTGTTTAAAACTAACAACCAGCTCTAGCTACTCACCCAGATAAACATAAATTATAAACAAAAGATATTAAAGTAAAACATGGAAAAGTTTGACCTCTATATAAATGAAGAGCCGAGAAAACCTTCAACACCAAAAGCGCGATATTCTTGTACAGACTATGTTGTTATGAACATAAGAAAACGATCTAGATCCTTACATAAAAAAACCAAATAGAAATAAAAGAGGAAGATGCAAAGTATGCAAATGTTTGAGCTCACTATGACGATGTGATCAAACTATTCACTCTAAAGTTTTTCTTGATAATACAACTATCGATTATATTATCGGTCTCCCACCAAACACTATGAGACAGGTAAAGTAGGAAAGCCACGTTTATGCTTGCCTCAAGTTGGAATGCTTCACTCGGTCATGTTGTTTGGTGAAGTTTCACAAATTGCTCCCCATACATTATGTAAAAGCTTCTCTAGATCGTATAATCACAACTGCATAATCACCGAATGGACGACAATTTTCAAGCATATGATATATTCAATGTGCTTATCTTGAACTTGCACTTCTCTGAACCTTGAGGACGATCACCAGTCCTTGACGTCACCCTCTCATGGGTTATATGTAATCTTCCGTTTGGTGCAAACCCATGGAAAGGTAGCTAAACCACATAGATATATCATACACATATATTAGGGATTAGTTCACAAAAGCAAAACACTACAATTATTTACCATACACGAGATCACTTGATCTCACATGATTCACCATTTATCATTGCTCTTTGTCTTGGTCAAACTTTTATCTTTGATTGCTTCATTACTTTTTTATGGTATATCACAATATCTTGAGGTACATAAAGAAGTTTGTCTTTGATTGCATGCTACATGCCTTGATCAATCATGACTCAACGTAAGAGATCATCATGACTATGACTTAGAGCCACATTTCCTAAAGTCTTAGCTTGTAATAATCTTCTCGAGATTTTGATTCCATATAGCTTAACTCATAATATAGAGCACATAACCCTTGAGCTCCACACCAGAATAATCTGCATAGATTTGATGCCAATACTTGATGTATATCGATATTTTTATGGCATACAATTTTGAATCCAACACATGGATTTCAAGCATTCCCTATTGAAAAACACTTGAAATACAACTCAGTGAAACAATTAGTACATATGTATTATCATCAATTAGGAAAACCACAAATGAGGGATCCATGCACTTTCAGCGCCGCGGGGCTCCTTCGTGTCGAGGTCTACAAGTCTGAGACTCGAGACGCTAAGGCCAAGAGCTCCTGCGTCGCCGCTCGTGCACGTACTTGCACTGCCACACTCACTCTCACATGTCTCTAGAACACACCATCCTCTGTCGCCACGTGGGACACGCATTGCTGAGTCGTGATTCAAAAGGACGTCATGTCGCTGAGTGGGATGCACATCGGTGAGTCCTCAGCTGATTGGGATGCTCGTAGTGAGTGGGAGTGCTCCTACGCCATAGCTACCCCGTTAGGGTCCTCTCCCAGGCCATCAAGTTGGTGGTGCTCGGGGGTTGATCCACTTGAGCGTGAAGCGGAATTGGTGTGGGAGGTCAAGCATATCTATCCCACCGCATTGAAGGACGAGTTTCCGTACACAAATGCGTCCATTCTTCAATCCATGGTGTATTGGAAGTGCAAACAATAAGAGTCCACCAAGCAAGACCTCGTCACGTTCATTCGAGCTTGGTGTGAGGTGGGGTGCGAGGACCCCGACGAGGAGGAGGCCCTTGTCAAGCCGCCCCACCGCCACCGCCAGCAGCATATGTGCATGTCTTGGTCCTGGCATACGACCAAGGAGGGAGGAGGAAGCACGTCCTCTGTGCCATTTCGCACACCGCAACCTGAGAGAGTTGGGGGAGCAACCAAACTATAGTGGTCGATGAACACTCGTACTAGGTGTAAAAATTATGTGGTTGTTGTATCGTTGAACTTGTTTTAGCTACCTGGAACTATGTGGTCACCGTATTATGACCGTTTAACTTGTTTTGCTATAGTTTAACTATGCGGTATGAACTATGTATTTGTAATAATTAGAATTGTATGCATCTATGTATTTGTGAGGACAATACGGACATTCGTAGGCAATTTTGAGGGTGCTATTGGGTACCATGGTACAAGTATCTAGAAACACTTGTCTGGACAACCCTAAGAGACACCCAGACAAGAATAAGTTATCAAAAACTGAACATATTTTGGACGGTGCCGTTGGAGAACCCTATCAAATAACTGCGGAAAACAACCACTGGCGTTAGCTGTCGTGAACATTAGTAGCAGTAGGTCCTCCTGGTCACAGGGGTGGCGTTTTCAAACATCCAGCATGACATTTCAAACGCTGAAGCTGAACCACCGGTCGGCGACGATCACCATCATATCTTTACAATCCATCAAGCTAAACTGAAACGCTTCATATCTTCATTGGAGGGAGACAGCACGAGTCGTGGAAATCTACAGAATTCTGATCGAGTCGCTTAAGTCATTAGACACGTAGACCTTCTAGGGTAGGGATACGTACAATTCGAGCAGGACACGCTTCTTTGTCGACTCAACTAATCAACTGACGAATAGAGTATCACTCACCCCTTTCTCATTTTAAGCACCTTTGCTGCTCATGGTTCTTAAATTATGAAATGTGTAGGAGTACCTATTATTGTGAACTCACTGGAAACATTATGCCGAGATATCATGTACGAGTAACATTATTTGCTATTTTTGATTATCGACCATACGTGCTTTGTTGGCAGCTAAACAAAATCCATCGTTTTCAGGATTGCACGAGCGATCTTTCGGAATTAACTAGTTGCAGACTTGCAGTTTTCAGAGCAAGGACAAAACTTATATGATAGTTAAACGTTTGGGAAACCTTCCCCAGCAAACAAGCTTGTCGACAACGACTTGACACTCTCGTTTAACAGGCATGTTAACTGGAGCATATCTTAATATTTTTTTCCTTCATCATGTCCCCTCGGGATCACCTTGGGTTCTGCACACTCTATACGTGTGCACCATTACCGGCCATTTTTTTCAGCCAAATTTTTTTAGAACAATTTTTGAGAATTAGTGACTGGCCAGCTGAGCAGCCCAGCATGAGATATGCTTCAGAGTAAGCGCTAGCAGTCTGGCAGATATGATGCATGGGCCTTGCTCCTTACATGTGTTCCTTCGGCCGAATTAAGCCCAAACCTACCTCTGGACTCTGGCTAAGATTCTTGATTGCTTTGCTCTAGACAAGAATCTTGATCTAAAAAAAAGGCTCAGCATTGTTTGTACAGAAAAGGTCTATTTCATTTGTACTGAAAAAATTTCAATGATTTCCTGATTTTCGCTCGCTACTACGGTGAATTTGGAGTTGGTCTCCCTGTACATCATTCTTTTGCATGAACTATCTCTTTCCTGATTTAGCCGCAATAAACAAATTTATGTACTTTATACACTTCCACAAAAATCTGCCGCTTTTGTATCCTAGTGAAAGGAGCTCTCAGTTCATTACAAAAAAAAAAAAAGGAGCTCTCAGTTTTTCTCTTGTTCGGCTTTACTTTCTGTGGGCTTTGGAAAGAGCCCAAACCATAGGGAGCAGGTACTCAAACGGCCCAATTGTCTAAATAAACTCAGGTTGTTGCTCTGCCCATCATGAGTTAATTATACCACATCGGTTGCGGAGGAATGGCTTGAAGGATGACCGGGTATAAGAATGAGAGCACCTGAATTGCTAGAGTCATCTTTGCGCTTGGGGCAATGACGCAGCTAGTGAGGTTATACCGAGGAGCGTCAATTGCTGGTTGAAAACTATTTCCAAACCCCCTCTTTGGCCCTAACCCGGCCATTGAGAATTTCTGGAAGGGCTCCTTCTCCTTGGAGAGGGTAAAGCCCACAAATCAAAATTTTAACCTTTTGGGGGATTCATGGATCCATGTTGCTTTAGAAGCACACTTTTGTAATGAAGCACCATCATTGTTTAGAAAATTCAGGTTGCATCATAGAAACGTGGGGCAAAAGCTTTGCCCCATATATTAATTAAGAAGAAGTTTACATGAAAGTAAAGTGTGCCCAAATATTACAACGCGACTACTCTCGCGGCATCAAGTTGCCCAAGTGTTTGGCACCCGCAAGAGCCCATAGACGAGCCTCTCTCTTCACTCTCTCGAAAATAACAAAAGATGGTGCACTCTTTTTCTTGAACACTCTTGCGTTCCGCTCGGACCAAATCTCCCAAGTGGTGAGCAACGTGAGTGAGGCGACGGCTTTGCGGTTGGGGTAGACGTTGGTCATCAAAAGCCACCAATTGTTGAAGTTGAGATTTGTCCAATGCCCGGTGTTGACGTTGTAGAGGCCTAACCAATCTTTAATGAGGTCCCATATCCTTCGCGTGACCCGGCAATGAACAAAGAGGTGGGTAGTTGACTCCGTGGTTTGCTTGCACAAGGGGCAAAGGCCACAATTCGGCCACCCTCTCCTCGCTAAGCGGTCGGCCGTCCAAACTCTATTTTGATTTGCAAGCCAAGCGAAGAACTTTGTCTTGGGAGGTGCCCAAGGCCTCCAAACCGACTTGGCCATAGACGAAGAGATGGTTCCCATGAATTGCATCTTGTATGCCGATTTTGCCGAATATTCCCCATTTTCCGTGAGCCTCCAACGGATTTCATCATCAACATAGAGGTTGAGGTGGACGTCTTGGAGAAGAGTCCAAAGTCTCACAAATTGTGAGAGGTGGTCGATGGTGAATTCCTCATCAAGACGCACATTTCGCACCCAACAATCGTGTAGCATGGCCGCACCAACCGTGCACTTCTTCTTGCTAGATATTTGGAATATGAGAGGTGCAATGTTCTTCGGTTTCTCTCCCTCCAACCAAGGTGCATGCCAAAAGGGAGTCTTGAGCCCATTTCCAATGGAGATTTTTGTCGCGGCATAGAAGATGTCCATGTCCTCGTTGGTGCAAGGATTTCCATAGCCAACCCAAATTTTACCGGGTCCTTCCACTCAAGCCATGGCCAACGTAAACGCAACGCCGTCGCAAACTTGCCCATGTGAAGCAAACCGAGCCCTCCAAGCTTCTTTGGGCGGCACACGAGGTCCCAACTAACTTTGCACTTGGCTCCCGTTGTTGAATCCTTGGCCGACCATAAGAAGGCACGTTGAATCTTGTTGAGAAAGGTCATTGTGCCCGGGGGGATAATGAGAGGCGTCAAATAGTAGATGGCTTGGGAGGCGATGACCGATTTCACTAGGGCCGCACGGCCGGCCGTTGCAATGTGCTTGCCGTTCCAAGTGGGCAATTTGCCCACACACTTATCTTCAAGATGTTGGAAGTCCGCCCTCTTTAAGCGCCAAACCGAGAGGGAAGGCCAAGGTAGCGCAACGGGAAGGAGGCTCGCGTTGCCGGAAGCCCCTCGAGAACCTCATCAAGATTAATCTCCCCACACCTAATCGGGACCACGGAGCTCTTGTCAAAGTTCGTGCAAAGACCGGTAACCTCTCCGAAGGCCTGAAGAATGGAGGCAAAATTGGCAATATCCTCTTTGATTGGTGCCACAAACACCGCCGCATCATCCGCATAAAGTGAGGTTCTCAATATGGTGCCTCTCCCACGAAGCTTATGAAGGAGACCTTGTCTTGTTGCAATTTCCAAAATTTGTGTGAGAGGATCAATGGCCAAGACGAATAGGAGGGGTGATAGCGGGTCGCCTTGCCGAAGGCCACGCCCATGCATGATGGGGGCGCCGGCCACGCCATTGAGAAGAACACGGGAGGTAGCGGTGGAGAGCAAAGTGGCGATCCAATTCCGGAACCGGCTAGGGAACCCACGGCGTTGGAGGAGATCAAGCAAATATTCCCATCGTATGGAATCAAACGCCTTGCGGATGTCAAGCTTGAATAAGAGAGCCGGCGTCTTCCCCTTGTGAAATCGCTTTGCAAGGTTCTTGACATATAGGAAGTTGTCATGGATGCTTCGCTTCTTGATAAAAGCACTTTGAGCGTTGGAGACAAGGTCGTTCATGAGCGGGGCAAGACGGAGGGCAAGCATTTTTGAGATGATCTTCGCAATGGCGTTCAGGTTGCATCAGATTGCCTATAGAGGTGGTGGAAGAAAATATCAAGGAAGAAGCCTATTTTCTTACATTACTATCAATCTATCATCAGCGATAAAATGCATCGGAAGCGGAAACAAAAAAGATTCTCAAAAGAGAGTGCTCTTGTTACCGATTGTTCCGAATACAGGCAAACCAGTACGTACAGGAGTTACCTGTAAGCAAAGATCAACAATCATGGTATCTCTGGCTCATACAAGAACGTGGAGTGGAGTTGGTCTACTTGTTCAGTCTCCTTTTCCCCTTTAATTGCATGGAACAATTCCTGGCTCTTATTATACCCTAATCGAAACAAAGTACACTACGCATGCTAAGGATACTACAACGTACTACCAAATTGCAAATCAAAGAGTTGACCGATACAGCTTAACAACAATCTATCTATTATATACTAAAAGCAAAATGAGTTAGTTTTCGAGCCACCACATTAAGCCACATCACCTCAATTAATTATAGTTGTTAGATCTAAAGTATGTGGTTAGGATTTAATGAATATTATTAGTTATGTAACCGCGAAGGTTACGTTTGACACGTCTAAATAGTTTTGCGATGGATATCCACACTCAAACAGATCCGGTCCGTATTAATAAGGAAACGTACATGCACCCAACTGATCACCTATTAAAATAGTCTGACCAATTGCGTGATTAATAAAGGTTACTGTTCTGTTAAAAAAAACACGCAGACATACATGCATGTACGGCCAGCTAACGATCGCACAATTTAGGGATTTTTCAAAATCTACTCAGACAAATCGCTGGAGAAAATTAAAGGAAACGCATCTCAAAAAGAAAAAAGGAAAAAAAAAAAGGAAGGAAGCGATCTCCCTCGACATGCAGTGATGCAGGTCACGGAGACAGGCGGTTCCATCGGATGTTCGGCGTATCGCTTGCTTCCAGGTTCCTATACAAGCCCACAAGATTGTGGACATTTTGCATTGACCTTGCTCTTCGTGTAAAGAGTATGGCTCCTTTTGCTTTAAAACTGAATACGTATTTCCAACCACACAGCGGCTGATTAAGAAAATAAACTAGGAATCCTACCTAGAACGTGGTGTATTTATGTGTGCATGATTTAGAATAAAAAGTTAATCACACAAGTAACTATAGATATTAAGAAAGTCGATATATCACAATAATTGTAACAATTTATAGTCATTCCTAAAGTGTATAAAGTTTAATAATATGACTTAAACTAATCACAAACGAACGATTTCATGAGTATAGTAGTTCAACATGATATAAAATATCATCCAGTGACTGAACTTTGAAGGATTAAGTTGAACGATGGATACCAACAAAATGTTGTTCTCTGCCTCTCAGGATATGTCACGGATACTATTTGATTTTCTATCAGAACTGACCTGTTACCATTTCACTGAAAATAATTCAAGAGTAATTATGAAATGTTATTTCTTCGGAATTTCCTATGGATCTATGATTCCAGTTTTGAGAACTCTAATTTTAAAAATTATTTCTATAGACCACACTCAATTGGAAATAAAATTTGCTTTGGATATAAGCTTTTAAAAAGTAATCATGTCTAATGAGTGGCTTAGCAATAATAAACAACTGGATATGATTTTGTTGTGCAGTAAAAATATATTCGTGAGTAGATCACAATAATAATAACACGGGTAGATATTCCTAAAGTGTATAGTTTAATAATATAACTTAATCCCATCATAATTCAAGGATTTCATGTATACAGTTCAACATGATATCAGACATCATTCAATGATTGTATACTTTGAAGGATCAAGCTGAACCATGAATATCGAGAAAATGAGTTAAAAAGTGAGCCCACCTCGATTGGTTAGGGAAGTGGATGTACAACCCAGCCACCCAGGTTCAAGTCCTCACGGACGCAGATTTGGGTTCTTATTATTTCAAAAACAAAAACCGCTGCAAGATTTCCCCAACCGCATTCCTTTCAAAAACCGAGAAAATGAGTTGTTCTTGGGATTTGTTAGCCGTAATATTTGATTTCTATCAGAAATTATCTGTAGCAATTTTTCCTATGTAGACAAAAAATCAATTCTATAAATCACACTCAATTGGAAATATAAAATTGTGACTATAACCTTTTACAAAATTATTGTGTGCAATGAGTTCATGTGGTTTTCCTATGATTTCAATAAGTACTCTTTTAGTTAGCTCCCATTGGTTTTTTGTTTGCGAAGAACTTAATTTCGTTTATTATTCCAAAAATTTAATGCAAGACATAATTGAAATTTGAAAACATGCAGAAAGAAATATGACTGATGATTATGCCTCATCCACCGTAAATTAAAAAATTCCATGCTTGCGATATCTATTTACAATAATACCCACGACAGTCATAAAATGTGTTATGATTTATATTTTCGTCTTTCCACTATCTATGAAAATAGAAAGTTAGTTCGTAAACATATTGAACACACTAAAGAAGATGCCCTCGCATTTGCGAGGGCCACCCTGCTAGTGTCGTAAATAGAAAAATGCTACCGACACGCACCATGCCTAATCTACTGAACCTCTGAAAGAAGAACCGTCGAGCAACCGCTGTCGGCGACCGGCTTCCCTTGTCCGGGCGAAAAGCAAGCAAGCTTTCCCCATCGCAAGTGCCAACCTTTCCTAGTTTGCAAAATGTCCGATCCCAATCTCGGGGCGTGACCAGATGAGGTGTTGCTCTCTGATGTACGTAGTATCTTCGCTGTAGGGATGGAAAATTACCTTATCAGTTGGGACTACCAAGCTGCAAAAACCGCAGCTCTCCCTACCAGTCTACGTAGGGATGAAAACGGTATGGAATCTTTCTGACTTTTCCGCAGAAAAACATAAACGGAATAGAAATACGGAAACGGAAATGGAATTTTCCAGAACAGAAACGGAAACTTTTATGCGAAAACGGAAATGAAACAACGTATTTTGGCGGAACGACCGCGGAAACGGAAATTCTGTTTCCGGTAATATGGAACTTTTCGTTTTTTTTTGTTACACGGTCATTCCAAATCCAACATGCATGAATAGAATCTGAAGCTATTGTGCTGATGGCGTATGTATTCGCATATCACCTCTCCCTCAGGTCGTTCTCAGTTCTTCATTTCAGTGTTATAATAGGGATATGGTCGATAATAGATTTTTAATGTTGCACACCATAATATATAATCAGGGTATCTCCTTATAATTTTATTTCATCTTAAAAACTTGACAAGTTTATTGATTTGCTCGGCATTTCCTTAATTATTTAAGGCGTCTCTCGGTTTCGGTAAATATCTGCTTTCTGTTCCGTCTCCAATATTTGTTTCCGTATTTGTTTCCGGGATTTCTGTAATTGTTTCCGCTTCCAAAAAAAAAAAAAATGTGGCACCACTGATCAGTTTCGTCCGTATCCGCTCCGATTTCATCCCTAAGCCTATGTACTGTAGTAAATTCCAGCGGAATCACGCTAGTTTCGATCCCAAGTGGAGACGATCGGCAGAGTCATCTGGATTTTTCGGCGGTACGACGTTCAACTCTGATCACATGTCGTCACGTAGCTAGCTGGTCCTTGGCTATTTGCCTATTTCCTTCCTTGGCTGAAGCTGAAACCGAGAGGGCCCCATCTGTTCTTCTGCCGGTCTGCGCGCACGCGCGGCGATGGGGATTGGTGAAGCCTACTCGCGCGTTCCCGCTCCTTGGACCTCTTCCAGACCGCATGACCGACAGAGGCGTTCTGGGTCTCAGAAGCTTCATCGCAGTCGCAGATGGCCACAGACGAAATTCCCTCTTGTTTTGACTGTGTCCGATCCTTGGTCCATTATTAGATCAGCGATTGCCGTCATTAGCCCTGGTTTCTCTTGTGCGCGACTGCGATGATGCGCACCACGGCACCAGTATAGTAGTAGAATGGAATTTTGGAACCCCTGGGCCCCGGAACCGTGATCGAACAGTCGGCGCCACCTTGTGTCGAATCCTTTGTCGTCGTGAATTCGTGATTGTACTCAGTGCGTACTACAGGGAAAAACTAGAGAAACTTCAGAAAACATATGAAGCAGTCAGCACTCCACTTGAACAAATGCATCCTCAACTAGACCGGAAACATATCATATCAATCCATTCCGTCACCGTGCAATGCAATCCTTCATTGTCTCGGCGACATCAGATATCAGATACAAGCAGTCGGAACTCAAGAGCAGAGAAATCTCCGTCCATCCCTGCCTAGATGCAGCCACGCAAGGGCAAGCAGTTGATGTCCCGTCAGGAAAAGAAACCCAGGCCGGGACAAGAGAAGCAATTCAGATTCCTCACGAATGCACCACTCGCTCCCACAGTCCCACGGGAAAGTGGCCGCTCGCGAGCAGCCGTCGCTCTCCGAGCTTTGTCCGTGCCAGCGCTGGCCTCGTCGCGATCCCAAGAACGATCGAACAAAGCGCGCGCGGGAAAGCCAAACCATCCACGGACGCTTCCAAGCTCCTTCCGGCGGCTGGTGCAGTGCAGGGACGGACGTCGCTGTTATGGCAAAGAAGAGTTTTGGAGGACGGACGCATAAGGCCAAAATAATGCATAATGCACAATAATCGCGGATGAATTTCTTTTCTTTTCTCGTGGGCGGCCGAACTGCTTGCAGATATAAAGGCTCTCGATCGATCCATCCATCTCTGGCTAAAAGGAACAGGGGATACAGCGCCTGACAGCGACGACGGCCTCCGGGCACTGCAACGTGACGCTCAGGCTTGTCATTGGCTCTCTGTACTGTGTGGGGCGCTGCAAATGAGACTCGACGGCAGTTCAACTTCCACACCCTATGATTGAGTTAGGTCCTCGACGGGTCGCTCTCCGACGAAAAGTATGCACGCTTGGCACTCTAGTTTCTTGTGTCAGTCTCCTTCGATCGATCCCCATTTCTCGTCAGGTTCGTTTAGATACACCACGTACTCTCTTGTGTCACTCTGCTTCGATCGATCACCATTTCTAATTCTGACGTCTGAACTCAGCACTTAGCATAGTGATCCTTCCGTGATAAGAAACTATAGACCGCCGGCCGCCGGAGAGCACAAGTCCAGGAGAAAGGGAGTGCTCCAAGAGCAAGGCCGCCGGCCGGCGACGCACACATCGTTTTCCCAACTGCAAAGCTATCTACACTACACCACGGTAGGCATTTAGAGGCAATTTGTTAGAGGCACTTTTCAAAGTGCCCCTAAATGCTTTCATTTTGGGGCAGATTAACAAAGTGTCCCAATATGTACCTGTTGGGGCAGATTACCTATTGGGGCAAATTAGCAAAGTGTCCTAATAGGCATGTACCTATTGGGGCAGATTAGCAAAGTGCCCCAGGGCAGGGGGCACTTTGCTAATCTGCCCCAATAGATAGTATCTATTGGGACACTTTGCTAATCTGCCCCTAAATGCTAAGCAACATAACAAATTTAAATCTCAGGAAAGCAAAGCTAAACAGAAGTTCAGATTACTTCATAAAACCACACAGTTCAAAGCTGGACACCATATTACAGTCCATAACATAGTTGCTCACAGCAAAAGCATACTTAGCAGTCTTACTTAGCAGTCTTATATACTTAGCAGTCTTAACTTACTTAGCATAGAGGTCCGTCTTACAGGAGTACTTATAGACAACTCCAGAGACACTACTTTGCTTAGAACGTCTTCACAGGGGCGAGACCATGAGCTCGAGAACATAACGCTTTGATGGGAGGAAGTCGAAGATGTAGATTCGTCCCTTTTTCAGCTTGAATTTACTCACAGCTTTGGCCCATCCTCCTGAAAGCATAGCCTTCTTGGTTCCCCTTCCCATCTTCAGAGTAACAAAGCCAGTTTTGCCGTTGTATGCGCACTCAACAAAGATGTTAACTGGCTTCTTCTTGATGTACTTCCTCAGGTTCTGGTTTGTGAATTGAACACTAAATTCCTGCTAAATAGAATACACAACAACATCAGCTGTCATTATCAATCATTGGTAATGAAAATACTATCGGACTGGTCCATGATAATTCTTACCATCTTTCCTTTCTTTTTGTTGGCTGCAGAAGGTGTCATCTTGTAGACATAGTGTTTTTCTCCTGGACAATTCTTGCATATCCAGTTGAGCCACTTGCATTGCTCCTTGTCCAGCTCCATGTTGTTCCCAAAGATGCAGTCTCTATCAAATGGCCTACAACCTCCATAGTTTGGACCTACAAGCAACAAAATAATGTAATGAAGTTAATTACATTTCATTGTTGCTAACTTCATGTAAGCTAACTAAGCACTATTTTTCATTGTTGCTAACTTCATGTAAGCTAACTAAGCACTTGTGCAATCAAAAGATGGAGATAGGATGTTCTTCTTACCTCTCTTCACCAGCTGTGGTTTTGGCAATTCAAGCACTTCCTCACTGGAGGATGAATCAGAGCTATCACTGGAGGCTGAATCAGAGCTGTCACTGGATGCTGAACCAGAGCTGTCACTGGAGGCTGAACCATAGTTGCAACCACATGGCTTGAGCTCTTCATCACTGCTGCCATCACTTGAGAGCTTCATGTACACCTTCTTGCTTCCCATCTGTTACATGAATAGCTATATTCAGTGGAAATGAAGTAAAAATTGTAATTGAGAACATATTCAGTGGAAATGAAATAAAGCACTGCACAAGCAAGCAGTGTTGTGTGCATATTTAATTACTGCTACTCCTAGTAAGTACTGGTACTCCTAGCAGTACTTGGAAGCCAGCAAAAGCAAGCAGTGCAATTACTGGACACTTGTTAAATTAAGTTAACATGGTGGAGTACAGTACTTGAGTAATTACAGTTAAATTTTCCCGTAGACAAAAGATGGTGGAATAAAATTGCACTAGAAATTTTACAACCATGCTACTGCTACTCCTACTTCATCAAAGAAACATGGTGCACTGCCTCTAATTTATCTTGATAAGTTGATTGCAAATCAAACAATTTCTGAGCATCTACTGGCAAGAAAATAGATCATAGTAAACAAGCCCTAATCCTCATTCTAAACCAAACCCTAATCAAATCGAACAAAGAAACTACCAGATCCAAGAAAGGAACTACCAAATCCAACAAAGAAACTACCAGATCCAAGAAATAAAGCACAAATATGTCACTATTCCTCAAGAAAGATACTAGATATAGTGGGAGCCTTGTGCTCTCCCCGGTGACGCTTCAAAAAAGATATAGAGGGAGATGGATTGCGACGGCACTGGATCCTGCCAACCTTGCTCCGTCCTGGATGGCGACGGCGGAGCGCTCGTGGAGGTCAAGCGCTCGTGGAGGTCAAGCGCTCGTGGAGGTCAAACCCTAGAAAGTGGGGAGAAATGAGACAAGGATCTCGGTGATGTGGACGGTCCCTGCTTATATCCTATCCCATTTTGCATCTTAGTCCTCGAATTTTATTTATATTAAAATGGTATCCCTCCACCTGTAGTATTTTTTCAGTAAACACCCTGGTTTAATACCACCGTGATATTCTAAATTTGTTTAAGTGAAATTTGATGTAATTTTTTAGAAAGTATTTGTCTGCTTCAATTATGAGTGTTCAAAACCAAATGTTAGTTTGGGAGCTCATTTTTCATAAAACTTCAGTATTCAAAAAATTAAAGTATTTCAGTGCAAGACTAAAGGATCCAAAACGACTAAACAAAACGACTAAACATCTTTAGCACATTTCGGTAAATTGTCTCAGCAAATTTAATCTTGTTGGGACAATTTACTCATGTGCATATATCCTTACAGAAGAAGCTTACTAATAGTAAGGAGGTTACTAACACTAGATAGTATTGCTCACATAAAGCACAGAATCACAGTATTACAATAGTAGATAGTGCACATCCTTACAAATAATATTACACAAATACTTAACTTAGTTCCACACATCCTAAACAGTGAAGTAGTTCCACACATATCCTTACAAATAATATTATACAAATACTTAACTTAGTTCCACAAGTCTTGACTGAAGCAAATCTAAAGGTATGAACTAGTTAGTTCTTGACTTAAACAAAAGGGCATACATTGCATAATCTTGTTTGCAGAAACTTCTCTGATTGCTTGGTAGACATGATCAAATGATCTCGATGAAGTCAAGACCAATGGCATCAATTCTTGCTTCAACTTTGACCAGGAGCAGTGAACCTAACACTATGTTCGAATGTGTCTTGAATTCATCCCACCCATCACTGAAAACAATTAGGGGCATGCTAGTCTTAATCCAAACAAACGTGCTTGTAAAAACTAGCAGTATACAGACATACATTGACTAATTTCCAAGACATACATAGTACAAACATACTTGTTCCAAACAACTTAGTTCCAAACATACATAGTTCCAAACTCAACATAGGATTCATACATAGGACTCTACATCTAGCCTTGTTACATGAGTTTCAGACATTAGATTCAATCATCGAGCCAATCATCCAGCTTTGTTATGATCAGCCTTAGCCATGCCAAGCTATCCCTCCCTCGCTTTCCGTAGATCCTTTCATCTTTGAAACTGAACATACATATATCGCCCTCTCTCAGCTTGAATGCTTGCACAGCTGCTTGCCATCCACCTACGATTGTTGCCTTTCCCATTTCTCCAATCTTAATCTTGCAATACATGTTCTTTGTGCTCTCAGTGCAGTTTACTACTAAACTGACTAGAGTCAGGATTGTTGGTGATCTCAATATTTCTGTCAAATAATAGCTTGTGAATTCAGCTGTGAACTCCTGGAACAAGCAAACATACATGTTAACCAAGTCACCATAAGCAAGCATACATGTAAACTACTACAAGAAGCAACCAAGCATACATGTAAACTACTACAAGAAGCAACCAAGCATACATGTTAACAACTTACCATTTTGCACTCAGGCTTCACATTGGATTTCTCAATCTTGGAAACATACTCTTTAATCTTGGGTCTGGGTGTGACCTCAACCAATCTTCTAAGTTGCTTTGACTGGTTGTAGGTCATCTCTACTTCATTTCCAAAGATGCATTCCCTGTCGAAAGACTCAGTTCCAGCATGTCCAGGCCCTACATACACAATGCAACTGTTAAGGAGGTTGTATATGAACAATGCAACCAGCTAATGCCACCTAATGCTCATAGATGAACCATATATATTATAACCATACCTCTGATGGTTATCTTCTTCCTCTCATCATCTTTATATTCATCTTCATTGTTATTACCAATACTGTCACTGCAATGGTGTAAAACATTATTAGGTCAAACTTCAGACATAAACATATATATGAACATGCATGTAAATCTTATTGAGTACAGAAGGTCTCACTCCTCAATCTTCAGCAGCAACATTCTTGTCTTGATCCCTGGAAGCTAAAGACACATATATCCCCTTCCTTTAAACCAAAGTCTTTTACAGCAGTAACCCATCCACAGGTGATTATCCCTTTTCCACCTTGAAGCTTCATCCTACAATACTTGGTATCTGTTGTGTATTCAGGGCTTCTTGCCTTCTGGACAACCAAACTTGACAGAGGATCAGGGCTTGTTGGTGGCTTCAGTAATGGCATTAGGCACTGACAGGTGAACTCAGTGGAGAAGTCCTAGGAATAACATGTACAAATCAAATTTAGTTCACAACATGTTTTACACTGTAAAGTAGATGCTATTTCATGGACAAATAATTCAACAGAAGAAGCTATTTAAAACACGACTGAAAAATTTACCATCCTGCAGTCCAATTTTTTTATCTTTGTTGAAATCAACCTGCTGACATAGTGCTTGATTGGTGGTGCTGGAAACTCCTCAACATAGCAAGAAAGTTGGCACATCTGAAGATAAGTCATTTGGACTTCATTTCCAAAGATGCATTGCCTGTCAAATGGTTCATGTCATGTGATTCCAGGTCCTACATAAGCAACAGTGAAGCCTTTCACAATATGTAGGCATAATCTCAAACAAATTTGTGCCATTCACTAGTGTACTAAAGATCATACCTCTAATAGTTATTGTTTCCCATTCACTAATTATTTCATCATCATCTTCAATATAGTCATCTTCTGGCTCCATGTAGCTGTCCTCTAGTGAAAGGTAATCATCTTCTGGTTCAAAGTATTCATCTTCTGGTTCAAAATATTCATCTGAATCCTCATTGTTGTCGCAGTTACTAGCCATACTGTCCCTGAATTGGGGGAAAACATGGTTTACTTGACAGAATACCATGAACTGCTACTGGAACCCTAGCAGAAGAACCCTAAACAAACCACTATGCTGGAAACACATGCAACAGGTTCACTAAGAAGTAAAAACAGTTCTCCCTTATGCAATTATACTAGTACTGAAACCCTAGCACAGAATATATGGTAGTTTTATCTCGATCTACTAACCTGGGGAATGAACTGGAGCTTGGTGCAGACGAGGTGGACGATCTTGGTGCAGAGGGCGAAACATGCCGAGGCGGCGAAAACAGTGGCGACGCGGTCCAGGCAGAGGGCGACGCACCAGGCGGCTGATTCTCAGGCGGCGCAGACGAGGCGGAGACGTAGAGCGACGCACGGCTAGGCGCAGGCGGCGCAGACGAGGCGGACGAGGCGTAGGGCGAAGCACGGCACGGCGCAGGCGGCGGAGGGCGATTCATCGTCGAAGGGCGAGGTGGAGGTGGAGGGCGGCGATTTCATCGTGGGGAAAAAAGAGGAGGAAGACGCGGTGCTGTGAGGAAGAAGCGGTGCTGTGGGGATAATGATGAGTGAACTTTTGCAAATAAAGCCAAACATTACTTAAATTGTCAATCTAGTCCTTCCAGCATTGGTTTTATGCAAAAATACACCAAGATATGTAAGTAGAGTATTTCTATTATTCATATTTAGAGGCCAGGCCAAACATACATTTCTTATTCATATTTAGATAACTACATCCACTCTCTTACCATGCTACTGAAACTTTCAACAACAAACTCATTCTCTGCCATCAGAGATGAATTAGGATTTCTTTGCATCGAGACGAGCCTGCAGGATGCGCAACTGTTCTTCCAGGCCTTTTATATCCTTTGGGATCTCTGGTCTCCAATTTGTAGGCTCTGCCATGGCCGCCCTTGTCTCATCATCCGCAAGAACACAATGCATAGTAAACACCTTTTTGTATAGCTTCTCCTGCCTAATAAATACTAATACCATCAGTGATTTATGCAGCAGCTCAAAACACATGTCACAGCTGTGTCACAACTGAATCCTACAAAAGACAAATGTCACGGCTGACAGCAGTTCCATAAGTACTTAGTAATTTACATGATAGAAACCACACAGTTCACAGACCACACAGGTCACAATTCAGACAGTACCAAACCAAACAACATGAAGATTAGGACCTAGACATATACTTCAGTTAACAACCTAGACATATGATAACTTGACCAATATATCAGTGGCAGAGCTTGTGGACATCTTCAGTTAACAGGAAGCTTCTGAATGTTCAGCCTCAGCCCACCATAGCAAGCTTCTGTGAAGTTGAAGAGGATGACATGTCCTTCCTGCAGCTTGAACTCCTTAGCAGCTTTCTTCCACTCACCAGTCATTATGGCATTGTTTGTGAACTTGGCCATCTTCATCTCAATGCTAAATGCCCTGGTATTGGTATCAAGGATGGTACACAGAGTTTGAACTTCTGGCAGATGACTCTGCAGGTACTCCTGACTGAACTTAGCTCCAAAGACCTATTATGTATGAACAGTTAGCACATCACATCAAGAACAGCAATAACATTCACAAATTCAGATAGACCAGTAGCAATGTCTTACCATCTTGCATTTGTAGTCAATTACATTGGAACTAGTGAGCTTGTGGACATAGAGCTTGATATCTCTGTGGCCACACCTCTCACAGTACTCATCAAGAAAGTCAAGCTGCTGTTTTGTGAGGTACATGTCGTTTCCAAACATGCAAACCTTGTCAAAGTTCCTGTCAGGAGTGAATAATTCTTCTTTTGGTCCTACAAATAAAGGAAAATAGAACTACATAAGAATACAAGCAAACACAGCAACTATAAGAATACAATCTAGCTCAACATGGACTTTATCTCTGAACACAAGCTAAGACAGCATTCTTTTACCTCTGAACACTAGTGCCTCAGATCCATTAGCATTGTTCTGTGGAGGAACCTCATCAGCCTCAGGAACCTCATCATCAGTTGATTCAGCTAAGTCCTTTATCAGCAAATCAGTGAAAAAAGCAAGCATATCTGGGCATAGATCAGGATTTGCCCTCAACGCTTCAATCTTTTCTTCAAGTAACTTGGACTTTGGAGGGGTCTTCTTGCAAGCACTGTTACTAGGGATGTCAACAGCTTTCTCAGAAGGCCCTACCAAATGCAACAAACATGTTAATTTTTTTGGGGCAATTAATACAAGTGCATCAATTTAGTACAATTGCATAAGTTTTTCTTGCCAAACCTTCAGAAAACTTGTCCTTCTTCTTGAAGATTGTAGCAGGAGAGCCCCTGCTATAGCTGAACCCCCTGGCAGAGGAGAGCCCCCTGCTGTGAGATCATCAAAAGTTCTCTTCTGCCTAGCACTGGAACTAGGGGTGTCAGCAGCTTGCTTCTTTGGATTGGTACCCATTGCTATGCACAGTTTCAGTTTCAGAGTAGTATGAATAACATGTTCATCTATCTGAATCTAAAAAACAAGTCAATAACAGATTAACCAAGCAGAGGAGAAGTAAGATCAGCACAACTTAAACAAAATAGAGATGTAACAACTCAAAATAAACTACTGCAACAACTGTGCATCTTCAAATCATAGATGCATTCACCAAGATTCAATAACCCTAACACTATACTAGTTATCTTGCCAATTGACACTACAAATTATTTGAGGAAAATTAACCCTAACCCTAACCCTAGATTGACACAGTAGTCTTACCGTACAAAAGGATTTTTGTTCTTGAACATCTCTTTTGTTTCCTTCACATTCTTCTCGCACTCAGATTCGCTATCACTGTCATGGACCAGAATGACAAACTTCGGCTCGTTTGTTGCCATTCTACAACAAGGTAAACAGAGATATATAAGTACTTCTCTATTCTTGTACTGAATCACTACTGCAACAACTAAACTTTCACTTCTGCAACAAGAAGAATGTTCAAGAACATTCTGAAACTACTGAATCCCTACTCATCTTCTCTGAAGCTACTGAATCCCTACTCGTGAACTATGCATCTACTGGATCCCTATTCATCTACCAAGAACAACAGTACAAGATCTGGAAATCTTGGGCAGAAAACCCTAACCCTAGCTTGTCAGAGGCTTACCCGAGGATTGTCTGGCTTGACGGTGGACGGCGACTTGCCGGCGGCTTGCCGGAGGCTTCAAGAATGGGAGGAGAAGAGGTGGCGGAGACGATTCGGCGGAGACTGAAGAACTGAGAGAAGAGGAAGGAGATTGAAGAAATGAGGAGACAGCGGCGTACGGCTCGTTTATGTATTTGGTTATTTAGCACGTACGTCCCCTAAAACTTTAAGTCGTGAAAGTATACCCTTCCACCTACGGTGTTTTTACAAAAACCCCACTGCTCTACTTGCTCTCCACGCATTCGAACCAATCCCCTCCCACTGCATCGCGGCGTGACAGCGATGAGCGCGACCGCGGCGGAGAAACCCTAGCGCGGAGGCGGAGGCCCGGCGGAGAAACCCTAGCGCGGAGGCGGCGGAGAGCAAGTCTACCTCGTCCTCGACACCGCCGGCGCGGAGGCGGTGGAGAGCAAGTCTAGCTCGTCGTCTCGCGGAGCAGAGGAGAAGACTCCGTCGCCGTCGACGCCAAGCTCGTCGACGCCGCGGAGCTCGTCGTGTCGTCCCCGGAAGAGATAGGAAGCATCCTCACCTACCGCGCGCGTCGTCCCCGTCGTAGAGGAGAGCAAGCCGTACCCATCGCCGCCGAGCGCGTCGTCCCCGTCGCAGAGGAGCCGTCATGGATCCAAGTACTAGTTACCTAACCCGTCCACCAAACGGAGGATCATCTACTGGTTAGTTCCACTTATGCTCTTAATTCAGTTTATGCGGGCTAGACTGTGCTCTTAATTCAGTTGTGTACCACAAGTGTTTGAGTTTATGCGTGTTAGACTGTGTGTTGCCTGTCTGCTAGACCATCCTCTAATTGGTATACTAGTCCATGCTTAATTAGTCCTTGCTTAATTGGTGCCTGTCTGCTAGACCGTCCTCTAATTGGTAGTGCCATATATTTGTAGATAAGAATTGGATGTCAGCAGCCAGGTCAACTAAGATATATGAAGATGGGGTAATGCAATTTGTAGAGTTTGCTGCCAAAAATGCTGGGATGGTAAACAGATTTCTCTGTCCCTGTAGAACATGTGGTAATAGGTACTGGATAACTCAGCAAGTGGTCATAGACCATCTTATTTGTAATGGTTTCATGCGTGGATATACATGCTGGATATACCATGGAGAAAATTTTGAAGAAATTGAACCTGAACAAGTAAAGGTAGACTCTGACAGTGAGGATGAGCAATATTCAGATAGCCATGAACTGAACCAGATGTTGCTAGATAGCTTTGGCATGTATGATAACGCTCAGTTAGAACCAGATGAGGATGAAGATAGTGAAGATGATGGTGATGACTTTGACTGTGACCCAGAAGCTTACAGAAAACTAGTAGAAGATGGAAGCAAGGAGTTACTACCTGGTGGTAAATCCATGTCGAAACTACAGTTCTTAGTAAAAATTATGAACATAAAGAACACATGGAAAGTGCCTAATGGATGCTACGATGCCTACTTGGCTTTGTTTAAAGAAATACTTCCTGAAGGTCATGATCTGCCTAGAAACTTCCATGCGTCCAAAAAATACATAAAGGATGTTGGTATAGGGTATGATAGCATTCATGCGTGCACAAATGACTGCATAATGTTCAGAGGCCCTCATGCTAGTGCATCTGTCTGCCCAGTTTGTGACACTAGTAGATGGAAGAAAGTCACAACTGGATTAGATGGGAAAAGGGAATACAAGGTTCCACAAAAAGTAATTAGGCATTTCAAACTGAAGCCTAGGGTGAGGAGACTGTTCATGTCAACTAAAACAGCACCCTACATGACTTGGCACCATACTGGAAGAACTAGAGATTCAAAGATGAGACATCCAGCTGATTCCCCAGCATGGAAACACTTTGATTCGACACACAAATGGTTTGGTGAAGATCCACGGAACATTAGGTTTGGATTGACCACTGATGGGTTTAATCCATTCAGAAACATGAATCTGTCCTATAGCATTTGGCCCATTATGCTCATTCCATACAACCTTCCACCTTGGATTTGCATGAAGCAATCCAATTTCATCCTCAGTGTCTTAGTACCTGGAAGAAAAGCACCAGGAAAGGAGATGGATATATACATGCAGCTCACACTTGATGATCTTCAGGAATTTTGGAATCCTGGAGTCTGGACTTATGATGTTGTTCTTGGCAGAAAATTCAGATTGCATGCAGCTCTGTTATGGACTATCAGTGATTGGCAAGGAAGAGGATGCCTAAGTGGTGAAAGCTTGGTTACTTGTTCTCACTGTCTGCGTAACACCTGCTCAAGATATTTGAAACATGGGAAGAAGACGTGCTTTCTCGGACACCGCAGATTCCTAGATGACAATCATGCCTACAGATTTGATGCAGCTTCTTTTAATGGCAAAGTTGAACTCAGAGGTCCTCCAGAACAACCTTCAGGGACAGATATATCAGACATGGTCACATGTGTACATACAGACTATGGGAAGTTGCAGAAACCAAAGAGAAAAAGAGGAAGAGGAAGAAACGTTCTGGAGAAGAGGAGGAGTATGACGAAATATATGAACACAGTGTGGAAGAAACTTTCAAGAAAAGAAGTGTTTTCTTCAACCTGCCATATTGGAAAACACTTCTTGTTAGACACAATTTGGACATAATGCACATAGAGAAAAATGTGTTTGACAACATTGTTGGTACTTGCCTTGATGTAGATAAGAAATCGAAGGATGGATTGAATGCTAGGCTGGACCTAAAACAAATGAACATAAGAGCTGAGTTGCATGCTGATACAACAGGCCCGAAACCTATAATTCCTAGAGCAATTTACCAGATGACTCAACAAGGAAAGAAGAATTTCTGCATGGTAATTAAACATGCAAGATTTCCTGATGGGCATGCATCCAACTTTTTCCACAAGGTTCTTTTAGACAAGAAAATATTAGTGGGCATGAAGACACATGACTGTCACATCATCATGCAAGATTTGATGCCATTAGCACTGTGTAGATCATTGCCTGAGAATGTAGCTGTACCATTGATAAGGCTATGCAAGTACTTCAAGGTGATGTATGGTAAGGTGGTGGATGTTCATGAGGTTGAGGAGTGGGAATCTGCAATTCCAGAAATCTTATGCCAGCTTGAAATGATATTCCCTCCAGCTTTCTTCGATGTCATGGTACATGTAACTATGCACTTAGCAACTGAACTAGAAAAGCTGGACCAGGGCTTTACAGAGACATGTGGTCAACTGAGAGGATGATAGGTAATATGAAGGACGCAGTACGAACCACAAGCCACCCAGAAGGTTCAATTGCAGAGAGTTATCAGTTTGAAGAGAGTCTCAATTTCTGCTCAAGATATTTGTTAGACACTAGTACCAATATTAATAAAGCGCCAAGACATGATGACAATCCTGGACCTACAACTGCTGATCAAAAATATTTGAGGATAATTGGGAGGCCCCTCTCTGGTTTTTCTGTTATCAAAATGGATCTCACATCATGGACACAAGCTCAGAGATGTGTCCTTGTGAACTACACACCAGAAATTAAAAAATATGAAGAGTGAGTACCAACCACAGTAGTTTGCTTTATATAGAGAACACACTGAATCGTATAAATATCTAACCCTATTTCATTCATCTAGAAAACACAAGAATTCCCTGAAAGTTGGAAGAAAGAGGTCGAAGAGGGAGATTGAAAATGCTCACCATAGTTGTTTCCACACGTGGTTTGTGGATCATGTAAGTGATGGAACAACTTACATGTGATAATGACTTCATACTAGATGTTATTATTTACAAATCTCACTCTTATGTTAGGTACAACATCTCAAAGAGCAAGGAGTTAATCTGCCTGATGAAGTGATCACCTTGGCCCAAAAGCCTTACATTATGGCCAAAACATACAGTAGCTACTCTATTAATGGATGTACTTACCATACACATTCGTATGGTTTAGGCAGGGCTACACAATGTGATGGTGTCTCAGTTATTGCTAAAACATCTAGTTATTCTTCAGCTAGAGATGATAACCCAACAGTAGGAGATGTGCTATATTATGGCAGAATAACTGACATTGTGGAATTAAATTATTCCAATGAAGGACATGTAGTGCTTTTCAAATGTGACTGGTTCAAAACAAATGGTGTTAGGGTGTTAGATAATTTTGGAATAACGGAGGTAAATTTCAACCATATGTCCAACGCGCAGGACAAAAACTGTGAACCCTTTATTCTAGCTAGCCAAGCCAAGTAGGTATATTATGTGCAAGATCCTGTGGATACTGATTGGCATGCTGTTATTACACCTACAGTAAGAGATTTTTATGATATGATGCCTGCTTTGAACCATGTGAGTGTGTTTGCAATTCTGAATATGTCATGAAAGCAAAAAATATTGTTTTGAACTTACGATACCATATGTTTTTGTTTGCAGGAAGAACAATGAAAGAAGTAGAGGAGCAGAGACTCAAAGAACTTAACATGAAGCTTCACAAACTAAAATTGCCTTCAGCAAAGTTACCACTTAATGAAGAACATAGAGTAGGACTATTGAAGGATGCTAGGGCGAAAGGCTTATACTCTTCTCAACTGGAAGTAAGTTCACATTATACTCTTCTCAATTATGTCTGCAGTTTTGTTGTAATGTACATATTCAGATAACAAATAATTTGATGTTCCGGGGACAGCCTACTAGGTTATGTGAATCTGAAGATGATGAACAGGAACATGTCTATGACTCTGATGAAACTAGAGATGAACATCAACATGTCTACGACCATTATGAAATAATGGATGATGGACATGAAGAAGAAGAAGACGAGGACGGAGATGGAGATGGAGATGGAGATGGAGATGGAGATGGAGAAGGAGAAGGAGAAGGAGAAGGAGATGGAGATGGAGAAGGAGATGGACAAGGATATGAGCAGAATGAACAAATTCAACAAGGTAATTTGATTAACAGTGGCACTATTCATTAATGAATTTGTTGATACCTGAATTAGTGCATCATTTTTACAGTAATTGAGGAGAAAACTACTAGAGGACCTACCGAGATGAAGAAATTTTGGAAAAAACATGGTCCCAACAACAAAGTGCAACTAGTATTTAACCATCTAGGGCAGCCTTGTGGACTCAAGACATGCAAGTTAACAAATTTTCTGAGTAGTTTGGTCAAAGGAAAAGATGTCTCTGTTGGTCACAGTAGTTGGAGAAAGGTTCCCCATTCTCAGAAAGAGAAATTGTGGAAGACTATAAAGGTACTAGTTATTGTTTTTTCCTCCTGTAATGCTAATGTACCTAAATGATGGAACCTACTGATCTGTACCACTCTGCACAGCATTTCTTCGTCATTGATGAAGTCAGCAAGAGTTGGGTTTTGAAGTCAGCAAGTAAAAAGTGGAGAGCTTTCAGATCATTATTGAAGAACACATATTATTCATCTGATTTGTCTGTGCCCCAAAATATAGCTAATGGGTGCGAAGAAAGAATCCCAGATGATCAATGGAAATGGCTTGTAGAATATTGGAAATCTGATAAATACCTGGCAAGTAGTTAACTATTATTTGAACGACATGTTATGATACCTGCTATGTACATATTATGCTAACTTATTTCGTGCCATGCATGTAGACACAGTCCACGAAGAATAGAACAACAAGGGAGAATCAAGGTAATGGTAGACATACTGCAGGCACTAGGGCATTTTCAGTTGTGCACGATCAAATGGTAAGTTGTACATAATGTACCTGGCAATTCTTAATGTACATAACTGTCCATTGTATGGTTAAAAATGAGAATTGCATTACTAAGCTATATCTGCAAATTCTCAGGAAATAAAATTGGGAAGACCAGTCTCTAGGGCAGAATTGTACCGCAAGACGCACACTAATAAAGAAGGGGAACCTATTGATGCTTACTGTGCAGAGAAAATTGTAGGTCAAAATTACATTTGTTAAGCCATGATGCTCAATTCAGAGATATAATTGCAACTCATATGATTTGTTTTCATGAATGACTTAACAGGCAACAATAACAGAGAAGTTAGAAAATGAACCAGAACTACTTGGAGAAGAACACAGATTTGGTGATCTGTACTCCACAGTATTTCCAAGATCAAGGCATTCAAGAATGCATGGATTTGGTCTAATGGTTGGCGGGAGCTCATCTAAAGTGCTTGATCAAGCAATTACCACACTGAGGGATGCAAGGGAAGAAAACCTAGAACTAAGAGGAATTGTGGAAGTACTAGTTGCCACGCAAACACAATTAATTGAAAGGAGTCAACAGATGGAACAGAAGATGGATCATCTGCTTAGAAGAAATGGAGATGAAGCAGTCAACACACAAGATGGAACTACCAAGGAATCAGATGAGCTATCTGCAAAGGAACCACATGAGCAAACTGTTGAGGAAGCAAGAGAGACAGCAAAACATCAAGATCCCATAAAGAAGAAACATGTACCCTCGCAGCAGCCAAACATACAATGGCAACTATCAAACAAAAACTGGACAGTAGGTCAGCTATCAGACAATGGCAACTATCAAACAAAATGAAGAAGAAATAGAAGGAGGGAAGATAAAGCCAAAATTCAGTGCATCAACATCAAGACAAGGAACAACAGCAGTCAAACTGAAGCAATCAAAGGTAGATAAGGAAGCAAGAGAAGGAATAAAAATGAAGCAAAAACTCAGTGAGACAACTATGAGCCAAAGAACGGCAACACACAGACTGAAGCAAACAAATGTTCATGAAGAAGCAACAGAAGGAGTCAAGATGAAGCCAAAACTCAGTGAGTCAACTGCAAGCCAAGGAACAGCAACACACAGAATGAAGCAAGCAAATGTTCATGAAGAAGCAATAGAAGGAGTCAAGATGAAGCCAAAACTCAGTGAGTCAACTGCAAGCCAAAGAACAGCAGCACACAGACTGAAGCAAGCAAATATACATGAAGAAGCAATAGAAGGAGTCAAGATGAAGCCAAAACTCAGTGAGTCAACTGCAAGCCAAAGAACAGCAGCACACAGACTGAAGCAAGCAAATGTTCATGAACACGCAATAGAAGGAGTCAAGATGAAGCCAAAACTCAGTGAGTCAACTGCAAGCCAAAGAACAGCAGCACACAGACTGAAGCAAGCAAATATACATGAAGAAGCAATAGAAGGAGTCAAAATGAAGCCAAAGTTCAGTGAGGCAACTACAAGCCAAGCAACAGCAGCAATCAAACAGAAGCAAGCAAAGGTAGATAAAGGAATCAAGCGAGTCAGTGAGTCAACTACAAGCCAACAAGCAGTTAAAAAACTGAAGGCAGCAACCAGTCAATGGAATGCAAGCCTAGCCAAGGCAGTCCTGAGTTGTGTCAAGGAAAAGGACCAAAGAGCAAATGAAGAAAAGTTTAAGAAAGAAAGTAAAGCTAAAGCAATCCAATCGTCACCAGCAGCAGCACAAGGTAGCAAACAAAATGAAGCAACATCTGAAGCAAATGAAGAAACATCAATTGAAGGAAAGAAATCAAAATGAGCGAGAGAATCAAAAACATAGGATTCTGTTGCAGCAGATACAGAAGCAGACTATGAAGCAAGTCAAACGTTACTTCAGATTGGTAGTAAGAGACTGAAGAAGAAATCTTACAAGCAACTGCTATCGGAGTCTACAACATTTCAAAAGATAAAAAGGAGAGGGTACATGAGAATAATGAAACAAGTCAGCTGTCTGCTAGAAATGAAAAACCTAAAGGGAAATATGATAAGGATGAGTTTGATTGGTTACACCCAAGGAAACCACTGAATATGATAAAATCTGGAATGGAAGTGGGTTTGACCTCACCAAACAGCGAGAAGCTGGTTGCCTTAGGCACAGTACAGAAGGTTGCCACTGATGATTACATAGAGGTGGTAGTTAACATGGTTTTGCATAGTACAACTCTACTGCCAGAACCAAGAGGAAGAATGAAAATTATAAGACATGTCGAAGCTCACTGCATCCAATGGCCCAAGAAATTTGTAAGTCTCATTGTCCAGCATCAATTTATAAGAAATTTGTCTTTACAGTCTCCTAATTTGTGTATCTGAAAATCTTTGCAACTCTATGTACAGGTAACAGAACCAGATATCGACAGGTACACAGCAAAACTGTGCAACTCTATGGACAGGCATTTAATGCGTTCTGAGGTGAGAGTTGTCGACCCAAAGACTGGAATTAGCAAACCTACGAAACCAAAGATCCAGATGACTCTGTAGTTAAAACAGGTACTCCAAACTTGCAACTCCACACTTTGTTTTCCCTGTCAGATAGGATATTTGAAATTTGTCATACCATGATATGCACTAAATATTCAGAAAACAACAGTATACTATTCTGGCAACGTCCATCAAACCGATCATGGAAATCACTCGGCTCTGTCCTTGCATCAACCATGGCCTCTAGCAATGTAGAGCTTCAGACTTTTAATTTCTTCCTCTAGGTGAAGAGTTTTAACTGTCAAGTCAGAGAGCATTCTGTTGATCTGTCTAGATTTTTGTTCATGCCCTGTTGGCTGTTGGTGACAGGAAAGATGCGTGCGTGTTGTATTCTTCAAGTGCAAAATAGGGATGTGACTAAGTATCTTATTCCGACTGTGATTTTGCCATCATTTGACTAATGACCCATCCCTGCTGCAAATGGAAATATGCGTCAGAAAGGAAGAAAGAAAATTAGTCCAAACTAAGTAAAACAAAACTGGCATTTCATGGACTGGAATTTGCATTTCAGTCAACAGCTTTGTGCATCTTCTCACTAACAACTTTGTGCATCTTCTCTTTCTTCTAGAATTAAGTTAATAGTTGTCCATTTACCTGACATTTTGCAGATACAGTGAAGTGAAGCTTTAGATGACACTATGAAGTGAAGTTTTCGGCGCTGTGAAGTGATTTTTCAGGTTAAAGCTGTGATGTGCTGTGAAGTTATGATTAGTGCACTATGATTCGAATTGATGCTGTAATGTGATAACGGGTCATTACTGTTTAGAAACTGCTACTGTAATAACAGATTTGATTCTAATTTGTGATTGTGTGAGTGATGTTTACATATTATCTCGGATGCAAATGTGATTTGTAATTGGATATATGAAATTGGATACAATATGTGATTTCTATAACAGATTGTAGGTTACATTCGGTACACATTTAGTTCATTTGTCAAGAATAATTTGAGGCAATTTTTGAATTTAACCATAATTCAATTAGAGGCACTTCAAGATTTGCCCCTAAATGTATTTGGGGCAGTTCCTCAAAGTGCCCCAATAGGTATTTGGGGCATTTTGAGAAAGTGCCCCTAATTCAATTAGGGGCAAATCTTGATGTGCCTCTAATTGTTACATTTTGGGGTACGTTTTGGGGCACATTAAGAAGTGTCCCAATAACCTTTACCGTCATGAGCGCCCGTGGCACTTGTACAAAGTGCCCCAAAAACAATTTGAGGCATAAAATTGACATTTAGGGGCACTTTGAAGTGCCCCAAAATGCCAACCGTGATGTAGTGCTAAAACAGTGCCGTACAGTACAGGTAGTGTCTTGCTGTCGAAAATGATATTGCAACCGTGCAGTTCGGTACAGCTTAATCTCGGTGACTCAATGATTCTTAACCGTCTGAAAACCTTGTAATAATCGGGAGGTGACTGGTCAAACGTAATGGAGTCTTGATGGTTTCTGCCAAAGGAACTAAGGCCGTTACTTGGGGCATAATCAGGGGCGCATATTGTAACATCCCAGGATTTAGAGTTCCAAATTAGAGTGGACACACAAGTGTGCATTGCATTCATGCATCAGAAAATCCGAAGAATTTTCGCGCAAATAATTTTAAAACACAAAGTGATTGAAGTTTCACTTGAGTTGGTGGAATTGAAGTAGATCATCGACTTGAGCGTTACAAACTTTGAGATGATCTTGGCTTAAAACCTATTTTTGGGCAGAGAGGTACTCGATAAAATTATTAAACCCAGTGGGAATATATCTTGTTACATCAAAACATTACCTCAGGAGTGTAACATAAATCAAGTTATTCTTAGGTATCATCTTGTCTAACCTTATATGTTAGACATATCTCTAGTAGATGGAAATCATTCTAGTCTTACAGACAAATTGAATTACCTAAAATCTTAACAAAGATCTTTTCACCTTATCTAGTGAATCTTAACTTCTTATCTCCTAATCTTCTTGAAGTTATTCAACCAGGGAAGCATCTCAAGAAAAGAGGTAAAGTCAACAAGAAGATTATGAAGAAGGATTGATTAGATATGCATAGTAGTGCTATGCCAATCTATCACAGAGACAATGGGAACTCTTGCATCTGTTATGTTCTTATTAATTTCTCAAGAAATAGTGTGATATTCCAATGTTTGTGTTATATAGAAGTAGTTGGGTGACAAGCTTTGCAACCTTGTTAACAAATCACTTTTGTATGCTCAAACAATTGAGTGTCATATACAAATAAACAAAAGAACAGATAATACATGGTATTTCTCCAAGAGTATGATTATCAGGGAGAAAGTAAAGCCAAAGCATAAAACCATATGATCATCATCCATATGTAATCATCACATGAGTTAACTCTCAAATTCATGTGAGTGTGGACATGTCTCATAAGAAAGGGGTTCACAAGTTCATCATATGACCAAGACCATTTGGCTTATTCAAAATTCATTCTCAAGAGGAGATAAATCTGGACATGTGGTAAATGGAACCACATGGACTACTTAGTCAGCAATTGTTTTAGCAACTTGCTTCCATAGAAACAATATCATCTATTTTATTCAAAGGAGTATATCATCCTTTTGATCATCAGAATGAGCTATGGAATTAAGCAAGATTCTGTTCTCATCATTTTACCCATTTATCCTACCATAAGACCTGACTTCAGGCAGGATATCTTCTCTTGTGCATCCACAGACATTTGATCATGTTTTCACATGATTTAATTGTCAGGTATCACAAGCCAAAGCCACTAGGGCCATATTTTGTGCTTGGCATGAATTTAATTGAAACACTGTGTATACTCTTTGTAGTCACCACAGTAAGCAAATCATGTTATATTGCTGGACAACAATTTGATGTTGTCAGGAATCAATAAGGCACTCAGAACAAGTTTGAATATTTATCTAGAGCTGAAGACAAGGAAGAAACTATCCTTAGCATTTGAAAATAATATAAAACCACAAATAAAAAGCATAACAAATAATAAATTGTTATAAAAGTACACAATAAGAACAGAGGCCATAAACTATAAATTTTTAATAAAAAGAGATAATTCCAAAATGTTCAAATTTACTTTAAGTGGTTAACGAATTTAAAACACACAAAAGATTTATAATCCAAGTTTAAAAGAAACTTGTTGTTGAAATTCTACACATCTTGTAAAAAGGAAATAAATTTAAATATACAAAAATTCATTCCAAATATGGAATGAATTCAAAATACATCAAATATTAAAAGTTATAAGTTGAAATAATAAATATAATGTAACCCTACACAACCAGGGGCTTTTCTGTAATTAAAATCATCACAAACAAGTCCTCAAATCATTTAAAACAGGAGCCAGGGGCCTGTTTACACTGTTTCTGTAATTTCCTGGAAACCCAGGGGGTTTTCTGCAAAAACTTCTTTTCCTTTTTCTTCTTCCTCCTCGCGCCAGAAGGACGAGGCCGACGCCGCGCTGCCACCTCCTCCCTGCCTGCTTGCTCGCGCGGATAAGAAGGAGAAGACGTCCCCATCTCGCTCTCCATCGCCTCAGTCCTCTCTCTCTTTCTCTCTCCCACTAAGTCGACGGGGAAGCGAAACCCTAGTTCGTCGGGCCGCCGCCGTGCGCCGTCAACTCCGGCCATGCCGTGCTGCCCTGAGAAGCTCTGGAGGTTCGCCTGGACGCCCTCAAGCTCCTCGTTGAGCCGTGCGTGCTGGGAGGATCAAAGGAGGGAGAATCTCGCCGTCTTCCTCAAGTCCGACCGTCGGTCGTCGAGGACGAGTTCGTCGTCGTCAAGCATCCCGTGCCGTTCCGAGCCCTCCTCTGTGCTCGTGGTGAGCCTAGCTACCTTCCCATGCCCTTAATTTCTTCAATTACGCGCTGGGTAGTCGCCGTGTCGTGCACCGTCTCCGGCCGCCGCGGAAGCTCGTCGCCGAGCAAGCTCCGGCGACCATTTTGGAGCGGCGCCGCCACCAAATGGTAGCCCGCGTCGTTCTCTACCCGATGCGTGCCCGAACCCGTCCTAATTCGTTTCGAATCATCGGATTCGAGCTCGGGCAGGAGCTCAGCTCCATTGCTGACGTCAGCATGACGTCAGCGAGCCAATCAGATTTTTTCCTGAATTTTCTTTTCAAAAATAAATAAAATTATGTCAGGTGGACCCCACTGTCAGGTATTTAAACATTTAGGAAATCATTTATGGAAATTATTAAAACTATGACATGTGGGACTAACTCAAATTTAGAATTTTAGGAATTGTTTAATTTGAATTTAAACTCTGAAAATTCATAACTAAATCATTTTAAATCAGAATAATACAAATAATATACCAAAATGATCAGAAAAATAAAATTTATCTGTTTGTTTAAATAAAATGTTTGTTTGATTAAAGTTGAATCATTCTAAAATTGAAACAACAATTTGGTTATTATTTGAAATATGGAATTAATTTAAAATGCTAATTTAGATACATTTTAATTTCATGTAAATTGTTCCACATGTTCAACTTCAAATATGAAAATATGTTTCAATTATAACATTATGACTATTTTTTTTTAGAGTTCCATTTATGTAAATGCTTAAAAAAATATTCTTCAAATGGTTCATTAAAATAATATTTTCCATAAGGAAAATAATTATTCATGAGTCATTTAATAATACAAAAATGAATATATCAACATATAAGTAATCATATTATTACTTCATAATATTCCATGTAGTTCTTAATTCACAAAAAATAAAATTCTCTATTTAATAAAAAATTGATCACTATTATTAATACCTTTAATAGTTGAATTAATTTTGTGATATAATTGTTTAAATCATTAATCCAAATTAATAACTACTTCATATTATGAGATTACTTGTGGTGTTTCTTCTAAGTGTTTATATTTAAATCATATTATCTTATTGCTTAAAGAAAAGTTAAAAACATAAGTAACTACTATTAATATTTGATTATATACCATTACTTAACTAAATAAGTACCCTTATGGTATGATACCAACGAATGTATATATTATTTATTTCTTCAAAAGTTATTCTTTTTGTAATCATAAATAATAATACTACACCATTTCTTTAATTAATTCAAGTCAATACATGTTCTTTATAAACATAAAGATGATAATCAACCCCAAAATAACCATTTAGTATTATGATGTTGTTTTACTTTATTCTTATGCTTAACATGATACTCTAAGTTAAAGTGTTGAACTCATCTTTCTTGTGAAGTAAACTTGAAGATAAAGCAAATCTAAAAGTAATCACCAAACTCAAACAAACCTCAACCATCGAGAGTTAGCTACGTGGTTTAAAGCGATGCATCTCATACTTATGCATAATAGCATATTGCTTCTTCAAACATTAGTCCTTACCGGACCAATGATGCTCTTTCCAGATTTTGGAGTCTTTATTGTATCGAAGACCTTGGCTGCATAATCTTGCAGTCAAAAAGGCAAGTTCACTCTTGCTCATGTCCTACTTGATTATGTTTATCAAAGTAAATGAAAAATACTATGGTTTATCATTGCATGAAAAAAAAAAAAAAACTATCTTCGAATGATGTGAATTGCTATATATATATTGTTGGCTGGCAGATGGAACCATGGAATGATGTGGTTGGTGGAGGTTCCATTTGCACGGGAAAGTATTACCTAGGACTTAAGAACCAATGCCGTCAGCGTTCTTGCGCCGAAAATGAAGCGTTAACCATGAGACTTGGAATGGGACGGGAAAGTCATCTGTGATCTTTTCCCTTTCGCATGTCAACGGGCAGCCAGAGCCGTACGCTGTAGATCTAGTGCGACTACATGCACATGGGTGGGACCCCTTAATGCCCACGGACTCTGGTGTCTATGATGGTCTGCAAGAGGACACCTAGGTATCTATCGTGAGGGGTAGAACCAGGGGTGATTCTGCTATGCATGAATTGGGTGGGCATGCGGGGTTGTTGGAGAAGCACGGCGAATGGCTTGGATCAACGACTGGGCCCCACACCAAGGAAGTGTGGACGGGAAAGACTCGCCCGGTTGTGCAACAAGGCGTTGGTCTCTTATGGGTAAAGTAACGCACCTCTGCAGAGTGTAAAAATGTGACATGTTACTCCACGTTCCAGGAAGGAACGGCGAACGCTGCAGGAAAGGAGGCTCCTCAAGGCCCTAGCACCTGTGAATCGATGACGGGCATAGTTTTCTGAAGATAAAATAAATCTTTTCCTAAAAATGTTTTACAAAGTTATGCATGTTCATCCATGACCTTTTGGGATGGATGGTAGCTAGTGCATAAAACACCTATTCCTATTATATGAACTTGCTGAGTAACGCTCGTGTTGCTCACTCTTTCCTCCGTTGACCCCTGCTTAGATAATTGGAGACAGCAGAAGAAGGACAGGAATCCATAGCAATATTGGTGAGATCTTCGACAAGGAGTCAAATCAACCTGGTGGGCCTGAAGGAATCAACCTCTACTTAGCCAACGGATACGTGGCGACCATAGTGCAACGGTGGACACGTCGACAACAAAGCCTATGGACATGACAACTATAGTAGATGGAGGAGCACAACTCCAGACACGGAGATTCCAAATGGATAGATAGGGCTGTGACAACAGCAGTAGTGGATTAGGAGTTAGAAGTAGAGCTGGTATCCAGCTTAGTGCTTCGACTTGAGTCTTTGGGAGTTTCTTTGCACGAGACCTACTTCTGTTTGAAAGGAGGTTCTCGAGATTTTGTATTGAATAGTGTTGTAATCCTATAGTGTTACCTTGGACCGACTATGTTTCTGTTGTACTACTCTGAAGGATGTAATATTTACGAATGGTCCTTTCGTGAGTATTATGTCAATGACTTGTACACTACAACATGCAGTGGTGTGCTGGGTCACTACAGGTGGTATCAGAGCGAACGACCTTAGGATTAAAACCCTTTTAGGAGACTTGTAGGTTGGTAAGACTATAGGAAGTTATCATATTTATCTAAACTATATATTACTACAACTATGATGGTTATTCACTTGAGAATAATACTGTCATATTTGTATACACATTTCCTTACCCAACTGGAGTAGATATTCTTATTTACTATTCTATAGGTATAATATCCATATATATTATTTCTTTTCAACTTGGTATGACCAGTTAAGACTGTTTCGTACAGTTGATACACCAAATAGATTACAACTACGTCAGTGTTACCTACATGGTATCATTGATAGCCCTATCCTTTGAAGTAGAACCCTATCATAAGTTCGTGATGGAGGAAGTCAGAAGATGTTTGATGATAGTGAAGAATCATCGTCAGTCAACTATGGAGAGTATGTTAATACCCTAATGATAGAGATCAAAGGGGATTCACGTGAGTATGGTATAAGTTGATAAGTAATTAGGAGATGGCATAAACAATGACGGAAGCTACACTGCTATTTCTGATGTACCCTGAGTAGTACACGAAGGATCTAGATATGTTCGCAAGTAGATGTTATAGTTTGACGGAAGATTCAAGCTACATGGAGTTTAGTTCCATATAAAACCAAGACAAATCACAACCACTATTTGAGTACTTTGTCTTTGTATTACTCCGTTGCAAATGGTCAACTGGGGTAATTACCGAGTCAAAGAGTTGTTAGAATAGGACTATAAGGTAATATATACCTATATTGTAGTGTATAGCATCTAAGCCTGGGTACTTGAGATGTTTTTACTCAAGGTACTAGTTATTTTACGGGCTTATGTTGCATGATTGATATATAACTGCATTTGCAATTTACTGGATCTTATTGGATTTTTGATTGGCTAGGTTGGTACATGAAGTTAGAATTTGATGTACAATGGCATGATTGTTACATTGAGTTCTTCTCTTCATGTTACTAATCTAGAGCTAGGTAGGATTCGTGTAAGGGAGAGACGTGTTCTCAGAAGTTTCAAACAACAATGAAAGCTTTTGTAGAGATGGAAGTCAAGATGACCGAAGTAAATGAAGCTACAATCCACATCATATTTGGATTGGAGATCAGCATCATCAGAACATGGAAGGATGGAGGAACTACGATAGATCAAGGAAGAATATCATCACCATTTGGAAGAGGGCTTACTGAAGATGATATAGTGAAGGATATCAAGCGAGAACTGAAAAATGATGGAAGAAGCCGCAGTATGTAGTCATATATAGTTGGAAGTTGTCGTAACTTGACAGAAGAAATGGGTGTTGGAAGTCATAAGGCACAATTAAACTCTGGAAAAAGATCAAGAAGAAGTAGTACATGACTTATATGTCTAAAAGAGTCATGAAGTTGGTGGTAGAGGAGTATGAACAACAAATTCAATACTTAGAGGACAACAACAAAGTATGATATTTAAGCAAGGCAAGATAGTTGTATCATCGAGATCAAGGGGTATGACTCCAACGTTCAATGTTACAACGGACACATCAGAATCATGGGAAATAAGTTCGTGGATTGCCGAGAGTCCATGGAGTTAGTTAGTTGGAAGGTGACCAACAGAGACGGGTGATGTGGGGAAATAGTGAAGTAAGTGCCTAATCAATGTCAATATATAGTGGGATCGATGGCCATATGATTGACATCCTCAGTTTAAGGACTCCGATGGAGGTTGAACTAACCAGATTGAAGAAACATATCGTCTGATCAACCAAAATGAAGGAATCAGATCCAGCAGCAGACATATGAAGAGTTGTTATATCAGCAGAGTTTTGACTAGATGACCAACGACCTATACCAATTTAGACATAACGTACCTTTTCTGCAAACCATTTTGCAAAAGTTTCTTTCTTAACACTCTTCAACAAAGTGGAGATTAACAAAACCAAGTTGTTGAACTATTTTAGTCAATAGATTAACAAAACTAAGTTGTTGAACTACTTTTGCTATTGAAGGGTCATTCTTTGGTTCTAACCAAGAGTATGACGGAGAAAATGTGTTAACAAAATCTTTTAGTAGTACAGACCACACTACCACTTTACATCACTAGGATGAGAGTTTCATCAAGATTCCAGATGACACGAGAAAAAGAAGACTCCACTAAGTTAGTCCTAAGTAGTAAACCTCAATGTCAACCTTATGAGATTGGACTAGGTTCTGCGACATTGTTTTGGTTTTCTGAAAGAGTTGTAAAAATATACCTTAGTGAGACTAATTTAAATCCTTAATATTTTCCAAATAAGAGGTTAGTTATTAAGTGAGAAGTCCTGATACGATTACTAGTAGAACCAACAAGCATTAAACAAAGTCTTGATCCAAGGAGTTTGCAGGAAAAGAGATCCAAGAGTGGATTGTACCAGAAGGATTCATGGAGTCCATGAAAAGGGCAGTTGACCGTTACTAAGTTAGATGAGGATTCAAGGGACATTTTTGGATTTGGGGATACACCAATTATCTCCATCAAAGATCAACATGGAGTTCGATAACTGCTATTTTATTCATAATCTCATCTTCAATCCGAAACGTAGAGAGTGCGAACTTCGAGGACGAAGTTTTGTTTTAGTAGGGGAGACTGTAACATCCCAGGATTTAGAGTCCCAAATTAGAGTGGACACACAAGTGTGCATTGCATTCATGCATCAGAAAATCCGAAGAATTTTCGCGCAAATAATTTTAAAACACTAAGTGATTGAAGTTTCACTTGAGTTGGTGGAATTGAAGTAGATCATCGACTTGAGCGTTACAAACTTTGAGATGATCTTGGCTTAAAACCTATTTTTGGGTAGAGAGGTACTCGATAAAATTGTTAAACCCAGTGGGAATATATCTTGTTACATCAAAACATTACCTCAGGAGTGTAACATAAATCTAGTTATTCTTAGGTATCATCTTGTCTAACCTTATATGTTAGACATATCTCTAGTAGATGGAAATCATTCTAGTCTTAAAGACAAATTGAATTACCTAAAATCTTAACAAAGATCTTTTCACCTTATCTAGTGAATCTTAACTTCTTATCTCCTAATCTTCTTGAAGTTATTCAACCAGGGAAGCATCTCAAGAAAAGAGGTAAAGTCAACAAGAAGATTATGAAGAAGGATTGATTAGATATGCATAGTAGTGCTATGCCAATCTATCACAGAGACAATGGGAACTCTTGCATCTGTTATGTTCTTATTAATTTCTCAAGAAATAGTGTGATATTCCAATGTTTGTGTTATATAGAAGTAGTTGGGTGACAAGCTTTGCAACCTTGTTAACAAATCACTTTTGTATGCTCAAACAATTGAGTGTCATATACAAATAAACAAAAGGACAGATAATACATGGTATTTCTCCAAGAGTATGATTATCAGGGAGAAAGTAAAGCCAAAGCATAAAACCATATGATCATCATCCATATGTAATCATCACATGAGTTAACTCTCAAATTCATGTGAGTGTGGACATGTCTCATAAGAAGGGGTTCACAAGTTCATCATATGACCAAGACCATTTGGCTTATTCAAAATTCATTCTCAAGAGGAGATAAATCTGGACATGTGGTAAATGGAACCACATGGACTACTTAGTCAGCAATTGTTTTAGCAACTTGCTTCCACAGAAACAATATCATCTATTTTATTCAAAGGAGTATATCATCCTTTTGATCATCAGAATGAGCTATGGAATTAAGCAAGATTCTGTTCTCATCATTTTACCCATTTATCCTACCATAAGACCTGACTTCAGGCAGGATATCTTCTCTTGTGCATCCACAGACATTTGATCATGTTTTCACATGATTTAATTGTCAGGTATCACAAGCCAAAGCCACTAGGGCCATATTTTGTGCTTGGCATGAATTTGAATTGAAACACTGTGTATACTCTTTGTAGTCACCACAGTAAGCAAATCATGTTATATTGCTGGACAACAATTTGATGTTGTCAGGAATCAATAAGGCACTCAGAACAAGTTTGAATATTTATCTAGAGCTGAAGACAAGGAAGAAACTATCCTTAGCATTTGAAAATAATATAAAACCACAAATAAAAAGCATAACAAAATAATAAATTGTTATAAAAGTACACAATAAGAACAGAGGCCATAAACTATAAATTTTTAATAAAAAGAGATAATTCCAAAATGTTCAAATTTACTTTAAGTGGTTAACGAATTTAAAACACACAAAAGATTTATAATCCAAGTTTAAAAGAAACTTGTTGTTGAAATTCTACACATCTTGTAAAAAGGAAATAAATTTAAATATACAAAAATTCATTCCAAATATGGAATGAATTCAAAATACATCAAATATTAAAAGTTATAAGTTGAAATAATAAATATAATGTAACCCTACACAACCAGGGGCTTTTCTGTAATTAAAATCATCACAAACAAGTCCTCAAATCATTTAAAACAGGAGCCAGGGGCCTGTTTACACTGTTTCTGTAATTTCCTGGAAACCCAGGGGGTTTTCTGCAAAAACTTCTTTTCCTTTTTCTTCTTCCTCCTCGCGCCAGAAGGACGAGGCCGACGCCGCGCTGCCACCTCCTCCCTGCCTGCTTGCTCGCGCGGATAAGAAGGAGAAGACGTCCCCATCTCGCTCTCCATCGCCTCAGTCCTCTCTCTCTTTCTCTCTCCCACTAAGTCGACGGGGAAGCGAAACCCTAGTTCGTCGGGCCGCCGCCGTGCGCCGTCAACTCCGGCCATGCCGTGCTGCCCTGAGAAGCTCTGGAGGTTCGCCTGGACGCCCTCAAGCTCCTCGTTGAGCCGTGCGTGCTGGGAGGATCAAAGGAGGGAGAATCTCGCCGTCTTCCTCAAGTCCGACCGTCGGTCGTCGAGGACGAGTTCGTCGTCGTCAAGCATCCCGTGCCGTTCCGAGCCCTCCTCTGTGCTCGTGGTGAGCCTAGCTACCTTCCCATGCCCTTAATTTCTTCAATTACGCGCTGGGTAGTCGCCGTGTCGTGCACCGTCTCCGGCCGCCGCGGAAGCTCGTCGCCGAGCAAGCTCCGGCGACCATTTTGGAGCGGCGCCGCCACCAAATGGTAGCCCGCGTCGTTCTCTACCCGATGCGTGCCCGAACCCGTCCTAATTCGTTTCGAATCATCGGATTCGAGCTCGGGCAGGAGCTCAGCTCCATTGCTGACGTCAGCATGACGTCAGCGAGCCAATCAGATTTTTTCCTGAATTTTCTTTTCAAAAATAAATAAAATTATGTCAGGTGGACCCCACTGTCAGGTATTTAAACATTTAGGAAATCATTTATGGAAATTATTAAAACTATGACATGTGGGACTAACTCAAATTTAGAATTTTAGGAATTGTTTAATTTGAATTTAAACTCTGAAAATTCATAACTAAATCATTTTAAATCAGAATAATACAAATAATATACCAAAATGATCAGAAAAATAAAATTTATCTGTTTGTTTAAATAAAATGTTTGTTTGATTAAAGTTGAATCATTCTAAAATTGAAACAACAATTTGGTTATTATTTGAAATATGGAATTAATTTAAAATGCTAATTTAGATACATTTTAATTTCATGTAAATTGTTCCACATGTTCAACTTCAAATATGAAAATATGTTTCAATTATAACATTATGACTATTTTTTTTTAGAGTTCCATTTATGTAAATGCTTAAAAAAATATTCTTCAAATGGTTCATTAAAATAATATTTTCCATAAGGAAAATAATTATTCATGAGTCATTTAATAATACAAAAATGAATATATCAACATATAAGTAATCATATTATTACTTCATAATATTCCATGTAGTTCTTAATTCACAAAAAAAATTCTCTATTTAATAAAAAATTGATCACTATTATTAATACCTTTAATAATTGAATTAATTTTGTGATATAATTGTTTAAATCATTAATCCAAATTAATAACTACTTCATATTATGAGATTACTTGTGGTGTTTCTTCTAAGTGTTTATATTTAAATCATATTATCTTATTGCTTAAAGAAAAGTTAAAAACATAAGTAACTACTATTAATATTTGATTATATACCATTACTTAACTAAATAAGTACCCTATGTATGATACCAACGAATGTATATATTATTTATTTCTTCAAAAGTTATTCTTTTTGTAATCAAAATAATAATACTACACCATTTCTTTAATTAATTCAAGTCAATACATGTTCTTTATAAACATAAAGATGATAATCAACCCCAAAATAACCATTTAGTATTATGATGTTGTTTTACTTTATTCTTATGCTTAACATGATACTCTAAGGTTAAAGTGTTGAACTCATCTTTCTTGTGAAGTAAACTTGAAGATAAAGCAAATCTAAAATAATCACCAAACTCAAACAAACCTCAACCATCGAGAGTTAGCTACGTGGTTTAAAGCGATGCATCTCATACTTATGCATAATAGCATATTGCTTCTTCAAACATTAGTCCTTACCGGACCAATGATGCTCTTTCCAGATTTTGGAGTCTTTATTGTATCGAAGACCTTGGCTGCATAATCTTGCAGTCAAAAAGGCAAGTTCACTCTTGCTCATGTCCTACTTGATTATGTTTATCAAAGTAAATGAAAAATACTATGGTTTATCATTGCATGAAAAAAAAAAAAAAACTATCTTCGAATGATGTGAATTGCTATATATATATTGTTGGCTGGCAGATGGAACCATGGAATGATGTGGTTGGTGGAGGTTCCATTTGCACGGGAAAGTATTACCTAGGACTTAAGAACCAATGCCGTCAGCGTTCTTGCGCCGAAAATGAAGCGTTAACCATGAGACTTGGAATGGGACGGGAAAGTCATCTGTGATCTTTTCCCTTTCGCATGTCAACGGGCAGCCAGAGCCGTACGCTGTAGATCTAGTGCGACTACATGCACATGGGTGGGACCCCTTAATGCCCACGGACTCTGGTGTCTATGATGGTCTGCAAGAGGACACCTAGGTATCTATCGTGAGGGGTAGAACCAGGGGTGATTCTGCTATGCATGAATTGGGTGGGCATGCGGGGTTGTTGGAGAAGCACGGCGAATGGCTTGGATCAACGACTGGGCCCCACACCAAGGAAGTGTGGACGGGAAAGACTCGCCCGGTTGTGCAACAAGGCGTTGGTCTCTTATGGGTAAAGTAACGCACCTCTGCAGAGTGTAAAAATGTGACATGTTACTCCACGTTCCAGGAAGGAACGGCGAACGCTGCAGGAAAGGAGGCTCCTCAAGGCCCTAGCACCTGTGAATCGATGACGGGCATAGTTTTCTGAAGATAAAATAAATCTTTTCCTAAAAATGTTTTACAAAGTTATGCATGTTCATCCATGACCTTTTGGGATGGATGGTAGCTAGTGCATAAAACACCTTATTCCTATTATATGAACTTGCTGAGTAACGCTCGTGTTGCTCACTCTTTCCTCCGTTGACCCCTGCTTAGATAATTGGAGACAGCAGAAGAAGGACAGGAATCCATAGCAATATTGGTGAGATCTTCGACAAGGAGTCAAATCAACCTGGTGGGCCTGAAGGAATCAACCTCTACTTAGCCAACGGATACGTGGCGACCATAGTGCAACGGTGGACACGTCGACAACAAAGCCTATGGACATGACAACTATAGCTAGATGGAGGAGCACAACTCCAGACACGGAGATTCCAAATGGATAGATAGGGCTGTGATAACAGCAGTAGTGATTAGGAGTTTGAAGTAGAGCTGGTATCCAGCTTAGTGCTTCGACTTGAGTCTTTCGGGAGTTTCATTTGCACGAAACCTACTTCTGTTTGAAAGGAGGTTCTCGAGATTTTGTATTGAATAGTGTTGTAATCCTATAGTGTTACCTTGGACCGACTATGTTTCTGTTGTACTACTCTGAAGGATGTAATATTTACGGATTGGTCCTTCCGTGAGTATTATGTCAATGACTTGTACACTACAACATGCAGTGGTGTGCTGGGTCACTACACATATATAGTCCATCTGAGAAAACTTAGTCAAATGGCTCATATGCACACACAGAGCATTGACGCAGTGTCATGTAGTGGACAGAACCCAAGGATTCGTGCCTGTATGATAGACTGGTTTGACTCCATGGTGTCGACGATGGCTCACAGTAGAAGCGACAAGATTTATTAGCGTAATCGATCCGGCAGCAAAATTTCATGTATCCATGAAGAGTGGAACTGAAGCAGCTAGAGACGTCAGAGCAGCGAAAACGGGTTACGACTTAGGAGCATGTGCTGGAGCCAATCGCACAAAGGTTTTTTCCTTCAGCGATCCATTTTATGCAGAATTTCGTTTTCCCGAATATGATATTAGGGTCCAGTGTTCATAATGCTGAAGTCATGGATAGCCACGTCGCTGCAAATTTCTTCAGTACGCCCTAGAAGTCTCAAAACCGGTAGTTAAGCATATATATATATATCATATTACTACTAGTTGGAAGAAATGATCTGTAAGCTCTACACGTCATTGTACTCCAGAGTCCAGACAAAATAATAATAATGAAAACTGGTGATATGAATGACCAACCACTGCATCTTAAAGATCATCACGTCATCGTATAATGCGTGTGCATGTTGCTCTCTTTTCCTTCACGAGCCAATCTGTGCATATATAAGGTTCTTTTATTTTTCTATACTACAGTAGCTAGAAATCTAGAATCCGTTCTGTCCATGAGTTCTCCCGCGCGTTGACGTAAGGGCGATCAAAATGATTGGACGCGCCATTGCTTAAAATCAGGTCATGGTAATTAGAGTAACTCTAGCAGATCTCCAAAGCACCCTATACTTTATTTATTTTTACTAAAATAATGAAGGGTCTCATAAACCGTCCTATATCTCTATTTTATTTTTCCAGAAATCCTCTAAAACCACACCTCTAGTCGGCAAATTTGGATGGCACAAAGAAAAAATTAGAACCTCTGCCACCATATTTTTCGCAAGAAACTTTTCAGCAGCACTCGTCTCCTCTTCTCCCTCTCACCACTTGTAACTCCAGTGCCCTACGAAAACGCGCCAGCCGCGTGGCCATTCCGTGGACAATTTTGGGACATCGTCAGAGCCAACGGCCCCGTCCGTGTATTAATCGCTGCCTTCGCCTCTAGCCACCACGACCGTCGCATAGTCGTGCATGACCAGCATGTTGCCGGGTCAGTCATAGACAGTGTGGTTGGCTCCTCCCTGCACGCATCAGCATCGTACTAGGGAGCCGACCGGTTCCAGAAGAAGAAGGCGACATGTGGCCCCTTTCGTTCGACTCTCATGCTCGTGTGTGGTCCTCTGCCGACTTGTATGCCGCTCGTCCCTCCGCCTGCCTCCCGCCACATCGTTTGCCTCCACTTTGATCAACCACGTCATCTAGCACGTGTTTCGATGATGTGCTCTTCGTGTTGTAACTATGTGGATCATGTTCCTTTTGGTTATTCTATTTTTTGTTCTTGCATTTGGACCTTAGATTATGTTTAGATTTGAATTTGCAACTCTAGAATGATGCATTTGAATCATTCTTATATTATCTGATGGAGTTTGAGCTTTATTGATGCCAAGTTACAAATAGAGTGGAGTTTAATATGCATGTGCTTATGAGAAATATAAGAGTAACTGGTATAGATGATGCGTTTTCGGAAGATATGAAAACGTTGTAGCCCGGTTGTGCTAGATGGCATCTTGGGAGGCCGAAAAGTGGAAAATCGTGGGTTTTTGTGATATTTTCTCCTTTATGTACAGTTTTCAGACCAATATTTGTTTGCTGTGAATCTTTGTAACGTTATGTTCTTATTCTATACATAAAAAGACGTGTTCTATCCCGTGTCCCAAAAAAAGCTCCAAAACCATTTTGCTCTTATGATTTTGTAATAATCTAGTGCTTGGATAATTAGCACTCTTACACTTTAGTACTTGTGTGTTTTTTTAACCGATGCAAAAGATTTGCCATTTTCATTAATTAAGCAAAAGTAAGAATTGGTCGGTTAATTAGCGGGAAACCGGGCTAAACCGAAACAACACTCTCGACGACCGTCATGGAACATCACCGTCACGAGGGCACACACAACCACCCAGGCTACCCACACAAGCTACACATGTCGCCAAAGCAAGAGTCGTCGTCGAGATTGCCCCCGTGTCATCGTCATCAAGCTGCACACCCTGCAGCGACTCCGACTTCACAAGAAACCACCAAGGAGACCATTACCGAAGCGGCGCTGAGAAGCCCATGTCGGTGTATGCCAAATAGATGACTCTTCGCGTGGGGGTACACAGCTCCGACTCTGATGATTCTCCGGAGAGGAGATGCGCAAGACATACGACGAAAAAGATTTTCACCACTGGACCGCCCCTTACAGGTCATCGTAATGGATGCCGCTCAAAAGAAGAAGGTTGAGAAACATAACGGCTCCGACTCCACAGCATGAGGAGACCAACACGAAGACTCTTAGACACGCTGGAACAGATCCGACCACGAAGGCATTGCCGTGATACTTTTATATAAGAAACGGAGAATTGTGCCGTGTATACGTGGGGACTTTATTATTTCAAATTTAAATATCCATCACTGACGTGGTCGTGGTGTACCACGTTTTTCCATGCCCTGTCTCGTGTGTCCAAGTCTGTGACGAGCATTCGACTTGGCAGGGAATAAAATCCGTAATGACAATCCTGCCATTTCGCGCAATAAATATGATGGATTGGTTGCCCATTCAACGCCTGACCAAGGAAAGGAAGAGAAGGGAGAGCGAGTAAACGACGGCTTCATCCCCTCACCAAATCCTCAGGCCGCCAGCGCCAATCCATAAGTAAACGAAAGCCACCCCCTCTCTCCGCGGCTAGCGCGCTCTCTCTTCTCTCTCTCCGGCACGCATCAGACGGTCGATCCACGACGTAGCAGGAGGAGATCGAGGGGCGAGACCGGCCAGCAACTAGAGCTGCAGGCGCTATGCAGTTCGCCGGCCGGCGAAAGTCGTCGCTCGTCGGCGCAGGCGCGGGCGCCGGTGCCGTGGCGTTCGACCCGTTCGGGACGAAGCAGGCCCGGAAGGGCGGGCGGCTGCCGGTGTACGTTGCTGGCGTCTTCTTCTTCCTCTTCGTCATCATCATGTACGGCGAGGACATCCGGTCGGTGACCCTCGACCCGATCGCGCAGGTCGGGTCAGCGACGCAGCAGCCGACGATCGTCGTCCCAGTGGTCAACAGCCACGTCGTTACCACCCCGCAGCGCTCTTCTCCACAGAAAAGCGTTGACGACGCCGCCGCGACGACGTTTCCGCGGCGCGACGTCGACAGACCGGAGCATGATGCGGAGGTGAAGACGACGGAGACCGCGCCGGCAGCAGAGGAGATCCGGAAGGTCGCCGGCAAGACGAAGAAGCCGAAGAAAGGGAAGAAGTCTCGGCGGCAGCGTGCGGCGAAGAAGACGGTGGAGGCGCCGGCGGGCGTGGTGCTGAGCACGCCGGAGACGTGCGACCTGTCCAAGGGCGAGTGGGTGTTCGACAACGCGAGCTACCCGCTGTACCGGGAGGAGGAGTGCTCGTTCCTGACGTCGCAGGTGACGTGCATGAAGAACGGGAGGCGCGACGACAACTACCAGAAGTGGCGGTGGCAGCCCAACGACTGCTCCATGCCCAGGTGCGTTGCTTTCTTGTTCTGGCTGGAGAGTCGACCGTCGATTCGATGTGCATGCATAAACGGCAAGTGACTTTCTGAATTGCTGCAGGTTTGACGCGAAGGTGTTCATGGAGCGTCTGCGGAACAAGCGGTTCATGTTCGTGGGTGACTCTCTGAACCGGAACCAGTGGGAGTCGATGGTGTGCCTGGTGCAGTCGGCGGTGTCGCCGGACAAGAAGTACGTCACATGGGAGGACCAGCGGGTCGTCTTCCACGCATGGGTACGTTCTTTACGATTCGTGCCGTCGAGGAGAAATTAAACTTCGCCAGTTGGTTAACCGTCCAGGGCGGGGCCCGCGGCGGCTGCAACTGTAATCAGTAGCGGTTTTTAAATTGCTAGAGAGCGTGTTTGTATCGCTGTAGGCGCCGGCGGCGGCTTAGCCGCAGCTAGCCGGGCTGGTAGCCTGTGCTAGGTCAAACGTCGAGCATTTCTTAACTCTGTGTTAACAAATGTTAACTAACAGGAGTTCAACGCTACGGTTGAGTTCTACTGGGCGCCCTTCCTGGTCGAGTCCAACTCTGACAACCCCAAGATCCACAGCATCCAGCACCGTATCATCGACGCGGACTCGATTGCGGCGCACGCGGAGAAGTGGCGCCACGCCGACTACCTCGTCTTCAACACCTACATCTGGTGGATGAACACACTCAACATGAAACTCAAGTACGTCGTTGCAACACATGTTCCTGATCTAGTCGAAACGAAACAGCGCGCGGCGCGACGTGACGATGGATGCTGACACACAATTTCGTGGTGGTTTTGTAGGAGAACGGGCGCGCAGGAGTGGGAGCAGAATGACGAGGTGGTGCGGATCGAGGCGTACCGGAAGGTTCTGACCACTTGGGCGAGCTACGTGAACGAGCACGTCGACCCTGCGCGCACCTCCGTCTTCTTCATGAGCATGTCGCCTCTTCACCTAAGGTGCATATATATCTTATACATTAGTTTTTTCGGTATATTTTTTGGCCAACTCGTTTACTCGATCGATCGAGCAAGGAACGTCGTACCTACTTTGCATTAGTGCTCAACCGTACTTGCTTGCTCGTACTTGCTTGCGCGCGGCACCGATCGAAAGCAGAAGGTACTCGAGTCGTGAAACTAGACACACATGCTACGTGCAAGGTGCAACCTTAATTGGTGGGATGCGACTACCGATCGACTAGCAGGTCAGTAGACCACGAGCATATATATTTGGAATCATGGAGCACATGGACTCACGTTGATCGCCCCTTGCCTCGTTGACTCTCCATCTCGTCCAGTATATTGTATACCCGATAGTATTGTACTCGATGTAGCCGGGTACCTGCATACCGTTATATAGTACTATTAGTAGTATTATTTAGCGCGTCAGTTAGGGAAGATAGTTTTCAGATAAAAAGTTAGGAACTACAGTGTGACAATTAGAATTCAAACCCCCACTAGTTTAGTTTTACGCATGCATGGTCTGATCTACCAACAAACGTACTACAGGAACTAATATAAGTCACACGAAATGCGAGCCCATACCTAGTGACACTGGAATTTTGAAGTATATACTCTGTTGGAACCGCTAGAGCAGTACACACTCCGGAGCTTCAAGTTCTATGTTAGCGATCCCAAGGCTCACAACTGACTATAGCATACGGCTGTGAGAACTACTACTGCTACCACAATAGTTTGCACAAGTTGTGATGGAACACGTCTTTTTAGATGTCACTTTGGGTGGATTCTACTTCCTCTGCCCAGTTATAATGTTCGCATTTCACGGTCAAAGGATGTGCTCACAACTCACAAGCCACAGCTCACAACACAAACGAACTTGGTATAATTAAGATCAGGAAAACTCCAAGGAGAAGAGTCTCCAAGACCTCCCTCCTTGTCCAAGTATCATTTCGAGGAATTAAAAATCTCACTGTAGCAGGATGCATATGCATGGACGACTACGTATAATCCTGCGTACCTGTCGCTGGCTCACATGGCGCTCGAATTATTCTGCGCATGATTAATTCAGAGATGGAAGCTTCCGTCGATCGGCCGGAAGGGATCCGTACTAGTAGTAGATGCACCAGCGACGTACTACCAGTATAGTATTGGTTCTACCTCGTGAGATGTGTAGGGGGATGGTGCTAGGGCATCTCAATTAGTCGGCAATCATCGATCATTCTGATTTCTGAGAGACTGGCCCGGTGTCCCGTGACACCGGAAGTTTTGGATCTTGGAACGGAGAACCCATTATTTAGCTCAAGAAGCAGGACCTGTAGTATAGTTAATCCGATTCGTCGTATTTGAGTTTTAAAGATCGATGAAGGTGGATTCAGACCTGGTGATATCTCTGAATCTGAACCTGCTTATATCACTCGCAGTAGCGGTTAGTGTACATGATTTTCCTTCTGTCTGAATCCCGTTGCTGCTAGTTAGAAGTATAGGAATAATGTTTTTGGTGCTATGTCGACTACTTAGCACTGTACGTACTACTAGCAAGATATACTAGTTTAGATCACACGTATACCTGCTGAATCATGGCCTGCTTATAACCATATAGGGATCAAACAGAAGGCACGACCGTGTTGGTTACCTACTTGCCTTGCCAGAGAAGCGTTGATAGGGACACGGTTGGCATGGTCCATGGATGACGCCTTGCGAAAGCTCCCCTAAACCTATCTAGGAAGAGCAGTGACCCATCCTGAGATCGATGGATGTTCAGTTCCCGCGAAGCAAACCGCCTTGATTTGCCCCGACTTAATTATAGTCAACGATTCTCTTTTGTAGTGTATTTGAGAAGATTTATACGGCCAAAGTGACATGTGAATAAACGAATCAGTTGGGTTCACATATGCCGTCAACTAGCCTAGCACCTAGCTAGGGGAGTAGTCCGGATCAATCGCAAGAAACCACTAGTGATGCCACGTTGTTTGGCGTGTCCAGCAATTTCGATGTTGTTGCTTAACTATTTTATAAATCGGGATTGCTTCCACGAACTGATGAAGCCTCTAGCTTGGAGTTGGAGGCATGTCACATCAAAAGACGACACAACTTAAGCAAAAAAACAAAGAAGTATTTTAGCCACTATACCCGTAGAGAACTTGATCAGTAACGGTTGCACGATGGCGTAAATCTGCTACAGTTAGCTCACCAGAAGAAGCTCACAATTTATGTTGAATGATACAGTAATTTTCTTAAAACTCTTAAATGATTGGTTTTTGTTGTATATGAAATTAATTGGATTTTTGTTGTTTGTCTGAACAGCCCGGAAGTTTGGGGCAACCCCAACGGGATCCGGTGCGCGAAGGAGACGATGCCGCTGCTGAACTGGCGCGACCCGATCTGGCTGGGTACGGACTGGGACATGTTCAAGGTGGCATCGAACATCACCCGCGCGGCGTCGCCGCAGGTACCCATCACGTTCCTGGACATCACCACCATGTCGGAGCGGCGCAAGGACGGGCACACCTCGGTGCACACCATCCGGCAGGGGGCGATCCTCACACCGGAGCAGCAGGCCGACCCAGGCACCTACGCCGACTGCATCCACTGGTGCCTCCCCGGCGTGCCCGACATCTGGAACAGCTTGCTCTACACGAAGATAATGTCAAGGCCAGAGGCCAGGACGGGTCTAACGGCGATATAGATTTTAAACTTAGTTACTTTAGAATTGGATCGATTCATGCATGCATAGTGGGGATGGTTGGCTGGTTATACATGGCACCAACGAAAAGTTTTCTTCTTTCTTTCTTTTTTACATTATTTCTGGCCTTTTTACCTGTCAAAACAAGCCAGCTTTCGTTTTTTTTGTTTCACTTCAGGGTAGGTTAAGTGGAAAGAGAGGTCATACATAAGGTAATACATGGCTCATGGATTGCCATGTGCGTGCACATATGCGCTGTAAGGTTTCTGCTCAAACTGTACATTACCCCTATATATTAAGGGGGAGGAAATAGAGCTCCCTCGATTGCTCCAAAATTCGACCGTCCGATCGAGATCGGACGGCCCAGATCGAGCAATTCGCGTGGTACTGTAGCATGAACAGTTATCTAAAGTGTCGCGCACAATCGAGGCCGTCCGTTCTCGATCCGACGTCGCCAGCATCGTCTCGCGTTGCGCTTTTGCAGAAAACCGCCCGCAGAGGACCTAGATGCAATTATCGGAAATGGCAGGGACGTTTTTGCAAACGTGCTTCCACAATCCCTCTCCCTCTCCCCGCATTTCCTTCTCTCTCCCGCACGGCCCGGCGACGCCGCCGCCGCCGACGCGCGCCCCCCCGCGCCATTGCTCCTCGGTCAAATCGCCGCACATGTATGCTCCGTCACCGCGCCCTCTCTCTCCTCGCCCACTCTCGCGTGCCGGGCCGGCCGAGGCACGCCGGAATCGACGCCGCCGTGCCCTCCCTCGGACCGCCGCGTTTTTTCGCCGCCGGCGACGCTCCGCTGTCCCAAAATCGGCGGCGCAGCCACCTGCAACCACCCCGCCTCCGCGCGCATCGCACGCGCTGAGCCACACGCGGTCGCCGGAGCGTCCGCGCCGGCCCGCCGGCGACGCCTCTTCTCCCGAGCGTTCCTCCATCTCGCTGCCTCGCACCGCCCCCACGCGTGCGCGCTCCTCTATCCCCTCGCGCGCATCCCTCCTCCAATCCCCTTCTCCCATGGTCGCCGCTGCCACGAGCAACGTCCTTCTCCTCCTGCTCCACCACGAGCTCGAGGATTCCAGGGCAACCGGACCCGCCTTCTTCTCCACGTTTGGATCAGGGGATGGCCATGAGATCGACCAAGGCTTGCGAGACCAATTCAGGTTCCTACCCCCACGCTTCCTCCTTCTCCTCCTTTGTTGATTTTTCGGTTTTCATATAAGGCGCCCATGTTCTTCCCGGATCTGACATTGTGTTCTGCATCTTTTTCTCTATTTCTTATGGGTTGGGGCTGCAGCAATATTGAACGAGTCGTCACCCCAACCATGGAATCGATCTGCTAAGTTCTTTTGTTGGATTCGTTGCTGCACATGAATCGGTCGTTGGAGATCAGTGCCAAAAACATTTTCCCCCATTGGGTGGTCATGCGTAGAGGTATAGGTTGCTTCTAGGTTCTTTAGATTGTACAAAAAATTCGATCTGCTAAGTGGTGGTCATGCGTAGAGGTAGAGGTAGATACCGCTTCTAGAGTTTGGGGACAGGTTGGTTCAGTTACCAATTCTCCATTGAGGGATACTACTTTTCTGTTGGAGGTTTAAATGTTGTCTCGAGGCAGCTTCTATTGTATGTAGTATCAAAGTCCATGAAGAAAAAACCAACGCATGGCTGTTTCCGATGGTGTACTGACTGCTGCACCTTGCATCTCCCACGCACACCTGATTTGAAGCTCTTCTTTTTCTCATGTAACCAACAAAATTGTGTACTTGCAGCTGAAGACATATGAGGAAGCCGTGATGACACATAGTTGCTCAATATTGAAGCAGATGAGCGACACTTGAAATATATGTGAGGCAGACAGAAACACACATCCATTATGGCAAATGTTTTCCTTCTGCCATGGCTTCTCTACTGATTGATACATTTCTCATGTCCATTGCTGGTTTAGTAATGGATTCCTTTGAACGTGCTCCTGCTGACTTTATTTGGTTTTCATTTTTGTTTAGCAGGATATCATCTTCGTGGTCTTGTGCAAGACTAATTTTTCAGGTATATAGTTGTATTCCCTGTCCATGTATATGTATGTGTTCTGTACAATTAAGAAAAGCCATATCCATGAGTATTGGATTGGACGGTATCATCTAGAGTTGTTGCTAGTGATGGATACTTATGGGAATAGAGATAGTTCTCGTGCGTCTCTTTTGCTAAGAATATGTATTCAGTTCAGGTCTTTTAGAACGGAGAAAATTAGAATGCTTCCCTTTTTTATGGTAGTATATACTTTCTTTGGATCTTTGATGCCACCCTTTGTTCTGGTATTAAATACAGATTTTATGCCATGTAATATGTGACCTGCTTTACTGCAGGATTTAGGTAGTATAAGATGGAGATTTCAGGAAATATGGGCGAAGCATATTTAGGCCAGAAACTTTTGTCTAGAGATGTGAAGTTCCCTCCCTTGCGTTCAACAGTGATATCGAGCTTCTACGCATGATTCACCATTTCTGCAGCTTCGTTGAGGTTTATATATGAGCATATGTATTCTTTCAGCTTTTCTGTTCTTGGCGTCTTGATTTTGTGTGTGGAAATTAAGACGACCAGATGCAGTATGTAAAGCATATAGATTTTGATGCCATGTAAACTAAAATAATTTTTCTCTAATCAAGGGTTTGCTGCCAGGATCAGATCTCTAGCTCACGCAAGCTGCTCCTTTTCAGACAATATGCACTGTTTAATTCTTGAATATAAGTTTCTTTTCCTTTTTTATGCTTTGAAGAGAAGAATAAATATTTTGTTATGTGATGGTATGATATAGTTTTTATTATCTCAAAGCTAGCACATAATTTCTCATGTGTCAGCATGGATTTAATCATATGCATGCCTTCTGAAATACTACAGCTAGGGGTACCAGGTACTTCAATCATGTTTTTTTCCTATTGGCGAATTGTAATGTCTGGATTATTTTCCCATATGTGAATGCAAACATTTCTTAGAATTAGTGGTGGAAAATGTTCTTGGTAAAATTTTAAACTTCAGGCACTAGCCTGATCAGGTAGTTCATAGTATTGCTGTATGTAAGTATTTAAGTTATCCTTGGTGCATGTTCGCCATGTCAGTTTTATCACTCACATATGTAGTAAGATTATTTCCCGTTGGTTGGTTTTAATCCATTAATTTACCTTTTTAAATGCTTAATTAAATTATCCACTCTTCTGTTATTATATAATTCATCTAGCTAGATTGTCACACACTTAATACAACTTAGTTGATGCTACATTGTCTATTAGTTTAGCCACACATATAATTGTTTCTTACTATAATTTGTTTTAATCTTTGGTAGGATCAATTGTAAATAATGGATGAAAGAAAATATTTGCCAACAGAGACGAGCAAATATCTATCAAGCTTCTTTGCTCCCATCCATTATATTCAAACAAGATTTTCAGTTTAAGCGCAAAAGCTAGCGGGACAGAGGATGGGAGCATGGATCATAGCAAGATTTCTCCAATCCATGGTATTGTTTGATGGATGTGGTGTCACTTGACTGCCAATCTTCTCCAAGCATAAAAAAGGGCAGCCCCGGTGCAGTAGCTCCCGCTTGCGCAGGGTCCGGGGAAGGGTCCGACCACTTTGGGTTTTTAGTACGCAGCCTTTCCCTGCATTTCTGCAAGAGGCTGTTTCCAGGACTTGAACCCGTGACCTCATGGTCACAAGGCAGCAGCTGTTACCGCTGCGCCAAGGCTCCCCTTCAATCTTCTCCAAGCATCATGATTGAAATATCTACATGCTCTAGGTATACTGAAGTGACTTCTTCTGAGGCAAACTTGCCTCGATATATTCTGTAAATTTGTCCCCATGCATAGGTAGGTTATGTGCATTCTTACTGATGTCTTGTGTGACTTTACCTTCTGTGCCACCGTTCTTTTCACATATGACCTGATTTCTATAATGTTTGGTGTTAATTTCCTTTTTTACCCGCGACTATCCTGTTTTATGTTTGAATCAAACCAGCTCTATCTTTTACTAATAAATTCTATTACGTGAGTTGGCATTGTCACAGTGGCATATGGTTCATTGTTGCTGCTTGGTTGTTTGGTCCTGACAACTATTGCTTGCTGATTAGGCTCTTCATGCATGACTATTGTGAAAGGCTAGCAGCTCACCAGTCCATCACTAGACCCTGAACTTAGATACTTTTTTTCCCAGTCATCTGTTATTAACGCAACTACATGCTGCTTGACCCAGTTGCAATGCTTGCAAATAGTTTAGAGACCGTTTCTCCCTGTATTTAGTTCACAAGATGACAACAATAAGGAGCTAAATTGCCTCATTTCCGGTGTTGTACGCCCCATGTCTAATTAAGCACTTTTAGGTGGTTAGTAATTTTCTCTTTTGTCACTTATTTGTGCATTGCTCTATTTGTGTGCAAGCTCTGCAGTGTGCAGTATTATGTACATATCTGTTCTTATACACACTTGTGAAATAAATAAAAAAGATCCAAAAGTCAGTCTCATACATTAAAGATATTGTAGGTAAAAAAGGTTTTATATATATATGTACTTTGTGTGTGAGATCAAATGATAGAATTAGGTTTCCATTTTTTATTTTCCATTGCATCCAGTTGCCTGTATTGATGAGCTCCTATGTTTGCATGTGCCTGCCCAAGCAAATATACTAATTTGGAAGAAAAAAACACAAATTTGGAAGCCTTTGTCAATAAGAGATGTAGATTGGTTTTTTCTTCGTAAACTTGCTCAATGATTTACTAATCCACTCTTACTGTTATATGTAGTTCCGTTCTTTCTGTTGGGTAATGGAAAATTAGAGTTTGGGATCATTTTCCTTTAATTAGCTTGCTACTTAGTTAGCCTATTTTACTCCGTCATGGGTACTTGCAAATTCTAATTTGAATATATTTGAGAAGGCTATATACGTAGAGTGAGCCCACTAATTTGGTTTTCTGGGTGTCATATAGAATATAAAGGTACAAAATGGTCCTTATTTATGTCCAAATACAGATACGCTTTCTTATTTGATTGTAGTTCATCAATCTTTGTCATTCGTTTATTATCATTCTCAACTATTTTCCATGAAATGACACCTAAAATACTCATGCTGTTTACCAAAGAAAAAAATGCTTGATGAGATACATATTTTGAGGTAATACGAACTCATTTTCTCCAATTATATTTTGATTTCAAATTGAATTTCAGCTATGGCACATATAACGCAACTAAAGAAACAAACATATTATCAAAAAAAAAAATTCATCAAGGGCGCGGCGTGTCGCCGCGCCAATTCAACTAGTTATTTGAAGACTTGAAAGTCAAAAGAGATGAAGGGATGGTTTATAGAGAAATGGACACTTGCACGCGTACAGCTGCATTCAGAGCCGTGAGTTCGTTTCTTTTGCATGATCGACATCACCTGCTCTTTGGTTCCTACTCTTTTATTTTGGGCAGATCAAAAGATAACTTATTTTTCCGAAATGGGTAGATCAAAAGAGAATGGAGCATGAAGCTCTTTTACTCAATCATTCCATTGTAAACCTCGATGATTCACCTGCAAAAGGCGAGTGACACCACTTGAGTTGAGCAGCTACCAAGTTCATGATAGTTTTCTGAGAATGCGCGGCCGGTCAGTATCCAGGTTCTGAAGGACCTCTTTCCCCTTCTCCTTCTACAGTAAAGGGCGAACTTTTGGGCGATCTCGCGTGCACAGGCTCGCCGCCGGCGATTCTTGTGATTCCCCGCCGTCCGGCGGCCGCCTCGGCGGGGAGGGCGGGGAATCCATGGATCGGGGCGTGTACATAGCTTAGGGGTGCGTCGGGGTGTGCTAGCTGGTGGCGTCGAGGAGGATGCGGCGTCGCCGGAGTGGCCTTTTGTGGCGGTGATCTCCTCTTCCGATGGTGCGGCTCCGAGGGAGCTCCGCCGCGGATCCACCGTCCCGGCCTTGTTCGTGCCTCTCCGGAGTGCGCGAGAGGTCTCCCCCTACGCCGGCGTCCGTGAGAAGGTGGATCCGGCGTTTGACAACTTCGGAGATGCAGGTGCGTGTGTCCAAGACGGCGTTGTTCTTCATCGTGCAGGGTGGAGGTGCTACGGCACCGAGGAGCGTCGACTCCCCGTCCGCGTGGGGGGCCTCCCAGTCCAGAGTTTCAGAGGTGTTGCGGCGGGCTTCGCCGGCGCAGCGGTCTGCGCGTGGAAGACGATGCTGGAGCTCGGGAAGGGCTTCTTTGTAATTTCCTTGTTTTCCTGGGCTTTTCTGTAAGTTTCTTGGCATATGTACTGTATCTTCATCGCAACAAAAAAAAAGTATCCAGGTTCTGAAAATAGCCATGCTGCCTTTTCTCTTTATTTCCGGTAGCGAAGCTCGCGAATCTCGTTGGCCCGGATTAAACGCCGTGGGAGGTACCAGTGCCACAGGTAAAAATGTGGTGCCAACTTGTTAGTGCAGCCTGGAAGTCTGGAAGACAAACAAGCAGAATCTCATCTCATGGCCGGAGTTCACTGTCCTGGAACCAACTACCAACGGAGAGATCGCGCAAGCCCGTACTTTCAAGGTAACTGATACTGAGCTCACATGATGCCAGCTTGGTACTTGGAGTGATGGGCTCGTGTTGTTGCACGGTACAGTACTGCACCTGCAGCTCAGTCACTCTCAACTGACGAGGTACACCGGACGAACCGAGCATGCATGGTTCTCGACGGCGAAACGCTATCGGGTAGAATGGGTCAGTGCTTGCAAGAATACACGTTTGATACATCAATCTGAAGAATCGGGTTTAGCATGATCGATGTACGTACTTAATTGAGATATTGAACGCCGCCGGTCTTTTGCCTTTCGATTTTGTGAAACAAAGTTACCGGAAGTCAATTTAGCTCCCGGTCTCCAGTGATTCCTTTCTTTAAAAATAAATTTTGCACGTTTTAAAAATTCGGAGAGACCCCTTCCCCGTCAATGCTACAAGCTCTCTGAGTCCTCCCTCGATGGCATGAGGATCTCAGATTACAAGCATCAGAGATATTCACTCTCCTGATTGTGATGCAACCAAATGGAAGAGATGGCAATAGTTATGAGCCTTGTCTCACCACTTGCCCTGGGTTCCCAGAGGTGTATATCGTGATTCAGCTCCTACGGAATGAACGTAATCCACTCCAAATCTTGCTGGTGCAGGCTAAGATAGAAGTTCAGTCTCTCTAAATTAGCCACAACCGGGGTCTTGAATCTCCGGGGCAAGTTCATGGTCTTATCTGCCTGAGGCTGCCCTTTTGAGGCCCAAGCACACAACTTTTTTAAAAGCGATAATTAGATAAATGCCACTCCAATTCATGCGAAATCGGAAAATGCCACCCCAATTTGCAACTTGCGAAAAATGTCACTCCAATTCTCGCATACTTCTCCAGATGCCACTATACTCGTTTATGCTCCTTTCTAGTAGGAAAATTTGGTTACGTACTTTGTCGTGGACAATTTTGCCCCTGACTAAACAGACTAAAAATCAGCTCAGCCCGCTCTTCTCCTCTGTTACATCCCCTGACTATACTCGCCGGCGAGGAAGGCAGTACGCCGCCGTCATTGCCTTCCTCGCCGGCGACGCTCTCCGGCGCCGCAGAAGCTCTCCCCGCTCCCAGTGCCGTCGCCCAGTCTGGCGCACACCCGATGCCCCTCCTCGAGCCCGCTCTGCCTGCCCCAGCTGACCGAAGCAAGCTCGAGCTCATCACCTTCTCTTCCCTCCCCTATTTTGTTCCTCCTTGCAAACGTTGTTGTTGTAGAACCTGCTAGTACTTCGGGGTCGAGGAGCTTGCACACGAGCGGGAGACGAGGGGCGGCGACTGTGGGCATGAGCGGGGAGAGCGGGCTTCCGGCTTTCGGGCGTCCGTCAAGGAAAGGCGGCGGGAAGGAGGGCGCTGACGCGGGATTCGGCCCACGCCGACGACGAAGGGCGGCGGCGCCCTGCTAGGGTTCCTGCATGCGAGGGAAGAACCGACTTGCTTTGCTTCTCTCATTTTTAGTCAATTTGCTCAGGGGCAAATCAGTCCAAAACAAAATATGTATTCAGTTTTCCTACTAGAAAGGAGCAGAAACGAGTATAATAGCATCTGTCATTTTTGGAAAGTTGCAGTTTGGAGTGGCATTTTTCGTTTTTGCATGAATTGGAGTGGCATCCATTTAATTAACCCTTTTTAAAATAAATAATATATATATCACAGAGATACCAATTCTAGTCCTTACACCTAGCCAAAAAAAGGAAGCTGAAAGAGGAAAGTCTCGATATAAAATTCTAGTCCTTACATCATCATCACAACCACCAACAAGATAACACCTGATATTCAAGTTCTCCGTAATTAACGCATTCAAGAACAAAACAGTGCACAAGCGCATCCGTCGCCTGATCAAAAATAATCTTGGGTTTTTACCCTGAAGATAGTCCCCGCTGTCAAAACATTGTCTTAACACAAAGCCATTATCACCTTCGATTTCCACCCTGAAAAATAAGACGACTTTGAACTTCAGTTACTGTCGCTCCCAGTTACATACTGCTGCTACGAAACCTAAAGTTCCAAGCCAGTTCCTCATCGCTACAAAGACTCCAATTCCCATTACTAGTCTTCCAATCTCGGCTTTCAAGACATTCTCCGCCTCTAACCTCACTATAGTCTGCGCATGATGACCACAAAAGCTGAGCTTCACGCCGCTCCCTCCGGCGCGACCAAATCCCATCTGATCCAGCAATCTCTAGGTATAAACGTCCATGCGAGATCATCGGCGGAGCCTTTCATAACCCGTCACTCCGGCCAGATAAAAAAGGAAAGGCGTCAGGAAGATCTTCACCTTGCCGTAAGAGAAACCCCCACCGTCTTTATTCAAGCCAAGCCCCCACGCAAACGGCCATCCAAGGACTAGAGGTGGGTTCAACGACAATCAGTCATGGCAGAGTACCGTCTTCGGCAAAGAAGAAGGTCGCCACCGTCATACCTATCCTCGCGCCGGCGTTGGCGGAGCCAAAAGGCAACGTGATGTCGACGTAGTCAGGGGTAGCCGGACGACCTCGGCCCGTCGAATCCCATGGGGGCTCAACTAGAGTGGCTACTGCCATTTTCTCCCGCATTCTAGATAAGCATCTCTTTCTAGTTTGTGTCGTTGATTTGCAAGATCCATCTTAGTTTGTAAATCAGAGTTTAGTCTTTTGTAGACCCTCTAGCATAGACTAGAGTTAGTTTGTCATGTATTTTAGTTTCTGTTTCCTAGACATCTATTGTAACTTCTGGCGGTTTCGTTCAAGTATTGGAACCGCGTGACTGCGCAGGCCACCCTGTGAACCAACAATATATTGGAGAAAATTTTCTAGATGTAGTAAATGTTTTGCATCCTACAAGTATGTGAAATCAAAATGGGGAATTTCTTATATTATGACTACACAAAAAAAGACATGAATCTTTTATATTATAGAGATTTGAAAGAGTGTATACTAAGATCCACATTTTTTTTTAACTTTTTGCGCAGATGTTGCACGTTTATTTGATAATTCATTAACAACATGCAGAATTTTTATTTCAGATTTCTTGAAACTTGTGAATATGATTTTTATTATTTTAATAAAAGACTCAATGTAGTCATGTGTAAGAATTCTCCACTAACAAAGTTACTCCACACTATGGCATGCATAAAGCGTGTAAAGATTGGGAATGGTGTTTTGGTACTCAGGAGCGTGTGCTCGCGGATTTAAAATGTTATTTTTTTTCGATAAAGGGAGATTTAGTACTTAAAAGGTTTAAATATTATACACAACTTCTGCATAACAAAAATGGACACATCCGAATCAAGCACGGAATTCGAAAAGTAAAAAAAGACGAATTACATATTATAATGAGAAATTTTAAGAACGCCTAAGAAGGTGGAGGGCGAATCCGCAAATTATGCTGCCATCCATGTTGGGATAAAAAGTCTTTCGCCGTATCCTAGGTACACACATCTATAAACAGGTCTCGATGCCCCACATGTTACAACTGAGAGCACAAACGGAGCGTATCTGTACTCCTGTAGATTACCTGCATAAGAGAACAATTTTTATCATTAATCACCTTGTCATTTCTACGCAGTCACACCGACCATATAACGGCAAGCGCGGCTATCCTAATAAGTTGTTAATACGGATTTAAAATGTAATAAACGCATTTCATAATGTCAAGAAATTTTGTCTGAAAAATTACGCATACATCTCAACACTATATATGCTCATACATGGGTAATTAAAATTTGGTTCTAGCTTTTTCACGAGAATTGTATAGTCTCTTTTACACAGGCCATAACAAAAATGTTTTTTTTTTGCGAAACTTAGCGTGCACACCTATATATGTCGAGGCATATTTATTCAGATTTTTTTGTGATTTCAATTATTTTCTCTGGTAGCAGGAGAATATGATCAATGTGTCAAAGTGAATTTTTCTTGATTGATCTATTTTTCTAGTGTAATCCGTCTATTTTGCAGGAGATGTAGGTTGCGGAGTTGGGTTTCCAAAATTTCATACTGGGCCGTACCTGACAAATAAAGTCGTCAAATAACCATTTTGCTAGTGAGCTTAAGGTCCATTTTGTTATTCATTCACCAGATATGGAAATATCTAAGTCAGGTCTTTTCTGGCCTAGTGTTCTTTTCCCCTCCCCAGTGTAGTCTGTCTATTTTGCTGGAAATCTTAATGAATTCCATAAACCAGCGACTGAAAACGCGTCGGCGAGCTGGCTTTTTAACCTAAGGACGCGGCCACGTGCAAACGCGGCGTGCTCTCCAAGACTCCAAGTAGAGCCGCCGCCGGCCCCCCTATAAAGTTCAGATTAGTGTGCCTCTCGCCCTGTAGTATCTCCTGTTTTCTTCTCTCCATTCCTCATGTTTCAGACAAGTATGGAGTTCTTCAATCTTCACTTTGTTCTTCTTTAACGGCGGCTCTGATCTATCCCCGGCAGTGCATTTCGTGCTGCAAAGTACCATTGGCCTTGCCTGTGAATCAGATCAAATTCTCTCTCTCTCTTTTTTGCTAGTAATCAGATCGAATCCTCAAGACTCTTAAGATGGGAGTGTTACTCCGTTTCTGCTGTAAGATTTCCTCAGCGGCGGCGCACGCGCTTGCGCTATTTGTGGCGGCGGTTTTATCGGGAAGGACCATTGAGACGTGAGCTGGCGTGGTGGCGCGTCAAACCGGCCAACGCTGAAGCAGCCGACGCTCTCACAACATATCTGTTATGCTCATTTTCAAGCGCTGGAATTGGGATTTCATGGCCGCATGGCTATTCATTTATTTGTTCGAATAATTGATTCATTGTATGGTCACATGTTTGTAATTTCTTGAAAACAAATCTTCATATATGGCTAAGCCATGTATGCATTTTTTGAGGTAGTATAAGCCGTTTATGTTGTCTTGTTAGTTTGCATGGTCGCCTGGAACATTTTTTTTGTCAGACAGTTTGCTCAAACTTTCTAGGCCTGTGAATTTTTTCTTCGCTGCTTTGCATTGTATGGGCCGCGTAATATCCTTTCGGGGGCCATATGGATGCATCTTTGTCCGGCCTTCTTAAACGGTTTATAGCCCACAAACCAATTGCAAGCTACAAAATCAAAGTCCTCTCCCCTCTCAAAGGAAAAAAACTCAATCCTCAAAAAAAAAGGCGGTTGCTATCAATCCGATCTGATCATTTAGATTCGACCAAGTACAACCAAATGAAAAGATCCACTGGAGTCCTATGTATTAGATTATTTTGTACGACTAGAAATAGGAATTAGAGGTCATCTTATACTCTAAGTTTATTGGCTTCTTGCCTCACAAGTCTTGTACACCATATAATCCCACGAGGGTCAGAACGGTTAGTCTCACGATACCGTTTTAGGGTTCTAAACCACTTTTGCAGCATGCCGTCCCCGGGGAGATTAATCTCTTCTCCTCATGGGCGCGACATCCAACGAAAGTAAAGATTATACTAGTTCTTAGATTAGATATTAGATTCAATTTCTAAATTCCAATTCCATAGATATAAATTAGATCCAATTAGCCACCGAATAAATTTTGATCTCGACCATCCCCTTTTCGGGCGAGAAACCTGTAATGAAAAGAAAGCAATGCGTGACTGAAGCTCTCGGCGCAAACCTCCAAGGAAGCCAGCGGCGCGCGGTTCGTATCCAGTCTGCCACGCGCCTCTCTCGTGAGTCGCAACTCCAGAGACACGTAGTCTGTTTACAACTAGGAATAGAAATTAAAGGTCATGTAAGTACTCTAAGTATATTGGCTTTTTATCTTCTAAGAGCAACACTAGTAGTACCCTCAAATCCTTATAAATAACCGCTTTTTTACAATTTGCATGGAAAAAAACGCGTAGATTAGAACCCCTTAACCCTCAAACCCTCAAAAAAATTTAGAGGCCCAGCCTGCAAACCCCCTGCGAACCTGTAGAAGTGGGGGTTGGGGAGCGAAACCATCCCCAACCTGCACTCGTCGCCGACGTCGCGCAGGAGGGAAAATTCCCCGTCCCCAACCTCCCTCTCCTCCCCCAACCTAGCCGCCGCCCACCGCCCGCCGCCCCTGCCTCCCGCCCCCCGCCGCCCGCACTCCTTGCGGCCGGATCCGCCGCCTGCCGCCCGCCGCCCCCGTCTCCCGCCGCCCGCCGCCTCCGCCTCCCGGCCGTCCCCCAGCCGCCCCCGCCTCCCGGCCGTCCCCCAACCGCCACCGCGCCAGGCCGTCTCCGCCTCCGCCACCCGGCCGTCTCCCAGCCTCCGCCTCCACCCCCCGGCCGCCCGACGCCCGACCGCGCCAGGCCGCCTACCGCCCCGCCCCCAGGCCGCCCGACGTCCCGCCCCCCCCCCCCGACCGCGCTAGGCGCCTCCCGCCCCGCCCCCCGGCCGCCCGACGAACCGCATGTAAGATCCATTTATTTTTTTTGTTTCATTTTTTCCTTTTTGATTCAATGTTGGCACTCACAATTTATTATTGTTGTATTGTCTAGATGGAGATGAACACCGACGACATGGAGTCGTTGTCCGATGAGTCTGGTTGGTCATCAACGGACGATTCAGACATTGAGGAGTTGCTTCAAGACGACGACGTCGAGATGATGAGCCTCCTCGTCGACGTGCAAGCATTTGAAGTCCGCGCGAAGCTGATGGATCAGAGGAGAGGGTCGAAAATGGGGCGAGTCACCATCTACCGGAACCGCGCTCTCGGACACAAGCATTTGATGCAAGACTACTTCGCGGAGGTACCTACATACCCTCTTCCGCAGAAGGTACCGAATGCGTCGTAGTTTGTTCGTGAAGATTGTCACAGATTGTGAGGCCGCCTCCGATTACTTCAAGCGTCGTAGATCCGCCGCCGGTATCATGGGGTTTAGTGGATACCAAAAGATATCGGCTGCAATGCGGGTACTCGCCTATGGCATACCCGCGGACTATACCGACGAGTATCTTCGCATTGGACAAGATACAACCACGGAGTCCGTCCGTAGGTTTGCAAAATTGGTCATCCGGTTGTATGGGGAAAAGTATCTTCGGGCTCTCAACAAAGAAGATACAAAGAGATTGATGGAAATTAATGAAAAAGGGATGGCCGGGATCTAAACTACAACGCAGCCTAACGACCGTACGTGGTCGTTTTACAGAAAACCCCAATCCTGGAATCAACCCGCAGTCCAGGGCAGGCGCGGTCAGGGGCGGCCCGGGCAAGCACGGTCAGGGGCGGGCACCGCCAGCGGTGCGAAGCGGGCGCGGACAGGCCAGGCGCGCGGCCAGGGCGGGCGCAGCGGGGGACGCGGCCGGGGTCGGGCGCCGCCAGGGGCGGGCATGGCCAGCGCGGTGAGGCGGGAGCGCGCTGCTCGTCCTAGATGGATTTTTCCGTCTCTCCCTCTGGCGATTCATTGGTCTCATCCAGATCATATCGCTGGCCTCCAAATGGAGCCTGCTGCTTCCACCGATCTCGCACGGCAGCAGCGATTCGCCGGCTGCCTTGTGCTCCTCCGCGTTCGAAGCCGTGCACGCTACTCCGAGCTAGCCACCGCTCGGTAGATCCATGCGTCAGGACTGCGGACCCTGAACCCGTTCGTCGGCCTTCCACTGCGGTCCTGCTCCATCCAGTTCCTGGCCGCCACTGCAGTATCTGCTGTCGCTCCGCCTCCCTACAGGTCCGTTGCGGCTACAGGCCAGATCGATTCCTCCGTACGTCCAGCAGCATGAAGATCAATCGTGTGTGCTGTGAAGATCGATCCGTTGTGCTAGCTTTGCACATGGGCACTTGATCCGCTATTGTTCTGCTGTTTCGTCTCTTTCACTCTTCGGTGATTTTCGACCATCATATCACGGCATCCTTCGCAGCCCCGCGTGCGTGCGTTGACCAGGCCCAGCCATGGCTTTTTTTTCCACGTAGCCCTGACGGGTGGGTCCAAGCCATCATGAAACGTGTTAACAGTTTTAACCAGACAAAGTAGTGCTCGTCATGCCTCAAATGAGGTATTTATGCGTCAAAACGACGACCGGTGGTGGTTGTTTGACAAGTCGTCCGCAAATGTGGTGGTTCCTTGTCATTTCCTCGAGTCAATCGGGACTCGATCCAAAACAGAGCTCTCTGAGTCCCTTCCATGTGCCTCTGCTCTAGGCGCCGCCGCCCGCAACCACCCCCGTCCTCCCGTCCTTTTCCTCCTCCGGCGTGACCCTGCGCAGATGAGCGCAGCCACAGGCAGGCCAAGCTCTTCGGCCGGTTCGTCGACCCGGCGTGCTGGTGAAGCTTCACCAGGTTGAGTACCTCGGCCGCGTGGAGGTCAATGGAGGGGAGACACAGGGACAGGTGGAGGGTTGGCCGGCTAATGGAGAGGCGGGGCACGAGGAGGATACCGCGCTTCAACCCCATCGTTCTCCGCTTCTGCGGTTCTGCCCCTGCCGCCCTGTGCCTTCGCCTCCCCAAGCCATGCCGCCGTTACACTATGCAGCATAAAAACAAAGAATCCCCAGCAAGCCTTCTATCGCTGGATTCGCACAATGGGTGGCAGAGCTGGGTGAGGGAATCGTGTGTGGTTGAGCTGGGCCAGGAAATTGGGCGTCTCCAGCAAGTCCCCGCCGATGTGTTAGAGAAACCAGCACTGCGGCCAGGAAATTGGTGATAGAGTGGTACGTGTGCTACGGCAGCCGGCCCCGTCCCTCTAGCACGGCGACGACGACCCGCCAGATACCCAGGAGGACCGGCGCCGCCGCCATCAGGCTGATGGTCGCAAGGTTCTTGAAGTTTTTCTACCCATGCACGTATTAGGATCGACTAGCTAACGCAAAGATGGTTCTTATTCCTTCTTAAGAGGTACGGAGTAACTGACGCGATCGATCGTACACAATCCAGTCCGTGTGCCTCTCTCTCTAGCTTCCAAGCCTACAAAATTGAAGCTGCTGCAGGCTGCAAACAGCCTCGGCTGATATGGTACTTCAAAATATGAAGCTTTGGTGATTGTCTGCTTCTATTTGCTGGTGTAGTAGTTCTATAGCAGGTTCAGTTCTGTAATAGTTTCCGTATTTCATGTCTTATAATCAGCAGAGCGATCATTACCAAGTTAATATGATGCGACACAATATGCATGTTCATGAACTTTGTCGAGCCTCATCGTATTAAATAAAAAAATCAGCCCGTTGCAACGCACAAACACGTTTGCTAGTGCTTGGTAGTCTTGATTGCATGCATTGGACATGGAAAAATTGTTCAAAGGCATGGCAAGGAATGTATTGCGGTAAAAACCGTGATGCTACCATTGTGCTTGAGGTCGTGGCATCGGAGGACACATGGATTTGGCATGCATTCTTTGGGTTGCCGGGAACACTCAATGATATCAATGTGCTCAATAGATCTCCTTTGTTTAAAAGATTAATTTCTGGAGATGCTCCAACTTGCAACTACAAAATCATAGACAATGAGTACTCAATGGGATACTATCTCACCGAATGCATTTATCCCGATTGGGCAACTCTTGTGAAGTCCATCAAGGAGAAAAATGGGTTGCCCTTAACCAAAAAAGAGGCTCATTTCACCAAGGCACAAGAGGCAGCCCGCAAGGATATTGAGAGAGCTTTCGATGTTTTGCAAGCAAGGTTTGCTATAGTTCGGGGTCTAGCTCGTTTTTGGGACAAAAAAACCTTGGTGAACATCATGAAATGTTGTGTGATTCTACACAACATGATCCTAGAGGATGAGAGAGGGTTAAACCTGCCTTGTTTCTATGACAATGTTGGTACCCGTGTGCAACCGGAAAGAAACCCTTGTCGCGTACAAGCTTTTCTTCAAGCACATCGTGAGATTGAGGATGCAAACACTCATGGTCGGCTCCGGGATGATCTAGTAGAGCACCAGTGGTAGTTGGATAGGCGGCGCCAAGGCCCATGATCTACCTTTGTTTTACTTTTCTATGTCCTATTTGATTCAAACAATTATTGTAATTTGCTCCAACACTGTTGTAATAACTTGAATGACTATTATGTGCTTGAAAATACTATTCGGTGGTGTAATAATAACTAGAATGATTATTGTTTTCTGCAAACTGTTATTGAGATGATGAAAATTGTGATATGTCAAATGACAGTTATTGAAGGTTCTAGTCTTTGCCCCTATTTTTCAACCTTTAAAAGTGCCAAAATATGTCAATTCTCAACCCTTAAACTGGTTTGAGGGTTTGACGATTTGAGTGTACTACTAGTGATGCTCTAAGTCTTGTACACTATATAATCCTCACAAGGGTCAGATCAATACAACAACTATAATGATTCAACAATTACACTATGATCCTTACTCGTATGATCCACCCAGAAAAATGGTGAAATGTTTACCAGGTGCTGCAAACGGTCACCCAAAGATGGAAGGTTTGTTTTGTGTGGGAAATGAGATACAAAATTGTTTCTTTTACATTTATGCTAAGTTGCTAACCGATGTATAATCAACTAAGGAAAAACCCTGCATATCCTCATAACTGATATGAACGCCGGCAGAGTCGAATGTGATTTGCACGGCCGCTTCCCGGCAGACCGTTCATGAGGCGGTGAACTCCAATGATGGTCGCAGTGTTGCGCAGTTCTTTTCCTAACTGATTCTCATAGTAAGTGGCAGGAATCGATCAGACATTCAGAGTTTCAGACAGCTTCGGTTCCGGCGTCAGTTGTGTTGGTGGTGTGGGTGAGAGGCGAGCCCCGGCACAGCGGGCAGCTGGGCCGCGACCGCAGCCACGCGTCCACGCACTCCGGGTGGAAGCAGTGCCCGCACGGCGGCAGCGCCTTCACCGGCTCGCGCTCCGCGAACTCGCCGAGGCATATCGAGCACTGCACCGCGTCAACGTCCTCGCCCTCCGGGGGACGACGGTAGAACGTCACGGGCAAGGCGGCCACTGCGGCAGCGTCGAGGCCGACCACCACGGCGGCAGCACTGGAGGCCGCCGCAGCGGACGACGACGACGAAGAGGAGTAGGAGGGCAGTGTCGTCGGGTCGGGGTTATAGCGGCGGCACGCCCAGCGGAGGTAGACGCAGACGCCGACGAAGCAGACGAGGATGGCGAGCAGCGCCGCGAGCACCGGCACGCCGCGCACGCTGAAGTTGCCGTCGTCCACGTCGCCGCCGTAGCGCCACCGCAACGGCTGCGACGCCTCCTGCGCCGCCATGCGCGGCTATGGATCAGAGCCGACTCCTCAGCAGCCGGAAGCGATCAAAGACTCTTTCTTTGCCGCGGCGTGACGAAACTAAGCTAAAAGCGCGCGCATGCGGCCGGGCTAGCTCGATCGCCAGCTGCACGTCGGCACGGGTTGTTGCGTGGCTTTCGTGGGCCTGACGGAGGTGGTTTTAAGCTTTTCCGCCCGGATCTCGCGTCGAAAGTGGTCGGCCGTTTCCTTTTACAGGTTTCACGAATGCCAAATCCCGGGGCCAAGAAGTGTGGCAGCTAGCGACGGTTCACGCGACGGTGATCATGAAGAGTGGGGCTCGAAAGGTACCCGAAAGAGAATGAGAATAAGATGGGTTTTACGCAGGCGATTAGTTGTTCTCAAATTGCAGACTTTTGGAATTTCATACACACGGCCGGTTAATAGCATTCCTGGAAGCATCTGGGCTTATCGATGTTCTTGCTTATCGGAGCTGTGTGGCTGTCGTTCCGTTGTGCTAATACGATGGTGCTTTCACGGAACCACAAAACACGAGTTTGCTGGTAATTGAAGGAAGGAACCGTCTCGGCGGACAGGAACTGATCAGTGTTGGGTCATTTTCGCCATAAGTTTCTTTCTATGCGCATAAAACTAGGTGACCCGTGTACTCCATATATGTACTCTACAAACATCGTATACGATCAGACTAAGCAAGGTTCAGTGGACATAGGCTAGTTCTACAATTCATGAACTGATTCCTACGCTTCTTCCTATTCCTAACTTGCTAGTGAGGCAAGGCAAGCTGCTTTTGGCCTTTTGGTAAGGTTTCAACACATAATAAGCTCCCTCCGCATGAGAAGAATACAGCAACTCATTGGTAAAGGTGCGATAGCAACAGACCGCAGAACAAAAGTGGATACACTACACCGGGCCAAATTGCCCGAGCTGACGCGATAACAGATTTGAAATAAACCAAGTCATATACCTGAGGTAGAGAGAATGAGAAATCAGGGCATGCACGCATGACGCATGCATCGACCGATCTCCGTGAACAACACACGAGTTCGTCTAAGATCACAGCGCCTTCTTTTGTTAGAGCCCACAGCTGTCCGGTCCAGCTCGTTACACACGAGTCAGCGTCCTACAGCCCACGACCAAATAAGGCCTCAGGCCTAACTCAACCCAAAAGACTAGCCTAATAGGTGAGGATTGCCCCAGGTTATGTACAAGTTGTGCTCCCCCACAATTAACTTCCCATGTGAGACTAATCCTAAGTTCCTAACACCTTCATCCCCAAATTTTCCTGCACTTGCCATCATGATTGCAATGGCATGTCACCTAGAGGTACATATTATTCACAATTTACTTGTGTCCTCAATGTAGGAGTTCATCATTATTTCTTGAGGAAAACAAATTGTACCCTTTTGTGATGTAGTGCAAACCACCATAAGCTCGTCATCGAACTTAAAGGTGAACTCTTTCCTCTACAAGAACCTATTTCGTGCCCCTTTGAATGGTATACTACTTGAGCACCTATCCCATTGCTATGCTAGGTATCATACGACGAGGACGGACCTCCGGGATGATGCCAAGGAAGTCCGAGACTCAAGATCATCCAAGGCGTACGCGTGGACAAGGAGAAGAAAACGACAAGAAGAAGATGAAGAAGCGGGCGACGCAGCTCGGCCGGCCTAGGCCAGCCCCAGGGCCGGGCCACCTCCAGCCGCAGCCGGCCCCACTTCCAGCTCGCCCCGCGCTGTGCGACTTGACCGGATATTTCCCTTTTTGCCCCTCTCTTGTACTAGACTATATATAGGAGCTCCCCACCTCCTAGAGAAAGAGAGACAAGCTTAGAGATAGAGCTTGTGCTCACCCCCTCCCCTTGTGGAGTTGCCTCCCCATGTGGAGAAGATCCCTCTTGTGGATTCAAGACCTCTAATTGTAGTTGTAGCTACTTGCCAATCTTTCATCTTAGGGTGATTCTATTGGATCAGTTTGGTTGACCGTTGGTGTCGTGGGGTTGTCACGGCATATGTTACCATAGGGTAACTTTGAGTTGAGGGTCAAGCGATACTGGTGTCAGAGAGGTTGTTTTGCGTGGATGGACAAAGGGTTTACCCTGGTTCGGCCTCTCCATTGGAGATAAAGACCTACTTCCAGCTACTCTATTATTGATCTCGATATCGATAACCCGGCTACTACAACAGAGCCGAATCTCGATTAGGGTTACAACGATTTCTCTCTCGTGGGACTCGTGCGATATGAAAAGCTTGACCTAACTATGACCCAGGAGCCCCTTATATAGATGGCCGGGTCTCCTGGTATCTTACAAGGTAAGGCCGAGCTATACCCGTACTCGGAGTTCTAATCTATCTCCACCTCTACGTGATCACCAAGTCTTGGACTCCACGACGTGCACCGCCTCCGGGTCTTCTAGTTCTTTCCTTCCTTAGGCCGGGTTACCGCCAAATACACCAGCCCATAGTTTAGTCCAGCCCATGACTGAGAAAGCAGGCCAAGCCCGGCCTCCTGCCTGGCGGGTCTCCTTTCTCCTCCATGGGTACACCGGGTTATCCTTCCCCCAACATTAGCCCCCAGATTAGCTTGGATAACAGGATGGTGAATTCTTGAGATGTCTTGTAATCTTGATGTCTTTTGCTCAAGCATTGCCATCCGGGCTATTCAAGTTAATCCCCTGAAAACATAAAAACATTCGCATATATAAATCGTTAGTTTCAATCAAACTTCTTTTGTTTCAAGGCCGGCTCATCTTAGCGGCCATTCTATAACCCGGCTTTCCCACTCCAGGCTCTTATGCCTCCGGATCACAACTCTCAACACTTAGCGAAAATTTTACTTAGCACCTATACGAACCATCAGTCAATCTCTTAGTTAAAGATCATGTTTTCTCTCTCCAAATCTTTCTCCAGATATCGCAATCATGAATATTCCCTTTTGTCTTTATCTGTTCGTCATTGACCGCGGGTCAAATATTCTTATCGTACCACTCTTTTTACCATAATGACCTTAGGGCTTTTTTCACCGTGCCTTATAAATAAAGGGCCAGGGTAAACGGGAATCACTTTCCCCATTTCCCTGGCCGCTTCGTCTTCAACCTCGCGCAGCCGCCATTTCTCAGATCCAAATCGCGCTCGTACCACGCACGCCCGCAGTGCCTCGATCATCCTCAACCATCCAGGAGCTCCGCGCACCCGATTTCCCACTCAATCACGTCCTCCAATCAAACAACACATCCTCTCCACGATTCAATCTTCAAGTTAGGATTCGTCGAGTTCCTCCCTGCCATTGGTCACCACCAGAGCTCCGCAGCAATGGGGAAGGAGAAGACCAAAGCTGGAGGGCCCAAGGCCGTGAAGAAGCTGACGAAGAAGGGAGCAAGCTCCACCGCGGCGGCCAGCGCCGCTCCGGTGAACTGGACCCGCCCCTCAGTCACGAAGCTGTCGTTGCAGACATTCGTGAGTAGAGGAGAGCTGCCCCCGAAGAAAGAAATCGAGTGGCGAGCTCCAGGGGAGGAAACGTGCCCAAATCCGCAAAAAGGTGAAATCGTTGTTCTCCTTGATCACGTAACTCACGGACTTCGCCCCTGGTTCCATGTTCTTCCGTCGTGTTCTTAAATACTACGGTTTGACCACCTTTGACATTCCTCCCAACTATGTTCTTAACATCAGCAATTTTGTTGTTTTCTGTGAGGATTGCCTCCAAATGGCTCCCAGTTTGGAGCTTTTTCTTGAAATGTTCTATTGCAATCCCTCCCGCAAGAAGCAGCCACTGGGACCTTACGGGGATGTTTCTATCCAGCGCCGGAAAACCAACAATTTTCCGGCCCTTGCTCTTGCCAGCCACCCCAAAGGATGGCAAAATTCTTACTTTTACTGCAAAGACACTTCCCCTGAGTCAGATGACGCTCGTTATCCGGCTTTTCGCAATTCTCCCTTGATCTATGATTCCAAGATGAACAGGTTTTCCAGCGACGAAGACCGGGTCTTGCTCGCTGACATCCAGACCTGGGCCAGAGCCCTTCTCGCGCATGGCCTTCGAGGCACGGATTTTGTCAAGTGTTGGATCGGCTGGTTCATCCAGCCACTGAGCATCAGGACCCGGTTATTTCACCAATATACCGGGTCATCAACAGATGATATGCGTTACTATGAAGTAACGCTTCTTGAAGACCAGATTGTTAAAACCGCCAAGACTCTTCTGGGTGAAAAGAAGACCACCATAGCAGAAACCGGGCTTGCCTCGTTTTATGCTAATAACCCGGTTCCCTCGGTATGTTTCTGCTTTTACTTCCCCTTCACCTTCTTTTTACCTTGAATCATAAACAGTCCTCTTAACTTTACTTCTACCCCTCAGGATCCGGAATGGTGGAAAGTGGATTATACACCCGTGTTTGAGCCGGGTGACGATGTTTCTGACTCCAACAATGAAGAGGAGGAAGAAGAAGAAGGTGAGCTTGACTCCTTGGGCCGGCTCTTCCTCAACTTACTTGACAACGGAACTTCTCTCCAAGGTTAAACTGCTAACAACTCATCAATTTGCTTTCCAGATACTGCTGACCCGGCTAACACTGTTTTGCCGGGTCCAGAGGATATTGAACCACCCAGCAAGAAGAGAACCAGATCCACAGTACTGAAGGTGCCATATTCTCGCATTTCTAGTTATATGATGAACACATCTCAACCTCAAGCTCAACCACAGGAAAAAGAAGCTGCCAAGGAAACTGAATCCAGTAAGCGCCGCAAGACACGGTCCAACGCTAGCCAAGATTCCTTGAACACAGGTATCCCTTCGTGCTCCCTTTCCCGCTGGACCAAGTCAATACAAAAGGCTCCTAGTACCTCTCATCCCTTCGCTGGCAAAGTCCGGGTCTCTAAGTCCCAATCTTTGTCAGTTTCTTCAGATGATAGCGTGAACCTGCCTGACGATTTCCTCGTCAACGTTGGGTATGTTTTCTCTCTTTTTAGGTTTTACCAACCCTTTTTATTTCTTTTTATCATATCCAAACCCCTTTTCTGTTATACACAGTGCCAAGGCTACACCTTTAGATGCAGCCGGGTCTTCTTCCTACGCTATCATGCCCGAGCCTGCTCGTACAGAGGCTCCTGTTCATGACACGATTGTGGAAGAAACCCCAGAGAAGGAGATGGAAGAAAAGCTGCCTTCACCTCAGGCCTCACCTCCTAGGGCATACCCGGGCAAAACTCCTGCCGGGTCTCCCCTGGCCACTGCCAAGCCCATTGAAAAGTCTCCCGAGAAATCTCCCAGGTCTGGCTCAGGCACCAATGATGAGGTTGAGTACTTAGGCACCTAGACCATAACTGCTAATGCTCCACCCACTGTGGTAGCCAAGATTATGGAGCCAGAGGTGAAAGCTGAAGCAAGTGCTCATGGAAAGGAGCCCATTATATACACTGAACACCCAGCTCTGGAGAACATGGAATTGCCGGCTCTTATCTCTGAGTACTTCTCCCGGCTCTATCAACATAAAGGACTTGAAGCTGAACTTGTTACTGCTATCAAGCAGCGCCATGAGGTAACATCACTCTCTCCTTCACTCCCTAACCCCCAAGCTCCAAGTTTAATTAACTTGTTTAATAAGCTTGGTGCTTTGAAAAAATTTAAAAATAAATTAGCCTCCAAAGTGCTAGTTTGCCTGTTTACAACATAGTAGGACTCGTAGCTTTTACTTTCTGATAACTTCAAATTTCCCAGCCCCCAAGTGCCGGGTTACATGCTTGCAGTAATTTGGGACTTGTCTTTCTAAATCCAGCATACAATTCTGATAATGCAAACTCTTGCTTCAAGAAACTTTCAAATCTAATAGACCCCAAGTGTCGGGTTGCATGCTTGCAGCAACTCCGGACTTGTTACTCTGAACCTCTTAATAAATTTCGTGTTATCCAATTTTATACTTCACTGAATAAACCACTTTTTTCAGCAACATGTGACCCAAGCCACGCAAGAAATCCAGCAGCTCAAAGAGCAATTAACCTCTGAGACCCGGCTTAAAGCTGAGGCACAAGAAAAGACCCGGGACCTCGAGACCTCCCTCGCTGATGTGAAAGAGGAAAACATGTCCTTGAAAAAGGACATGGAAGAACACGAGGAGGACTGGAAGACCCGGCTTGATACCGCTGAAAAGAAATTAGCCGAGGTGAAAAAAAGTTATGACTCTTTCAAACACCTGCTTAAGGAAATCATCGCTGCTGTTTGGGGTAAACTTTCTCTCCCCGTTTTCTTTATCCATATCCATCATTTCCATTGTCACAACATTCTACTGATTGAATTCTTCTGTACTAAAATCTTTTCAGGCCCTCGCAATGCTATGAACTTGAAGACCCCTGATGTCAAGCTCCAGGCCTTGCTTACATTAGTAAGGCAACTATACTATGGGGTCGGGCGTGCCATTGCAGCAGCTCATGGTCTGGAGTCTCTACCAAGCCAACTGAGGGAATTCCTCGGGCAACTACCACGATTCCAGAGTGGATGACCCGGTGGAAATTATCTGGCTGCCGCAAGGGTGCAATGCGTGTCCTGGCTTTGGCCAAGGCACACTATCTAGATATAGACCTGTAACAGCCCAAAGCTGAGAACCTCACTTTTGTGTTAACTGCATCATGGCATCCATGCATAATCTTGTCTCTCTCGAGTTAATGCAACAGTGGTATCGAAATGATGTTGAGTTGGTAAAACAAATGCCAAATTGCTCTAACAAACTTCAACACGTTGAAGGCACTCAAAGTTGCAAAACAAAATTTCTTGACATCTTATATTTGTCAAGGAAGTTCCAAGTGTTCAAAACAATATTTTTGCAATTGCTATAAATTTCCAAAGGAGCAATATTTTCAAATTTAGCAATAATGCCAGAAGTCAACCCTATGAACAAAAGTGGTCCAAACTATTTTATTTTGAAGCCCCAATTTTTTGTGTAGCTTCTACTCAATATGGGGAGCTCCCCAAATTTTCTCAAATTTTTATAAAATGTTTAAGTGCCCGAATAAAATATTTGAAAAGCTTCTGGTTCTATTAGTAAATGAGGAAAGGACCTATCCGTGATGGTCAGAAGTTTATGAGGGGGTTTTTGCAAATCTCCCCTTCTTCTTCGTGCTGTAGCGACCGCATTGCCGCGCTCCCGCCGGATCACCTCGCCGCCCTGCCACCACACGCCGCGCCCGGGCCCCCTCTGCCCTCTCCCTGCAAGGAAGAGAGCCCCACCTCGCGCGTGCTCCCCATCCCGCACCCCTCGCTCCTCCGTCCGTGCTCCCCTCCCTCTTCTTCCACGGCGCCATGACCGCCGCACTGCGCCGCCGCCTCTCCGCCGATTGACGCCACCCGGACAAATCCACGACCACCAGCGGCTCCGCCGTGGTCCGCTCCACCTCCACGCCCGAGGAATCGAGCTGGGGCAACCAGAATCGCCGCCGCCGTCTGGACTTCTCCGCAGCCATCCCAGCTCCGCCGCGCACGTTCCCGTCACCGTCGAGCCACCTCCGCCGTCCCCGACTTCTTCCCCGAGCTCGTGGTGAGCTCCTGGACCTCACTGGTCCCTTTCCCCTTCCCATCCCTCGCTAGACCGTGCTCCACCGCTGAGTCGTACGCCGTGCGTCGTCGTAGCCTCGCGTTCGTGCCCGTGCGTTGGCTGTTCTCTTTTTTCTCTTTTTCGAGTATTTTTCCAACCGGAGACTCCGGCCCGACTCCGGGGTCACTCCGGACTCGATCCAGTGGCTGCTGTCGATGGCTCGGAAATGGCTGGACCAGAAACTCCGGCCCCTGAGCCCCTTTTTGGACCGGAAATTCCGGCCTGGCCAGAAAATTTTGCAATATTTTCTTTTCTTCGATGATTGCTTCGATACAAATGATCGTTATATCTTTTCATGTTTAATCACTTAAACCCTAAATCTCTCACAGGTGCATGACATTCATATGCAAGTTAAACATAGAGTTTCAATTATTCAACTTAACAAGTAAAATGGATTCATGACCTAACTCCACGGTATATTCGAGATGCTCCCCTAGAAGCATCCGAACTCCGTTTAATTTGAATAGTGGAATCATCCCCCTCCCGGGGATTTAAAAATGTCATGTCATCATGTGTTTGCGCATTGCACCGGTGCTATCCGTGGTATTGATTGTTCCTCTCCGGTATTGTTTGTGCATCGGTAGATCAAGGAGTGGAAGTGCCACCACCGTATCGCGACGATCCGTACTACCAGCACATTGATCCAGGCAAGCGTAATCCCCCCTCTGAGCATATCTTATCCTATGTTTCTACAAATATTTTCTCCACTATAATATTGCATGCGGTTCCAAATGTCAATTTTATTGGATTAGAGTATCCTATAGTTGCATTAAGTTTCCGATGCCAATACCTGTTTCCCTCCTATTATCCATAGGTTTGTATTGTTGGCCTGAATACTAACTATGCTATGTTGATGCTTAGCCATGCTTAGTTAAATGTTATTCGTCCGATGGATGTATCATGTTGGAAACAGGTGTGAATTGTTCATGAGGATGTGGAGAATTGTGGTAACAGGTAATAAGATGCTAAAGGTGGGGATGAGAGGCCACTGTGGTTGTGGTGCTTTGTCTCGTTCTCGCCGCCTAGGTGCGAGTTCTTTACCTCGAACCAAGACTGAGCGTGCAACCATGCGTGAGGCCTATGCAATTGCAGGAACCCTCATAGACTAAATAACTCGGGCGGGGCTAGCCAGGGTCCTCTAGTTCGGGCTTCCATTTGCGCGTGCGTGATGATGGTGGTTGAACTGATGAGGATGGTGGTGTTAGGAAAATGAGTGGCCGTGGGGCAGGGTGTTGTGATCTGTGTCCTGCCGCCACTGATGATCCTGGAAAGTCCTTAACGAGGGAGAAGTCGACACCGCTCCCACCCAGCCGGCTTTCCAAGGAAGAGAGCTAATGCGCAGGTAATGGGCCGGACGGTACGCGTGGCAAACATTGTACACCCCTGCAGGGTAAATCTTTTCGAAAAGCCGTGTCCACGGTTACGGACGACTTGGGAAAGGACGATAAGATCATAGAATAACTGAACGGAATGATTAAAAACTGGGTACTAGAGGTACCACTCAAGATGCAAGGTGAGCTTCCTCGAGGGTGATTCGGGGAGGTGCCTTTGTGAACAGGTACAGTGGTTGATGTTGAGAAAGGTGATGAAAGAAAAGAGTTACTTCTTACCTCTTTTGAAAATACTCTGAATAGTCGATGCCATTGAGTTATGTTTTCATAAATAAAATCAGCTTTATGCAAAACAGCCATATAAACTTTGAAAGCCTCATCGAGCTAAAGCTCTATATATAATCTTGCGAGTTCGTCGAACTCAACGTCGTTTGTTTTGTTTCAGAGGAGGACTTCACCGACCTCGAAGGTGGGTTCTTTGTGGACGTCGACGAGTAGTCTGGGGTTCCCAGGTGGCAGCTTGGGACATCCCGGAACAGCTGGCGCTGGATGTTTATTTGTAGGCCTCTTAGGCCATAATTTGGATCTTGTTGTTTAGAACAACCTAATTCGCTTCCGCATGTTGTAATGTTGGGTCTGTGACCTCTGGTTGTCATTTGCTATCTTTCTCTATTATAAGAGTTGAACTATAATGATTTGTGTCGTAGAGTCTGTGATGTGCCAGTTGTTCCACAAGTCTTGATCTCTCTATTATGCATTGAGGGTTGTGCCTGTGTTAAGGCATCAATCGGGGTGTTGCGTTGCCGATGATCCATTCCGAGCAACGCCTGCCAAAGGTTTTGGCCGGGGATTGGTAAACCCGTAACCTCCGGTTGTATCGCTTAACCGGTGACACACAGCATCACTGTATAACAGTCGGGTCGGGGCGCCACAAGTTGGTATCAGAGCAGTACTGCCTGTAGGAAACCCTTCTACTGGTCGATGTTGAGTCTAGTGTTTGTGAAAATATTTTTAACCTAAAAATGAGTTGTGAAAACCATCTTAGGATTCTTTTTACTCCTTATCTGGTTACCCTCTAATCTCGGAGCAATCTTACCTCGATTTGAGTTTAAAGGTTTTACTCTCGTCTGTTACTTCAAAATGATTAGAAACGGGGTGGGTTCGACCTTTAGTGTTATGTGTCCAGTTGCTCCCGCTGCGTTGCAAACTAAAATTTGTTACCGAAAACAATGATTCCTCTTTTGTGGGTTTTAACCCAAGGACTTGAACATAAGGTCCCGGATTGTGCCAACTAGAGTGTGTTAAGTGGTTTTCTTAATCTCACGCTAGTAGCACATGATGCTGATCTTTGACCCAAGTTCTATCTTGTTGATTCCTTGTTTGTTACACAATGTATTATCGTCCCTAGTCTGTGTACTTGAGTAGACGCTAATGCTATTGTTCGACCATTCGGAGAAAGATACTAACTGTGTCATTGTCAAATCTCCAGAATGGCTCGAGGAGGCCGCGGAGGCCGTGGAGGTCGCGGTACCACACAATGATGAGAGGATGATCTGCCGCCACCACCCTCGATGGCTAGGTCTTGATGGCCATTGAGGAGAACCGTGGGCGCAATGAGCGCTTGCTTGAGCAGTTGGTGCAGCAGAATGCACGGAGGAACGAGTGCAACACTCTCACTGAGTTCCTGCGCTCGCAGCCACCCACTTTGCTGATGCTAAGGAGCCACTGGAAGCTGATGATTGGCTTCGTGCTTTGGAGCGCAAGTTCTCCGCGCTGCATGTCCCAGTGGCTGAGCAAGTCAACTTTGCCACCTACCTCTTGGTTGGTGCTGCTGGCTGTTGGTGGGAAAGCCATGTGGCTTTGTTTCCAGCCAACCATGTCTTCACTGGGCTGATTTCCGCACTGCCTTCCGTGCGGAGTACATTCCCAGCCGATCATGGATTGAAGAGGAGGGAGTTCCTGGATTTGCAACAGGGACGGATGGACCTCCGCACTTATGGTCGTGAGTTCAACCATCTCTCTCGTTACGCCCCAAGGGACGTGACCAATGATGCTGACAAGCAAGAGCTGTTCCGCAAGGGTCTTTGCCGCAGCTCCGCTATGAGTTGTTGCCCTTCAGGTTCCAGACCTATCAGGAGCTGTTCAACCAGGCTTTACTCTTGAGCAAGGAAGAAAGGAACTTGAGCTTCCAAGAGGCCCGCACACGGGGACCACCAGAGTTCCTCGGGTTCTGAGAGCAAGAAGCGCAGGGTGTTTGTTCCCTACAGCGCTGTGCCGCGTGCTCCATTCATGCCGAGAGCCGCGGGATACAGGCCACCACCTCCGCGCCCCACTACTTCGACACTTGGGGTAGGCGGGAGTGGGTACCGTCCTATGCTACCTGCTCCACCTGGACTCACTTGCTACCTGTGGCCAGGCTGGCCACTACTCCAGGGAGTGCCCCCAGAAGGCACCTCTCGCGATAACTCCTGCACGAGCCCCTGCCACTCCAGCTGGCAAGGCTGGACCTATTGTGCGTGGTCGCCTGAACCACATCTCTGCTGAAGAAGCTGAAGAGGACCCCGGCGTTCTCATGGGTGAGTTACGAATCAACAAAATCTTGCTACAGTTTTGTTTGATTCTGGAGCATCGCATTCATTCATATCCATAGCTTTTGCAAAAGACCACAAAATACCGTTTGAGAAATGAGCTGTCCCTTGGTGATCGCCACTCCTGGCTCCAAATGGCAAACCGATGGGGTTACTCCTGGTTCAGATTACTATCGGTTACTACTCTTTTCCTTTCGCTTTGGTAGCTCTGAGGTCAAGTGGCATTGATGTCATACTGGGCATGAACTGGCTAGCCAAATACCGGGCTAATCTCGACTGTGCTGCCAAGACCGTCACCGTGACCAATTCTTCCGGTGACTGTTGAAGTATTGGTCTGCACTGTCAAGACCTCCATCTTCATCATACCCAACTCCCGAGATCTCCTTTGCTTTATGGAAGGCGAATCCTCCTGAAATCCAGGACATACACGTGGTGTGTGACTTCCCGGATGTGTTCCCGGAAGAATTGCCTGGCATGCCTCCTGACCGAAGTGTGGAGTTTGTCATAGATCTACTTCCCGGTACCGCTCCAATTTCCAAGAAGCCCTACCGTATGCCGGTGGAAGAGTTGGCTCTGTTGAAAGAGCAAATTGATCAGCTGTTAGGAAGGATTTCATCCAGCCTAGCAGTTCACCTTGGGGTTGTCCGGTACTCTTTGTCAAGAAGAGGGATTCTACCGTGCCTCGTCTAGTCTCTGACTATCGACCGTTGAATGCGGTGACAATCAAGAACAAGTATCCTATTCCTCGCATCAATGATCTGTTGGATCAGTTAGCTGGTGCAACGGTATTCTCCAAGATGGATCTGAGGTCAGGGTACCATCAGATCAAGATCAGAAAGGAGGATATTCCAAAGACGGCATTTGTTACTCGTTATGGCTCATATGAGTATACCGTCATGTCCTTTGGTCTCACAATGCTAGCTACTTTCATGAGGCTCATGAACTCTGTCTTCATGGATTATCTTGACAAGTTTGTCGTCATTTACATTGATGACATCCTCATCTATTCCAAAACCAATGAAGAGCAGGAACATCTTCGTTTGGTTCTGACACGACTTCGAGAACACCGCCTCTATGCCAAGTTCTCCAAGTGTGAGTTTTGGTTGGATAATCTTGTCTTCCTTGGTCATGTGATATCCGCTAATGGTGTGGCTGTCATTCCCGACAAGATTCAGTCCATTTTGGATTGGAAAACTCCAATGTCAGTCAAGGACATCGTAGCTTTCTCGGATTGGCAGGTTACTACCGCCGATTCATCGAAGGTTTCTCCAAGATAGCCAAGGCCCTGACTGACCTTCTCAAGAAGGAAAAAGTTCGTATGGTCGGCCGAAGCTGAAGAGAGCTTCAAAACACTGAAAGCCAAACTCACGTCCGCTCCTGTGCTTGTCCTGCCGGACCAAGCAAGGATTTCGTCGTCTTCTGTGACGCCTCTCTGCAAGGCTTGGGCTGTGTGCTAATGCAAGATGGCCATGTGGTGGCATATGCTTCTCGCCAATTAAGCCGCATGAGCACAACTACCCTACTCATGATCTAGAACTTGCCGGGTGGTCTATGCTTTGAAGCAATGGAGACCATACCTGTTTGGTAACCGTTGCGAGATCTTCTCGGATCACAAGAGTCTGAAGTACCTCTTCACCCAGCCGGATTTAAATCTCAGGCAAAGGCGTTGGTTGGAGTTAATCAAGGACTATGATGTGAGTCTGAACTATCAACCCGGCAAAGCAAACGTCGTGGCTGACGCGCTAAGTCGGAAGTCCTATTGCAACAATCTGATGATTGAAAAGGCCCAACCTGCCCTCCATGAAGAGTTTCTCGTTTGAACTGGAAATTGTTCCCTCCGGCTACCTTGCAAATCTGGAGATCAAATCTACTCTTGTAGACCAGATTAAGGAAGCTCAAACCGTGACAAGGGTATTCGAAAAATCAAGGAGAACATTGCTAGCGGGAAGGCCAAATGTTCTCTATCAATGAATCCGGAGTTGTTTATTTTGGTGACCGCTTGGTAGTGCCAAAGAAACGAAAATTGAGGGAGTTGATCCTCCAAGAAGCTCATGAATCTCCTCTCTCTATTCATCCCGGTAGTACCAAGATGTACCAAGACCTTCGACCACAATTCTGGTGGACTCGGATGAAACGAGAAATTGCCAAGTATGTTGCTGAATGCGACACATGTCGACGGGTAAAGGCTGAACATCAAAGACCTCCCGGTACTCTCGCCCTATTGCAGTCCCGAGTGGAAATGGGATGAAATTGGTATGGACTTCATCACCGGGTTTCCCCGATCTCAAAAGGGCAACAATGCAATCTGGGTAATCATTGATCGTCTGTCCAAGGTTGCTCACTTCCTACCAGTCCGTGATGATATACGGGCAAGTCAACTTGCTGACTTATATTTGGCTCGTATTGTTCCATTGCATGGGGTCCCTCTGAGGATCATATCGGACCGTGGAAGTATCTTTGTATCAATTTGGCAGAGTTTCCAAACTGCTATGGGGTCCCGTCTCAACTTCAGTACCGCCTACCATCCCCAAACTGATGGTCAGACCGAAAGAGTGAACCAAGTGTTGGAAGACATGCTTCGGGCATGTGTATCTCTTTTGGCAAGGGTTGGGAAAAGTATCTCCCTTTCGCGGAGTTCTCCTACAACAATAGCTATCAAGCTAGTCTGGGCATGGCTCCATTCGAGGCTCTATATGGAAGAAAATGCCGCACTCCTCTAAATTGGTCCGAGACCGGAGAGAGAGCACTCTTTGGTCCGGATGTGATCAATGAAGCTGAGGAGAAGGTGAGAATCATAAGAGAGAATCTGAAGATTGCTCAGTCTAGGCAGAAGAGCTACTATGATAAGCACCATCAGGAAATTCACTATGAAATTGGTGATAAAGCTTATCTCCGCGTCTCTCTCCTTCGTGGCGTTCGCCGCTTCGGAATCAAAGGGAAATTGGCACCTCGCTATGTTGGCCCTTTCACCGTTCTGGCCAAGCGAGGAGATCTTTCTTATCAATTGGAGTTACCGGTCAAATTCCCAAATGTACATGATGTGTTTCATGTCTCTCAACTTCGTCGGTGTTTCAAAGATCCTATCCATGGGGTCAATCATGAGGAGCTGGATCTCCAGGAAGATCTTACTTATCGCGGGCATCCTATCCGTATCCTGGATGAAGCCGAGAGAAAGACCCGGAACAAGACTACCAAGTTCCTCAAAATTCAGTGGTCTCATCATTCCGAGGAAGAAGCAACTTTTGAAAGAGAGTCTAGTCTCCGTGAAGAGTATCCCGACTTCTTTCCGCAATCTTAAAATCTCGGGATGAGATTCCTGTAAGGAGGGTAGAGTTGTAACAGCCCAAAGCTGAGAACCTGAAAACCTGAGCAAAATTTTCGCTTTTGTGTTAACTGCATCGTGGCATCCATGCATAATCTTGTCTCTCTCGAGTTAATACAACAGTGGTATCGAAATGATGTTGAGTTGCTAAAACAAATGCCAAATTGCTCTAACAAACTTCAACACGTTAAAGGCACTCAAAGTTGCAAAACAAAATTTCTTGACATCTTATATTTGTCAAGGAAGTTCCAAGTGTTCAAAACAATATTTTTGCAATTGCTAAAAATTTCCAAAGGAGCAATATTTTCAAATTTAGCAATAATGCCAGAAGTCAACCCTATGAACAAAAGTGGTCCAAACTATTTTATTTTGAAGCCCCAATTTTTTGTGTAGCTTCTAGTCAATATGGGGAGGCTCCCCAAATTTTCTCAAATTTTTATAAAATGTTTAAGTGCCCGAATAAAATCTTTGAAAAGCTTCTGGTTCTATTAATAAATGAGGAAAGGACCTATCCGTGATGGTCAAAAGTTTATGTGGGGGTTTTTGCAAATCTCCCCTTCTTCTTCGTGCTGTAGCGACCGCATCGCCGTGCTCCCGCCGGACCACCTCGCCGCCCTGCCACCGCACACCGCGCCCGGGCCCCCTCTGCCCTCTCCCCTGCAAGGAAGAGAGCCCCACCTCGCGCGTGCTCCCCATCCCGCACCCCTCGCTCCTCCGTCCGTGCTCCCCTCCCTCTTCTTCCACGGCGCCATGACCGCCGCACTGCGCCGCTGCCTCTCCGCTGATTGCGGCCACCCCGGACAAATCCACGACCACCAGCGGCTACGCCGTGGTCCGCTCCACCTCCACGCCCGAGGAATCGAGCTGGGGCGACCGGAATCGCCGCCGCTGTCCGTGACTTCCCCGCGGCCATCCCAGCTCCACCGCGCATGTTCCCGTCACCGTCGAGCCACCTCCGCCGTCCCCGACTTCTTCCCCGAGCTCGTGGTGAGCTCCTGGACCTCACTGGTCCCTTTCCCCTTCCCATCCCTCGCTAGACCGCGCTCCACCGCCGAGTTGTACACCGTGCGTCGCCGTAGCCTCGCGTTCGTGCCCGTGCGTTGGCTGTTCTCTTTTTTCTCTTTTTCGAGTATTTTTCCAACCGGAGACTCCGGCCCGACTCCGAGGTCACTCCGGACTCGATCCAGTGGCTGCCTTCGATGGCTCGAAAATGGCTGGACCGGAAACTCCGGCCCCTGAGCCCCTTTTTGGACCGGAAATTCTGGCCTGGCCAGAAAATTTTGCAATATTTTCTTTTCTTCGACGATTCCTTCGATACAAATGATCGTTATATCTTTTCATGTTTAAGCACTTAAACCCTAAATCTCTCACAGGTGTATGACATTCATATGCAAGTTAAACATAGAGTTTCAATTATTCAACTTAACAAGTAAAATTGATTCATGACCTAACTCCACGGTATATTCGAGATGCTCCCCTAGAAGCATCCGAACTCCGTTTAATTTGAATAGTGGAATCACCCCCTCCCGGGGATTTAAAAATGTCATGTCATCATGTGTTTGCGCATTGCACCGGTGCTATTCGTGGTATTGATTGTTCCTCTCCGGTATTGTTTGTGCATCGGTAGATCAAGGAGTGGAAGTGCCACCACCGTATCACGACGATCCGTACTACCAGCACATTGATCCAGGCAAGCGTAATCCCCCCTCTGAGCATATCTTATCCTATGTTTCCGCAAATATTTTCTCCACTATAATATTGCATGCGGTTCCAAATGTCAATTTTATTGGATTAGAGTATCCTATAGTTGCATTAAGTTTCCGATGCCAATACCTGTTTCCCTCCTATTATCCATAGGTTTGTATTGTTGGCCTGAACTATCTAACTATGCAATGTTGATGCTTAGCCATGCTTAGTTAAATGTTATTCGTCCAATGGATGTATCATGTTGAAAACAGGTGGTGAATTGTTCATGATGATGGTGGACAATTGTGGTAACAGGTAATAAGATGCTAAAAGGTGGGGATAAGAGGCCACTGTGGTTGTGGTGCTTTGTCTCGTTCTCGCCGCCTAGGTGCGAGTTCTTTACCTCTTGAACCAAGACTGAGCGTGCAACCATGCGTGAGGCCTATGCAATTGCAGGAACCCTCGTAGACTAAATAACTCGGGCGGGGCTAGCCAGGGTCCTCTAGTTTGGGCTTATATTTGTGCGTGCGTGATGATGGTGGTTGAACTGAGTTGAGGATGGTGATGTTAGGAAAATGAGTGGCCTTGGGGCAGGGTGTTGTGATCTTGTGTCCTGCCGCCACTAATGATCCTGGAAAGTCCTTAACGAGGGACAAGTCGACACCGCTCCCACCCAGCCGGCTTTCCAAGGAAGAGAGCTAATGCGCAGGTAATGGGCCGGACGGTACGCTTGGCAAACATTGTACACCCCTGCAGGGTAAATCTTTTCGAAAAGCCGTGTCCACGGTTACGGATGACTTGGGAAAGGACGATAAGATCATAGAATAACATGAACGGAATGATTAAAACTTGGGTACTAGAGGTGCCACTCAGGAATGCAAGGTTAGCTTCCTCGAGGGTGATTCGGGGAGGTGCCTTTGTAGAACAGGTACAGTGGTTGATGTTGAGAAAGGTGATGAAAGAAAAGAGTTACTTATTACCTCTTTTGAAAATACTCTAAATAGTCGATGCCATTGAGTTATGTTTTTCATAAATAAAATCAGCTTTATGCAAAACAGCCATATAACTTTGAAAGCCTCATCGAGCTAAAGCTCTATATATAATCTTGCGAGTTCGTCGAACTCAACGTCGTTTGTTTTGTTTCAGAGGAGGACTTCACCGACCTCGAAGGTGGGTTCTTTGTGGACGTCGACGAGTAGTCTGGGGTTCCCAGGTGGCAGCTTGGGACATCCCGGAACAGCTGGCGCTGGATGTTTATTTGTAGGCCTCTTAGGCCATAATTTGGATCTTGTTGTTTAGACAACTTAATTCGCTTCCGCATATTGTAATGTTGGGTCTGTGACCTCTGGTTGTCATTTACTATCTTTCTCTATTATAAGAGTTGAACTATAATGATTTGTGTCGTAGAGTCTGTGATGTGCCAGTTGTTCCACAAGTCTTGGTCTCTCTATTATGCATTGAGGGTTGTGACTGTGTTAAGGCATCAATCGGGGTGTTGCGTTGCCGATGATCCATTCCGAGCAACGCCTGCCAAAGGTTTTGGCCTGGGATTGGTAAACCCATAACCTCCGGTTGTATCGCTTAACCGGTGACACACAACATCACTGTATAACAGTCAGGTCAGGGCGCCCAAGACCCGACCAATCTTGCTGGCGGGTTTCCCCAGTTCAACTTGGATAACACTGAGCTTGGCGGCAAAGATCTTGCCCAAGTGAGCAAAGTGACCCGGTATGCGGCGTCCATGATTGATGAAGGTTTGTCCTTGGACAAATTTCAATATGGCTATGACAAGAAGAACCGGCGTATCGATACTCAAGATCCAGTGCCTGCCATTCTAATTCCTCCCCAACAGCTGCGCGGCCAAGGGCAAACACCGGCCGTTACAGGCACAGGTACTCCTGCCATCGCTCCACCACGCCGGCCTGTATGAACAGATGATGATCCCAAGAATCAAGGCCTTGCCTTGATTTGTTGGACAACCCCAGCTCAAGAAATAGGAGGACACCAGGAGACCCCAGAATCCGAGCCTGCAGTAGGAGAGGAAGCCCCCAAGACTCAGGAGCAACCAAGCAAGACTCCTTCAGCAAATGACCCGGTCGAGAGGACCGAATCTTAACTTTATGTTAAAAACTATCCATTTGGCCTGACTAGGCAGTTGTAATAACTTCAATACTTAAGCCTCATATTTTGATCGTGCGCCTGTGCACGTATGCTACAATGGTCTGTAACTCGGGTGAAACTTTTGGTTTGAATTTTAAGTCTTTTAATGGTTTAGATGACCCTTTTGGTTTATTTAACTATGAGCCGGCTTTCGCATGGATATCCATGTCGCCACTTCTCCACAAAAACAGGGTCAAACCAAGTCCTTTTTAGGCATCATGGTCGATTGAGTTTTCCAGGTGAGCAATCAGGCCATATAAGTGCGAGTCACATCAAGCTCGATAGTAAGATAACCAAGAATTATACTAATGGCATCAAGGCCGGGTCTTGAGATTTCAGCTACAAGCTATTTTAGCAAGATCCCCAAGACCCGGGTCAATGTTCTAGAAAGTAATGGCTTAACTCTGCACATTTACCCCATTGACCCTTATAACTGACTTTACTTGATATCATAGTACTACAAACACCAGAACTTAAAAAGAAATAATTAAACAGACATAAAATAAGCACAAAAAGGACTCTATAATTCTAAAGCATGCATTAAACATAACAGCTAATCTGTGCCGGGTCATGAGGTTAGATGTTCACTTTTGAACAGCTAACCCCCAAGCCTCAACACATGAACTTAACTAAGCTAAATGAGCCGGGTCTTGGGTTAGATGTTCTCTCTTTGAACAGCTAACCCCCAAGACCTGATATATGAAACTTAAGTGCCAAATCAATCCGGGTCTTGAGGCTAACCCCCAAGACCTGGTTCAGATAAATATAAAAACTAAGTACAGAACAAAAAAGTAATTGCAAAGACACAAATTTCTGTTCAACCTTCACTTTATTGATGGAAAAGGTTAGATCAGCAAGCCGCCTCATTAAAAACCTTCTAGCCCCCTTAGGTACCCTGGTAAGGAAAAGAGCGCGTCTGAAACCTGTTGCCTGTTACATCGTGTATTACATATCATGACCCGGCCTATTGCTAGGTATAGTAAGGGCGCAAGTGGGCAATGTTCCATGGCCGCTCGCGCTCTTGCATCGAGAACATGGATCTTGTAGTATCATTCACTGTCTCTGACTTTTCTCTTGCATCTACCAAGTAATATGAGCCATTGTGTAAGTTCTTGCTCACAATGAAAGGTCCCTCCCATGGGGGAGATAAATTGTGCATCCCATTTCTATTTTGCGTCCATCGCAACACTAGGTCACCCTCCTGGAAGGTACGAGTTCTGACCCGGCGTGCATGGTATCGCCTCAGATCTTGCTGATAAATTGCCGACCTTTCCAGTGCTTTCTCCCGATGCTCTTCCAATAGGTCTAGTGAATCCTGCCGGCTCTGCTCATTTTCTGTCTCAACATAAGCTGCCACGCGCGGCAAGTCATCGATAATATCACTTGGAAACACTGCTTCTTCCCCATAAACCATGAAGAAAGGAGTCAAATTGGTGGATCTGTTGGGTGTTGTGTTGTTGCCCCAAACTACTAATGGTAACTCCTCTACCCAAGCTCCAGCAGCTCTGATGCATGGGACCCGGAGTCATGGTTTTAAACCTTTGAGCACCTCTTGATTGGATCTCTCAACTTGCCCATTGGCTTGAGGGTGAGACACAGAAGCTACATCCAATCTTATGCCATTTCTTCCACAAAACTTTTGCATCTCTCCAAGTGACATATTGGTTCCATTATCTATGATGATACTATGTGGATACCCTAATCTGTGTATGATTCTCTTCAGAAACACAACTGTTGTAACTGCCTCGCAATTTGTGACTGGCATCACCTCAACCCACTTGGTAAATTTATCAACTGCCACCAAAAGATGGGTCTTCTTGCAAGGAGACATTTGAAAGGGTCCCACCATATCCATCCCCCAAACTGCAAACGGCCAAGTTAGAGGGATAGTGCGCAACTCCTGAGCCGACACATGAATCTGCCGAGCATACCTTTGACACCCATCGCCTTCTCACCAAACGCTCTGCATCTTCATTTGCTGTGAGCCAGAAAAAGCCGTGTCTGAATGCCTTTGCTACCAGTGATCTTGTGGAGGCATGAGGTCCACAATCTCCCTCATGTATCTCCTTTAGAATTTGCCGGCCTTCCTCTAGTGAAACACATCGCTGAAACACACCGGAGGTACTTCTCTTGTAGAGCTCATCATCGATGACCACGTAAGCTTTGGCCCAGCGCACAATTTGCCGGGCTATAATCTCTTGCCGGGGCAATTCCCCCTCATAAGATAAGCAAGGTACGGCTCTGTCCACTCAGGAATCTCATGTACTGCTGCTACTAACTGAGAATCCGGGTTACCCAGACATGCATAATCTTCCTCGTCCTCAGGTTTAACTGATGGAACTCGCAACTCATCTAGGAAGGTATTGGGTGGAACCGGCTCTCATTTTGAGCCGAGTCTTGACAGAGCATCAACAACATCGTTTTTGCGCCGGTCTATGTGATCCACTTGATATCCAGAAAAGAACCCGGCAACTCTGCCTGCCTCTCTTCTGTAAGCTGCAATCTTTGCATCTTTTCTGTCCCAAGTGCCAGAAACTTGTTGAGCCACAAGATCCGAGTCTCCAAAACACCTGATGTACTTGATCCCCATCTCTCTTGCAATTTTCAGTCCATGTAACAGAGTGAAAGGACATTTCCTAAACCCTTGTGTTTTGTGTGTTAGGCAACAACACTAGTGATATTTTAATATATTAACTAAGTGGTGCATGTTTTAGGTGATTAAAACATCTTTGCATCAAATCCAAAAAGTGAGTTGAAAAGAGCAAATCATCCCCAGTATTCTGTCGGATTATCCGGTTCTAGATGAATCGGATTATCCGATGTTCAAGCAAAGCTCAAATTTGGCTAAGGAACTCAAGCAAAAGTGCCCTGCATTTTATCGGAATATCCGACACCGGCTGGGTCGGATTATCCGAGCTATCAAAGGGAGCTCAAATTTTGGCTAAGGACTTTGAGCAAAATCGTCCTGCATTTTGTCGGAATATCCGATGCAAGCTGGGTCGGATTATCCGGTCTGTCGGATAATCCGATACTGACTTTGCTCGGAATATCCGACTGCCCTATCTCCAATGGGCAGAATTGAAGCGGTACTATATAAGGGCCTTCTCCTACCTTGAGCAGGGTACCATGACCAGAAATATCTTCCCCACCATTGTTGCAAGCTCAAAGCTAGTAGATCTCTCTCCCTACCCACTCAAACACCTTGTCCTTCTCGGATTTGGGAGAGTTGACCTAGATCTACACTTCCACCAAAGCGATTTGATTTTCATATCCATTCCTTAGAGGAACTTGTGAATCTTGGGTTCATTGGAACCCTAGACGGTCGTTGGTCGTTCTTGTGTCTTTGGAAGCCGCGGGGACTAGCCGGGAGCCTCCAATTGAATTATGGAGTCGTGCCCCGGCCTTGTGATTCTTGTGGCTTTGGGAGCCGCGGGAATTTGGTGAGAGCCTCTAATTCGGTTGTGGAGTGTGCCTCATCCTTGTAAAGGTTTGTTGCCGACTTCGAGGACATCGTATAGTGGCTCGTGGAACTCCTCATTGGAGGATAACACGAGGGAGATACCGTGTGCCATATCACGGCTATTCGGGGATCACTTGTGACCCCGCACCGCTCCAACGAAGACGTAGCTTCCATTGGGAAGTGAACTTCGGGAATCATCTCTGTGTCACATTTACTTGTGTTGCTAGCTTGTCTTGTTTAGTATATCTTGTTAGCTAGTTTATTGCTCATCATATAGGATTATTCACCTAGTTGCATATCTAGAGAACTTATATTTGAGAAATTGCCTAACTTGTTGAAAAGAAAATTAAAATTGGTAGTTGCCTATTCACCCCCCTCTAGTCAACCTACTCGATCCTTTCAATTGGTATCAGAGCAAGGTCTCTTTATTAAGGGCTTAATCGCCTAAAGAGAAGGATGGCTAGTGCGGAGGAGTTACAACGTGCTAAAGATGAGGAGTTAAAACTTGCCAAGGAACAAGAAAACTTGATAGAGAACAACTTAACAAAGAACTAAGTGAAGCGGGAATAATCCCTCCCGAGGATGACGCCCCAATCACCATGAAGGCCATGATAGACCTGTTTGGGTTCATGAAAGGCAAAATGGTGGATGAGGTGTATACTCGGGTCACTAATCAAAATGGCTCCTCATCAACTACTACTCCTATTAAGGAGCTAGTGCTAAGGATAAAAATGATGATAAACTTAGTGAGAAGCCCCCTCATAACTTTGCTCCACCTAGCTCTTATCTCACTCAAGTTGCACCCACTCAACCTCATATATATAACCAACCTTAGTAGACCTCCTCCTAAGCTTGATAATACTCGTTATTTCACTTGGAAGAAATCTATGGAGTCTTATTTTTGCAGCTCTTCGGTGCATCTTTGGAGGGTGGTTCTACAAGGTTTCAATCCGGTTGATCCCAACAACTTGACAAAGCAAGAAGAGATTGATGAATAACTTGATGCAAATGCCAAGTACATTCTTGAGAGTGCCATGACCGCAAATGATGAAGATCAAGTGCGAAATCTCAAAACCACCAATGAGGCATGGCTCTATCTTGAAACCGTGTATGAAGGAAATGAGGGCATTCAACGCTCCAATGCGGCCGTCCTTCAACATCAAGTTGACAACTTCATCAGGCTCGAGGAAGAGACTCCAACCGATCTTTTCCGAAGACTCACCAAGCTTGTGGTGACATGTAGGGAAAATGGAAAGAAGGATATGGATGATGAATGGGTCAAGGCCAAGTTCCTCCAAGCAATTATTCCATATAGTGAGACTATGGTGATGAACCTTCATGCAAGAGCAGACTACACAAAGTTATATCCCAATGACATCTTGGCTCAATTTGTTACCTATGATACATTGAATTACACATCCAAGTCCTCCATCAACCAAATCCGTGGCACAAAGACTCTTGCTTTGAAGGCCCATGTTGGAGAACATCCAAGATATGAAGAAGGGACAATTGTTGATGGTGATGAAGATTTGGTGGGTGAGCTCAATGAGGTTCTTGCTCTTGCCGCCACCCAGTTTTGGAACAAGAAGAACAAGAGCAACACTTATCCACCAATAAAAAGAATGTGCTTCAATTGTGGAAGGGACAATCATCTTGTGAAAGATTTAACATCCCAAAAATATTATAAGTATTATTATTCCAAAAATGAGAGCCAACAAAAACTTTTGTTGATTATTATGTGTTGTTTATAAATTGTTGCTTGTGGTAATTATTTCTTGTTGCTTGTGTTGCTTGTTTGCTTGAATTAACAAAATGAAATACAAAAGCAAAAGTGAAACAAGAAAAATAAAAGTGACAATTAAGAAACTCCAAATTGTTCCAAACAAAATTCAGAGGAATGGTATCTGAAACCTCTCATTTACATTCTTATCACTTATCTCTTCCACATAATATTTTACACCTATTTTAAAATTCAAAAGTAAAAACAATTGAAATAAAACAAAATGCCATAATTAATGTAGGAGTTTGCGCGATAGAAAACAAAAATTTTCTCTCACATGCGGAAGCAACACTCAAGATCCTATCTAGAAGATTCTAGTAACGGGGAGAGTAGTTCATCATACCCTCGAAGAACACGCGCGTTGAACGTTTAATTCAACGCAGCTCGGTGAAGTTGTTGACGATGTTCGATCCGATCAGCACCGCAAACGAGCAGCACCTCCGGAGGCTTGCACACGTACAGCTCGATGACGTCTCCCTCTTCTTGATCCAGCAAGCTAGAGGGAGAAGTAGGTGGGATCGATTCCAGCAGCACGACGGCGTGGTGGTGGATATGGTGGAGAGTTCCCGCGGGCAGGGCTTCGCCAAGCGGTGCGCGGGAGGTAGAGGAGCAGCAAGCCAGTGATGCGGCCAAGCCTCTGTCTCTTGGTGCACCTCTCCCTCTTCTTTATATAGGCAAGGGGCTGCAGCCACTTTATTTCCAAAGTAGAAACTCCCTCTTTCAATAGTGGTAACCCCTTCTCATTTAAAAGGTGGTAACCCCCTCTTTCAAGAGTGGTAACATCCCTTTTAAAGGGCTACCCATTGAATGGCTGCATGGACCAAGTAGGACTGGTCAAATGGACCAGTGGGCCACCCTTGGTCGTTGGGGACAGGTGGGCCCCACTATGGGACCCTCCGGAACCTTCTAGAACATTCCGACACTCTGCCGAAAAATCCCGAACTTTTCCGGAACCCTGAAATCAACTTGCCATATATAAATCTTTACCTCCGGACTCTTCCGGAGCTCCTCGTGATGTCTAGGATCTCATCCGAGACTCCGAACAATATTCGGACACCATTAACAAAATTATCCCAGAGCTACTCTAGCGTTACCGAACGTTAAGTGTGTGACCCTACGGGTTCGAGAACGTGCAGACATGATGGAGACACCTCTCCGATCAATAACCATTAGAGGGACCAGGATATCCATAATGACTCCCACACATTCAACGAAGATCTTTATCGGTTGAACCACTATGTCGTGGACTACTATAATCCGTATACAATTTCCTTTGTCACGCGATATTTTACTTACCCAAGATTTGATCGTCGGTATCACTATACCTAGTTAAATCTTGTTACTGGTAAGTACTCTTTACTCGTTCCGTAATACAACATTCTCTGTGACTAACTCATTAGTCACGTGCTTGCAAGCTTTACCGAATGTGCACTACCGAGTGGGCCCAGAGTATATCTCTCCGAAACACGGAGGGACAAATCCCAGTCTTGATTCATGTAATTCAACAAGCACTTTCTGAGATACCCGTAAGACACCTTTATGATCACCCTGTCACGAAGCGATGGTTGATGTCCCCAAAGTATTCTTCCAGTACCCGGGAATAACATGATCTCATGGTCTAAGAAATAGGATACTTGACAATAAAAGGCATGACAATAAAAACTTAATGAAACGATCAATATTGTTATGCTTAGTTGGGTCTGTCCATCACGTCATTCTTCTAATGACATGATCCCGTTAATTAATTAACAACTCATGTTCATGGTTGGGAAACCATAACCATCATTAATTAACGAGCTAGTCTAGTAGAGGCTTACTAGGGACGCAATGTTGTTTACGCAACCACACATGTATTATGTTTCCGGTTAATACAATTATAGCATGGAAATAAACATATATCATGAACACGGAAATATGATAATAACATTTATTTATTATTGCCTCTAGGGCATATTTCCAACAGTCTCCCACTTGCACTAGAGTCAATAATCTAGTTTACATTGGTAAAAATCTAACACCCATGGCCTTCTGGTGTTGATCATGTTTTGTCTGTGGAAGAACTTTAGTCAACGGATCAGCGATATTTTGATTCGTATGTACTTTGCTAATGGTAATATCTCCTTCATTGACATGCTCACGAATTTGATGAAACCGGCGTTTGATATGCTTGGAACTCTTGTGACATCTTGGTTCCTTGGCTAGAGCAATGGCACCAGTGTTGTCACAAAAAATCTCCATGGGATCCAGTGCGCTCGGAACAACGCCGAGTTCAGTGACGAACTCCTTCAGCCATATCCCTTCTTTCGCTGCTTCAGAAGCGGCCATATACTCCGCCTCTAATGTAGATGCCGCAATGACGGTTTGCTTGGAACTCCTCCAGCTAACCGCAGCTCCATTCAAGATAAAGACATACCCTGTTTGAGATTTCGAGTCATCTGGATCAGTATCGAAGCTAGCATCAACGTAACCTTTTACGGAGAGCTCTTCATCACCACCATAGACAAGAAACATGTCCTTAGTCCTTTTTAGGTACTTAAGGATATTTTTAACTGCTGTCCAGTGAGCCTCTCCAGGATCACTCTGGTACCTGCTCGTCAAACTAAGAGCATGGGACACATCCGGTCTAGTACACAACATGGCATACATAATAGAACCTATGGCCGAGGCATAGGGGATTTTCTTCATCCTTTCTATTTCTGTTGCCGTAGTTGGACACTGAGTCATACTCAATGGCTTACCTTGTAACATGGGCAAAGAACCTTTCTTTGCATCCTGCATATTGAATTTCTTCACTATCTTCTCAAGGTATTTACTTTGACTAAGTGCTATTAAGCGTCTTGATCTATCTCTATAGATCTTTATGCCCAATATGTATGCAGCTTCACCAAGATCTTTCATTGAAAAACTATTATTCAAATAATCTTTCACACTGTTAAGCAGCTCCACATCATTCCCAATAAGTAATATGTCATCTACATATAAAACCAGGAATGCAACCGAGCTCCCACTCACTTTCTTGTAAACACAAGCTTCTTTATAATTTTGGACAAATCCAAAACCTTTGATCACCTCATCAAATCGAAGATTCCAACTCCGGGATGCTTGCTTCAGTCCATAGATGGATCGCTGAAGTTTGCACACTTTATCAGCATCCTTAGGATCGACAAAACCTTCAGGTTGTACCATGTACAACTCTTCTTCAACGTTTCCGTTGAGGAACGCAGTTTTGACATCCATCTGCCAAATTTCATAATCGAAATAAGCAGCAATTGCTAGTAGAACCCTAACAGACTTTAGCATCGCTACGGGTGAGAAGGTCTCATCGTAGTCAACTCCTTGAATTTGTCGAAAACCTTTTGCGACAAGTCGAGCTTTATATACGGTGACATTACCGTCAGCGTCTGTTTTCTTCTTGAAAATCCATTTACATTCAACAGCCTTACGGCTATCAGGAAGGTCAACCAAAGTCCACACTTGGTTTTCCTTCATGGATTCCATTTCAGAGTTCATGGCGTCTTGCCATTTTCCAGAGTCTGGGCTCATCATCGCTTCCTCATAGTTCATAGGTTCATCATTGTCTAACAATAAAATGTTCAAGACAGGATTACCGTACCATTCAGGAGCAGTACGTAACCTTGTCGACCTGCGAACGGGAACTTTGACCGAAGCTGCATGATCACTATCATCAGCTTCTTTCTCTCTAGCTGGTGAAGGCGGTGCCTGAAGATCCAAATCTTCCTGCGCTGCGCTGCTCTCCAATTCGGGAGAAGGTTCAATAACCTCGTCTAGTTCTATTTTCCTCCCACTCACTCCTTTCGAAAGAAACTCCTTCTCAAGAAAGGATCCATTCTTAGCAACAAAAACTTTGCCTTCGGATCTGTGATAGAAGGTATACCCAATGGTTTCCTTTGGATATCCTATGAAGACGCATTTTTCCGCTTTGGGTTCGAGCTTATCAGGTTGTAATCTTTTGACATAAGCCTCGCATCCCCAAATTTTAAGAAACGATAATTTTGGCTTCTTACCAAACCACAACTCATATGGTGTCGTCTCAACGGATTTAGATGGTGCCCTATTTAAAGTGAATGCGGCTGTCTCTAATGCATACCCCCAAAATGACATTGGCAGATCGGATACAGACATCATAGAACGCACCATATCTAATAAAGTACGATTACGACGTTCAGACACACCATTACGCTGTGGTGTTCCAGGTGGCGTGAGTTGGGAAACAATTCCACAATTTTTCAAGTGCATGCCAAACTCGTAACTCAGATATTCCCCTCCACGATCAGATCGTAGAAATTTGATCTTCCTGTTACGATGATTTTCTACTTCACTCTGAAATTCTTTGAACTTTTCAAATGTTTCAGACTTGTGTTTCATTAAGTAAATATACCCATATCTACTCAAATCATCAGTGAAAGTTAGGAAGTAACGATATCCACCACGTGTTGGAATGCTCATTGGTCCACACACATCAGTATGTATGATTTCCAACAAATCACTCGCCCGTTCCATCGTACCGGAAAACGGTGTCTTAGTCATCTTACCCATGAGGCATGGTTCGCACGTATCAAATGATTCAAAGTCAAGTGATTGAAAAAGTCCATCAGAATGGAGTTTCTTCATGCGCTTTACACCAATATGACCTAAACGGCAGTGCCACAAGTATGTGGTACTATCATTATTCGCTTTGCATCTTTTAGCATCAATGTTATGGATGTGTGAAGTACTACTATCGAGATCCAACAAGAATAAACCATTTACGTTGGGTGCATGACCATAAAAGATATTACTCATAGAAATAGAACAACCTTTATTCTCTGATTTAAATGAGTAACCGTCTCGCAATAAACAAGATCCAGATATAATGTTCATGCTTAACGCAGGCACCAAATAACAATTATTCAGGTTTAAAACTAATCCCGAAGGTAGATGAAGAGGTAGTGTCCCGACGGCGATGACATCGACCTTCGATCCATTCCCGACGCGCATCGTCACCTCATCCCTCGCCAGTCTCCGTTTATTCTGCAGCTCCTGTTTCGAGTTGCAAATATGAGCAACCGAACCAGTATCAAATACCCAGGCACTACTACGAGAACTAGTAAGGTACACATCAATAACATGTATATCAAATATACCTTTGACGTTGCCAGCCTTCTTATCCGCCAAGTATTTGGCGCAGTTACGCTTCCAGTGACCGTCTCCCTTGCAGTAGAAACACACAGTGTCCGGCTTAGGACCAGCCTTGGGTTTCACAGGTGTGGCAACAGGTTTGCCGCCCTGAGCAGCAACAGATTTGCCACTCTTCTTGAAGTGACCCTTTTTGGCCTTAACCTTCTTGAAACTGGTGGTCTTATTGACCATCAACACTTGATGTTCTTTCTTGATGTCCACTTCTGCAGATTTCAGCATCGCAAAGAGCTCATTAAGAGTCTTATTCATGCCTTGCATGTTATAGTTCAGCACAAAGCCTTTGTAGCTCGGAGGGAGCGACTGCAGCACCCTGTCAGTGATTAACTCATCCGGGATCACACATCCCAGCTGAATTAGGCGTTGGATATAGCCTCCCATGGTGACAACATGTTCACTGACAGAGCTGTGCTCCTCCATCTTACATGTATAGAACTTATCAGAGATCTCATATCTCTCAGCGCGGGTCTGAGTCTGAAACATGGTTTTCAGCTCTTCAACCATCTCATAGGCGCCGTGATGTTCAAAACGTTTCTGGAGATCAGTGTCCAGAGATGTAAGGATGGCACAGGCAACTATAATGTGGTCATCTCTGCGCGTCTCAAAGACATTTTGTTCTGCTTCAGGCGCATTGTCTGCAGGTGGGTCACCTAGCGCAGCATCGAGCACATAATGCTTCTTACACCCAGTGAGGATAATCCTCAGGTTGCGGTGCCAGTCAGTGAAGTTTGAACCAGATGATTTCAGTTTTTCTTTCTCAAGGAATGCGCTGAAGTTGAACTGAGCTACGTTGCGGGCCATGATCTACAACATTTTAGCAAAGACATCTTTAGACTATGTTCATGATAAAGAGTTCATTTTAATCAAATTACTAACGAACTCCCACTTAAAACAACATCCCTCATAGTTGTCTAGTGGTACACGATCCAAATCCACTACACCAAGTCCGATCTTCACGAGAGAAGATGTAGTTTCAATGGTGAACATCGAAATGTTGATCATATCATTCATATGACTCGTGTTTAACCTTTCGGTTCGTCGTGTTCCGAGTCCATGTCTGTACATGCTAGGCTCGTCAAGTTAACCAAAGTATTTCCGCATGTGTAAAACTGGCTTACACCCGTCGTATGTGAACGTAGAGTTTACCACATCCGATCATCACGAGATGCTTCAAAACGACGAACTTTCGCGACGGTGCATACTAAGGGAGAACACTTTATCTTGATATTGTGTGAGGGATCATCTTATAATGCTACCGTCGAGCACACGCAAAATAAGATGCATAAAAGGATAAACATCACATGCATAAAAATATGTGACATGGTATAGCCCTTTTATTGCGTCTTGATCTCCATCTTAAACGCACCGGCATGATCTCCATCATGGCGCCATGTTCATGTGGCGCCTTGGTTGTCTCCACCACGTTGCATCCCATATATTGCTAACTCATAGCGATAAATAATGCAATTACATGGCGTTTGAAGTTGACACGCAGGTCATACAATTGATAATTAAGACAACCATATGGCTCCTGCCGGTTGCCGTACTCATCGACATGCAAGTCGTGAAACATTACAAAACATGATCATCTCATACATCACAAATATATCATATGAAACAGTTTGGGCTATACCATATCACAAGCACCCCTGCAAAAACAAGTTAGACGCCTCTCCCTTATTCTTTGCAAATTTTACGTGGCTTAGGGCTTTCGAAGAAAGAACCGTTCTTACCTACGAACATGAAACCACAACGGTGATAAACAAATTATTAACAACCCGTTGTAGATTAAATCTTAACTATAGTGGGAGAGACAGACACCCGCAAAGCCACTTATGCAATACAAGTTGCATGTCAGTCGTGGAACAAGTCTCATGTACGTGGACATGTAAAGTTAGTCCGGGCCGCTTCATCCCACTATGCCACTAAGATTCAAAATACACAAAGGAAGTAATAAAAAGATTATCAACGCCCACATACACATATGTGTTCTACCCGTACCAAAACATCTACGCATAGATCCGGCTCTGATACCACTGTAGGAGTTTGCGCGATAGAAAACAAAAAATTTCTCTCACATGCGGAAGCAACACTCAAGATCCTATCTAGAAGATTCTAGTAACGGGGAGAGTAGTTCATCATACCCTCGAAGAACACGCGCGTTGAACGTTTAATTCAACGCAGCTCGGTGAAGTTGTTGACGATGTTCGATCCGATCAGCACCGCAAACGAGCAGCACCTCCGGAGGCTTGCACACGTACAGCTCGATGACGTCTCCCTCTTCTTGATCCAGCAAGCTAGAGGGAGAAGTAGGTGGGATCGATTCCAGCAGCACGACGGCGTGGTGGTGGATATGGTGGAGAGTTCCCGCGGGCAGGGCTTCGCCAAGCGGTGCGCGGGAGGTAGAGGAGCAGCAAGCCAGTGATGCGGCCAAGCCTCTGTCTCTTGGTGCACCTCTCCCTCTTCTTTATATAGGCAAGGGGCTGCAGCCACTTTATTTCCAAAGTAGAAACTCCCTCTTTCAATAGTGGTAACCCCTTCTCATTTAAAAGGTGGTAACCCCCTCTTTCAAGAGTGGTAACATCCCTTTTAAAGGGCTACCCATTGAATGGCTGCATGGACCAAGTAGGACTGGTCAAATGGACCAGTGGGCCACCCTTGGTCGTTGGGGACAGGTGGGCCCCACTATGGGACCCTCCGGAACCTTCTAGAACATTCCGACACTCTGCCGAAAAATCCCGAACTTTTCCGGAACCCTGAAATCAACTTGCCATATATAAATCTTTACCTCCGGACTCTTCCGGAGCTCCTCGTGATGTCTAGGATCTCATCCGAGACTCCGAACAATATTCGGACACCATTAACAAAATTATCCCAGAGCTACTCTAGCGTTACCGAACGTTAAGTGTGTGACCCTACGGGTTCGAGAACGTGCAGACATGATGGAGACACCTCTCCGATCAATAACCATTAGAGGGACCAGGATATCCATAATGACTCCCACACATTCAACGAAGATCTTTATCGGTTGAACCACTATGTCGTGGACTACTATAATCCGTATACAATTTCCTTTGTCACGCGATATTTTACTTACCCAAGATTTGATCGTCGGTATCACTATACCTAGTTAAATCTTGTTACTGGTAAGTACTCTTTACTCGTTCCGTAATACAACATTCTCTGTGACTAACTCATTAGTCACGTGCTTGCAAGCTTTACCGAATGTGCACTACCGAGTGGGCCCAGAGTATATCTCTCCGAAACACGGAGGGACAAATCCCAGTCTTGATTCATGTAATTCAACAAGCACTTTCTGAGATACCCGTAAGACACCTTTATGATCACCCTGTCACGAAGCGATGGTTGATGTCCCCAAAGTATTCTTCCAGTACCCGGGAATAACATGATCTCATGGTCTAAGAAATAGGATACTTGACAATAAAAGGCATGACAATAAAAACTTAATGAAACGATCAATATTGTTATGCTTAGTTGGGTCTGTCCATCACGTCATTCTTCTAATGACATGATCCCGTTAATTAATTAACAACTCATGTTCATGGTTGGGAAACCACAACCATCATTAATTAACGAGCTAGTCTAGTAGAGGCTTACTGTAACACCCCGATTTTCACTAACCGGTTTTCCTGAAAAAGGGGTGAACTAAAAAAATTCGAAAACCTTTTAACTTGGATTTCTCTGGGTTTTATCAAAACTCATTTGAACTTTTGGTGATTGATGTATCTCTCTATGTCCCAACCCCGGGAATATTCTCCAAATGTTTCTGATCCCCTTTGATTCCATTTATCAGGGTTTTCTATATAAAACATTAATTCCTTTTCTTTAGGAATTATAAAGCATATCTCGCCTCTCCAAAGCAACCCTCCTTTATCTTGCTTAGAAAATTCCGCCAAAAATCCCAGAGACACCTATCATCATGTATATCCCATATATGCATAAACATTGCCATGGCCTATGCAACTTTTCAGATTGAAGAAATTACCAAATCCGCCCCTACCGGGCCATTAAAACCAAAACCCTACTTCCACTCCACCATAAATCTTGTCCACCTGAGGAAGTGTTTCATATCCCATTATAAGCCACCCCAAGAAATTTGGGATCATTTGGATCAACTTTTTCTTGTAGGACACCCATCGAACACCTTCTGCCCTTTTCGAAACCCGAAAATGTTTACACAGGAAACTTTCTCCAAATTGAGTGAAACTGGACCACATTACTCACATACCAGTAGAACACCACCAGCAAAAATTCCAGCTCCATTGGGATATAGGAAGTCCCTTTTCTTTGCATCGAACACCTTGAGGGCATTTGAGATTTTCAAAACTTTGCACTGGCCTTTTGTCCCAATTTGATGTTTTGCTTTCTGTGTGATGTTTGTAGTAGTAGTGCAGCGTAGTGACGTGATCCTTTTTCTTTTCCGTGCCCCGAGTCATCGGGAACGCGAACCACGCCGCTCGCGTCGCGCTCTGGCCATGCCGATGTCGGCATGACACAGTGCAAACCCCAGCCCCTCTGCCTTATCCCTCACAGCAGTACCACCACGTGCGCCATTGCACCTCCAACACGGCCTCCCCCTCCTTCTTATCTCCTCCCTGTGGCAAGGGGACGTCACCCATGACCTCAACGCCATCAATGGCCGCACCGTCCACCACCTACTTCTCCTCCCCTCCCTCTATTTAGAGCCACCCCAAGAAGCCCCGAGCGCACCCTAGCCACTCCACCCCATTCCCTCTCCCCTGCCCTCTCCATCCAGTGCACAAGAACCACAGAAATCTCTCCACAAAATCTTCCACCAAGGCCACCATGGCCGGAGCTCCTCCAGCTCGGGTGCGTGCGTTGGAGGCCACCCCCACCCTCCATTCCACCTCCCCTGGCCGCGTTCAACCATCTCCGGCCCGTCCCCGCCACCGGCCGGCCTCCCGGCGTCCTCCACGGCCGTTCCCGGCCGGCCTCCGATCGATCCAGTACGCACTGGAGGAGGAAGAAGAAACAGCATCGATCCCTTGTTTTTTTTTCTTTTTTTTCTCCTCTGAATCGTTTTCTGGCCCAGCCAGCGCACAGGAGCAGGCCGGCCTGCCAGCAGCCCAGCCAGCGCAGCGCAGTGCGCAGCGCAGTCGCGGCCCATTACGGCCCGCACAGTTTTTTTCGCGCAGAATTTTTCTTTTTCCCTGCTGGACCAATTTTCAAACGCCCACAACTTTTGAACCGTAAGTCCGTTTTCGGTGATTCAAATTTCTAAATCTTCATCTCGACGAGCTCTTTCCGGTGGTACTGATTCCATCTCATTCCAAAATACTTCTATGAGGTGCCCTTTTGTACGGGCATTTCGGAGTCCGTGGAATGGGGCTATCGCTGCCCTACGCCGCGGAACCGACCCGACCCCTCCAAGCCCAATGGATCCCCGTCTTCGCAGGCAAGCTAAACCCTTGCTATGAGGCATCCTGCAATGCTTGTTTGTTTGATTGCTTAATACCATGCCGGGTGTATGTCTGTCGTCTGTTATTGATATATCTGTCTGCTATTATCGTTGCATGTCTATATGCTGTCTATGTTTTATATATGAACCTTGTATTGCTGTATGTGTATCATGTTGCATTTTAATTATTGCACTACTGTATAACTGCTTATCTGTGCAACACTCACATTCCCGAGACAATGGCCGGGTCTCCCGCCTCAGTCAAAGGAATGGGGGAATTATTACAACTGTGCGTCTCGCGCTTGCGGGGCTTTGTTTGGTTCTTTTCCTCTTCGCCGAGGTGAGGAGCGGACGAATGTCGTCTTATGATCCTCGGAGTTGGGGGCATTCGCCAAAAGAGTTAGTTGCCTTGTCCCACCGTCAAATATGGGTAGCATAGACCACCCGGACTGCGACGCTTGGGAGCTGCCTTTCCATTTGGTTCTTATTGCCGAGATTGCTGACACCACGTCAGGGTAACCCTCGAGTGGAATGGATGCTCTCTCATTCTTATGAGTGCTTTTCGGTTCATTTTGGAGACTATATGCCCAAATCCCCACTTCCTGGTCAACGGTCGGACGGTAACGCCGCCAAAGACTTGCGCGTGGAGGAACGGAAGCGTAACAGACTCCACAAACCAACTTTGTGATTGATTTACGGTGACACCGGCCGGGTTGCCCGCCACCGTCATCCGTTTGAAATATTATGCTATTATTCTGTGAACACTAACCCCGAGTGACACCGGCCGGGTTGCCCGCCACAGTCACCCGGGTATTACTATTATCGTTATGTTGTTATCCATGCATGCAAGTATTATGTTGCTAATGCCTTGTTGTTGTTGATATGTGATATTGATGTCATGATTATTTTGCTGGACTAATCCCTGTTGTTTGGACTTGTTGTGATGAAACTTGATTAAATGAAACACCCCTCCAAACATCGATAGGGTCAGTCCATAGTGCCACTAATCTGAACATCGAACGCACTGCCACTGTCGCTCACATGGGCAGGCCTTGACTTACGTAACCTATTGAGCCTCCTTTGATGCTACCATTTTGGCAAGACTAGTCGGTTACCTTTGTGGTCGGGGCTAGTTTTGTGAAGGTTCCGGAGCTAGGCGTCGCTCATAGGTTGGGGACGTGCCGGATTCACTTCTGCATAAGGCATAGAGTTATGTCGGTGGCTATACAGGGAGTGTCTTGGTAGCGTGAACGGTCAGGTGAGTGTATCTTGCTGAGTTCGCCTTGAGGATGTTGTCCTAAAGTACCGGCTCAGTGTGGTGCACTTAGGTGGGTGGTATCTGCAACCTCTCGAGAGTGTCAAATATGGATGTCTAGCCTCGTTCCAAGGTATGGAACAACAGTTCAGTGTCAGTCACACTGTGTGTCCGTGTCGTGTCAGGAGGTTAAACCTAAGGCTTGTTTGAAAGAAAGATGAACAACCTGATTTCACTAAATGAACAATAAGTTGATGCAGGGAATGTTACTTGAGATGTGATTGTGAACCAAGTTTAGGGATGGCGGTGTGATGCGTTGGGAAGCCTATAGTTAGGCCAGAGCCCATATCAACCGTGCATGCCCAGAGTTGAAAGATGAGGCCAGTGGGCCTAGCAGTGATCACAGGTGTTGTTGTGTATTATTTGGTACCAACTGGTACCCTCGTTTACTCGTCACAGGTAAGCTCTTTGTGTGATTGCCGGTGCACGATCCAACCCCACCTGGCTTGGACTCTGTACTGGTGATACCCCCGTTGCTTGCTTATGACATGTTTGGTTGTCAATGCCATGCTACTTTTATTTCATGTATCTAGTGTACACCTTGCCATGTGTAGAATTTTATTTTCCAGTGTATACCTTGCTGCATGATTGTTGGATAGATTGTGGTGAGTGGCGATACTTGCTGAGTGCATAATAATGTACTCACGGGCCTTGTGATTGTGGCCAGATTTTTGGCGAGGACTCAACCTCCACCTTAGCAAGGACAAGGAGTAGAAGCGTGCTAGGATCAGTAGCCCAGCCAGATACCTGTGGAGTGGAGCTGCTCCAAGCCGTTGCCTCATTTATGTCTTCCGCTGCCAGTTAAAACTCTGAGTTGGGCCATGCTTGGCTTGATATTTTGTAAAGCCTCGACGGCCTTGTAAACCATTTGTAGCACTTTTGTGCCTGATTGTGTAATGATTTCCGCTATGTTGCATTGTCGTAACGTGCGGCCAGATATCTTGGGCTGGCGCACGGGGCGACCGCCTCTCTGGAAAATATGTGCCAGAGCGGGGTGCCACAGAGCATGGTATCAGAGCACCAGGCTGGCTGTAGACTACCCTAGCATGGAAAGCCCAACCATACTTGCGCCCGACAAAGAGCCCGATGGATTTGACCCATCTTTGTCTATCCAGCATGGCTATTGTCAGACAACAGTATGGTGCAGTAAATTCTTGACTCAATCTTCCACCATAAGGCTCGCCGGTTTCTTCCATGAGAAGTAATCGACATCACCTAGTAGATAAGACCCAAACCCCAGCTGCATAGTTATCCCCACCATTCTTGCTAACCATGGTACATCTTTTCTCTCTATAGTCGGTTTCCAAGTGAAACTTTTAGGAAGTTCCCTCTTTCCCCATAACCCGAGGTTAGTATGAGTGGCGATTTTGTGCCTATGTTTCGTAAATCGGAAATTTTGCGATTTTATTTTCTTCTTCGTGGTTCGATTCTTTTTGGTTTTCCAAAAATTTGCCGAGTTTTGTTTTCCGCCTTGTGTTAACTCCGCAGGAGTTCTACCAAAAGATTGTGTCAGCTCTCAGTAATCCGAACCCGACAGGAGAAAGAACAGCTCAACAGTCTACCAGAAATAAGGACCCCAACACCTAGTCAATCAGCACAAAGCAAAGTCAGTATCAATGAGCCCGAGTCTTTCCCAAAATATACTCAACGGCAGTCTATCAACCACAAACTATATACTTTGAGGACACCAACAACAACCTGGAGATCTGGTATGGCATATGTGAATTTACGTTATAACTTTTCACTTATTTGGTGGACACGCATATTTGCTGGACGCCGAGATTAAGGTTTGCGAAATATGGAAATATTCTTGGTTGCCTGGATTACGATGACACTCATATGCATCAAACTAGTGGAAAGATATAATGCCCAATCCAACTCGTTCTGTTCAAACAAAGCAAGCGTCTGTCAGGTCAAAGATTTTACAACGAGTACAGAATATTCCTCCCCAACAAGCAGCCCTCACGTTGGAGAAGTACTACACCGTGTATGGGATTTATCATCGGGCGTCGTTCTCTTGAAACTAATATGCTCAAGAATCAGCAATATCCGCGCCATGAGAAGTGAAGCTCAAGTATTTCCAAGATGGACTCAAATATAAAGTGAGGTATGCCTCGACGACAGTCTAACATCAACTCGCACCACCGGCATGATATGCCAGAATTTCAGCAATGCATTTTTTAGAATCACCAATATTCCCGCAACCGTCAGGACTATGGAAAATAGTTGTGCTCAAATATTTGGATCAGCGTGGGAGTGCCATCATGGTTATCATGCCCACATGCTCCCGATGAAGCAGGTGATCACTCCTTCCACTCGGCTGTGCAAAGGAAGCCACGCCACCATCAAGATTTCAGCAAGCACAACCCGTACAAGTATGTCAGCATGAGGCAGAATATTTTCAAGGCACTGCTAATCTGGAAACAAAGCTACGCGACCGTCGGAATTTCAGCAGTATACCACATGTACAACAGCCTCAGTCTATACACGAACACTACCGGTACCTACATCAGAAGCTTTCTAAAGAGCAAAGCTACAGAGATCTAACCTACGTCATGCCAACCACCATCATGGGAAGAAAAGATTCAACATGTACCTACGTGAACGCGACGCCTCGAGAATCTCAGAAAAGTCACTTAGTCTTCTCGGAATAATTTCAGAAGTTTGGTCCAGTACTGATACAACGACTTCTTGGCTCACCTTGGAGCTAGACCAGCACTACAAAATTCAAATGATGTGGATATAAGTTGAGCCCGAGCGTCAAAGAAATACAAGGAAAAGCACGGCTATGCAACCAGAAAATTTCTCGGATGATCATGTTACACGTTGGAACAACTACTCAGCTTGCGTGACAGTCAACATCTACACAAGAGAATAAACTGCCTATACATACGCGAGTCAAGAAATTCTCTCGCTACCAGCGTGGTTATAGGCATACTATCACCGATTGTTCAGATTTCGCCAGTTATGTCGAGTAGAAGCTAGCAAAAATAAACGGACAAGAAGACCTCATCTCCATCAACCGTCCTGGTAAAGATATTGAAGTCTATGGATCTGTTCGATCACTACAAACCTCTCGCAGACGCAAGGTGAATAAGGCAACATGGAAATAAGAGTCCAAATTTTCATCTCGAAGGTCTGAAGTACAAGTTCAATTACTTGAGGATTTTCAACAAACATTGATGGAAGCGGCACCATCAGTACATCACACCTAGTTCAAGGAAATTTTATTTCTCTCGTCACGAGGGAACACAAATGTGCCAAGATGGAAGTACGCAATTTGTGGTGGCACCAAAACAAAGTCAGCTTGCCGTCAGAAAATTGTCAGCCGTGACAAACAAAGCGCCAAGCGTCCGTGAGATTCGTCCAACTTTCTCAGAGTTCCTAATATGGATATCAAGTGGCTAAAGTCAGGTCTATGGAAAGGCTATCAACGTCAGAAAATGCCTAGGTGATAAGAAAACCATATGATAAGATTGGTACCTTTCAGACCGGACAAGGCCCACATTCCATAAAGATTGAGTCCCTAAATCTTTCATGAAAATGATGGTAAGATGGACCAGTACGCCAAGGATCCAAATACATACATGGTACGGTTGACGCATGAATCCCAAAATGACTACAATGCCAACCGGGAGTTGTGTGATGGCTGAACAACAACGGAGAATTTCAACTTGACCCCAGCTTGAGAACCGCACTGTTGTCAGTACAAATTGAGACGATAGACAAGAGCCTGTCAGTTGATGATTTCAGTTATTCAAGCCCAATAAAAAGCACGCTTATGGCATTGAAGTCAAGATCAAAGATCCTGTCAAGATAGATGAGAAGATCAAGAGAAAACGGACAAGGAATAAGGTTGACCAACAGGTCAATCCAAAGGTATGTCACTAACCTTGGAAATCGCGAGGACGCGATTCTTTTAAGGGGGGTAGGTCTGTAACACCCCGATTTTCACTAACCGGTTTTCCTGAAAAAGGGGTGAACTAAAAATTTCGAAAACCTTTTAACTTGGATTTCTCTGGGTTTTATCAAAACTCATTTGAACTTTTGGTGATTGATGTATCTCTCTATGTCCCAACCCCGGGAATATTCTCCAAATGTTTCTGATCCCCTTTGATTCCATTTATCAGGGTTTTCTATAAAAACCTTAATTCCTTTTCTTTAGGAATTATAAAGCATATCTTGCCTCTCCAAAGCAACCCTCCTTTATCTTGCTTAGAAAATTCCGCCAAAAATCCCAGAGACACCTATCATCATGTATATCCCATATATGAATAAACATTGCCATGGCCTATGCAACTTTTCAGATTGAAGAAATTACCAAATCCGCCCCTACCGGGCCATTAAAACCAAAACCTACTTCCACTCCACCATAAATCTTGTCCACCTGAGGAAGTGTTTCATATCCCATTATAAGCCACCCCAAGAAATTTGGGATCATTTGGATCAACTTTTTCTTGTAGGACACCCATCGAACACCTTCTGCCCTTTTCGAAACCCGAAAATGTTTACACAGGAAACTTTCTCCAAATTGAGTGAAACTGGACCACATTACTCACATACCAGTAGAACACCACCAGCAAAAATTCCAGCTCCATTGGGATATAGGAAGTCCCTTTTCTCTGCATCGAACACCTTGAGGGCATTTGAGATTTTCAAAACTTTGCACTGGCCTTTTGTCCCAATTTGATGTTTTGCTTTCTGTGTGATGTTTGTAGTAGTAGTGCAGCGTAGTGACGCGATCCTTTTTCTTTTCCGTGCCCCGAGTCATCGGGAACGCGAACCACGCCGCTCGCGTCGCGCTCTGGTCATGCCGATGTCGGCATGACACAGTGCAAACCCCAGCCCCTTGCTTTATCCCTCACAGCAGTACCACCACGTGCGCCATTACACCTCCAGCACGGCCTCCCCCTCCTTCTTATCTCCTCCCTGTGGCAAGGATACGTCACCCATGACCTCAACGCCATCAATGGCCGCACCGTCCACCACCTACTTCTCCTCCCCCCCTATTAGAGCCACCCCAAGAAGCCCCGAGCGCACCCTAGCCACTCCACCCCATTCCCTCTCCCTTGCCCTCTCCATCCAGTGCACAAGAACCACAGAAATCTCTCCACAAAATCTTCCACCATGGCCACCATGGCCGGAGCTCCTCGAGCTCGGGTGCGTGCGTTGGAGGCCACCCCCACCCTCCATTCCACCTCCCCTGGCCGCGTTCAACCATCTCCGGCCGTCCCCGCCGCCGGCCGGCCTCCCGGCGTCCTCCACGGCCGTTCCCGGCCGGCCTCCGATCGATCCAGTACGCACTGGAGGAGGAAGAAGAAACAGCATCGATCCTTGTTTTTTTTTCTTTTTTTCTCCTCTGAATCGTTTTCTGGCCCAGCCAGCGCACAGGAGCAGGCCGGCCTGCCAGCAGCCCAGCCAGCGCAGCGCAGTGCGCAGCGCAGTCGCGGCCCATTACGGCCCGCACAGTTTTTTTTTCGCGCAGAATTTTTCTTTTTCCCTGCTGGACCAATTTTCAAACGCCCACAACTTTTGAACCGTAAGTCCGTTTTCGGTGATTCAAATTTCTAAATCTTCATCTCGACGAGCTCTTTCTGGTGGTACTGATTCCATCTCATTCCAAAATACTTCTATGAGGTGCCTTTTGTACGGGCATTTCGGAGTCCGTGGAATGGGGCTATCGCTGCCCTACGCCGCGGAACCGACCCGACCCCTCCAAGCCCAATGGATCCCCGTCTTCGCAGGCAAGCTAAACCCTTGCTATGAGGCATCCTGCAATGCTTGTTTGTTTGACTGCTTAATACCATGCCGGGTGTATGTCTGTCGTCTGTTATTGATATATCTGTCTGCTATTATCGTTGCATGTCTATATGCTGTCTATGTTTATATATGAACCTTGTATTGCTGTATGTGTATCATGTTGCATTTTAATTATTGCACTACTGTATAACTGCTTATCTGTGCAACACTCACATTCCCGAGACAATGGCCGGGTCTCCCGCCTCAGTCAAAGGAATGGGGGAATTATTACAACTGTGCGTCTCGCGCTTGCGGGGCTTTGTTTGGTTCTTTCCTCTTCGCCGAGGTGAGGAGCGGACGAATGTCGTCTTATGATCCTCGGAGTTGGGGGCATTCGCCAAAAGAGTTAGTTGCCTTGTCCCACCATCAAATATGGGTGGCATAGACCACCCGGACTGCGACGCTTGGGAGCTGCCTTTCCATTTGGTTCTTATTGCGAGATTGCTGACACCACGTCAGGGTAACCCTCGAGTGGAATGGATGCTCTCTCATTCTTATGAGTGCTTTTCGGTTCATTTTGGAGACTATATGCCCAAATCCCGACTTCCTGGTCAATGGTCGGACGGTAACGCCGCCAAAGACTTGCGCGTGGAGGAACGGAAGCGTAACAGACTCCGCAAACCAACTTTGTGATTGATTTACGGTGACACCGGCCGGGTTGCCCGCCACCGTCATCCGTTTGAAATATTATGCTATTATTCTGTGAACACTAACCCCGAGTGACACCGGCCGGGTTGCCCGCCATAGTCACCTGGGTATTATTATTACGTTATATTGTTATCCATGCATGCAAGTATTATGTTGCTAATGCCTTGTTGTTGTTGATATGTGATATTGATGTCATGATTATTTTACTGGACTAATCCCCTGTTGTTTGGACTTGTTGTGATGAAACTTGATTAAATGAAACACCCCTCCAAACATCGATAGGGTCAGTCCATAGTGCCACTAATCTGAACATCGAACGCACTGCCACTGTCGCTCACATGGGCAGGCCTTGACTTACGTAACCTATTGAGCCTCCTTTGATGCTACCATTTTGGCAAGACTAGTCGGTTACCTTTGTGGTCGGGCTAGTTTTGTGAAGGTTCCGGAGCTAGGCATCGCTCATAGGTTGGGGACGTGCCAGATTCACTTCTGCATAAGGCATAGAGTTATGTCGGTGGCTATACAGGGAGTGTCTTGGTAGCGTGAACGGTCAGGTGAGTGTATCTTGCTGAGTTCGCCTTGAGGATGTTGTCCTAAAGTACCGGCTCAGTGTGGTGCACTTAGGTGGGTGGTATCTGCAACCTCTCGAGAGTGTCAAATCTGGATGTCTAGCCTCGTTCCAAGGTATGGAACAACAGTTCAGTGTCAGTCAGACTGTGTGTCCGTGTCGTGTCAGGAGGTTAAACCTAAGGCTTGTTTGAAAGAAAGATGAACAACCTGATTTCACTAAATGAACAATAAGTTGATGCAGGGAATGTTACTTGAGATGTGATTGTGAACCAAGTTTGGGGATGGCGGTGTGATGCGTTGGGAAGCCTATAGTTAGGCCAGAGCCCCATCAACCGTGCATGCCCAGAGTTGAAAGATGAGGCCAGTGGGCCTAGCAGTGATCACAGGTATTGTTGTGTATTATTTCGTACCAACTGGTACCCTCGTTTACTCGTCACAGGTAAGCTCTTTGTGTGATTGCCGGTGCACGATCCAACCCCACCTGGCTTGGACTCTGTACTGGTGATACCCCCGTTGCTTGCTTATGACATGTTTGGTTGTCAATGCCATGCTACTTTTATGTCATGTATCTAGTGTACACTTGCCATGTGTAGAATTTTATTTTCCAGTGTATACCTTGCTGCATGATTGTTGGATTGTTTGTGGTGAGTGGCGATACTTGCTGAGTGCATAATAATGTTCTCACGGGCCTTGTGATTGTGGCCAGATTTTTGGCGAGGACTCAACCTCCACCTTAGCAAGGACAAGGAGTAGAAGCGTGCTAGGATCAGTAGCCCAGCCAGATACCTGTGGAGTGGAGCCGCTCCAAGCCGTTGCCTCGTTTATGTCTTCCGCTGCCAGTTAAAACTCTGAGTTGGGCCATGCTTGGCTTGATATTTTGTAAAGCCTCGATGGCCTTGTAAACCATTTGTAGCACTTTTGTGCCTGATTGTGTAATGATTTCCGCTATGTTGCATTGTCGTAACGTGCGGCCAGATATCTTGGGCTGGCGCACGGGGCGACCGCCTCTCTGGAAAATATGTGCCAGAGCGGGGTGCCACACTTACTAGGGACGCAATGTTGTTTACGCAACCACACATGTATTATGTTTCCGGTTAATACAATTATAGCATGGAAATAAACATATATCATGAACACGGAAATATGATAATAACATTTATTTATTATTGCCTCTAGGGCATATTTCCAACAATTAAAACCCTATGAAAGAAAATGATTCAAAACATTTTAGTTTGCAAAGCCAAATTTTGTGGAGCTTCTACATGTTATGGGGAGGCCCCACAATTATTTGCAAATTAATCTAAAATGTTTAAGTGCCCTAAATAAATCCTAGAAAAGCTACTGGACTAAAAAGAAATAAAGAAAAACAGAAGCAGAGAGGAGGCAGGGGGCTTTCTACAAAAACGTCGTCGTCCACCTCTCTCCCTCGCCCCGACGCATCGCCGTGTCGCCGTGTCCGCTCCCCGCCGTTTCTACGCTCCCCAGGCTCCCCTGGCCGTGCTCTACCTCGCTCCATGCCTCTGCAGCCGCGGCGCCGCAGAGGAGAGCACTCAAGCCCTCCCTCACCTCGAATCCACCCTTGCTCCGCCGTGGCAGCCGTGGCGAAGCCGGCCCAAATTCGCGCACCTCTCTGCACCTCGACACGCACCTCGAGCCAGAGCTTCTAGAATGTGTCCAGACCCCGGTGGACGCCGCGTCTCCACGTCCCTCGCACCAGCGCGTCGGATTCGAGAAGAAATATCTCCGCCGTGCGCCATGGACGTCGTTCGTGCACCCCGTCCACGATACGCCGGCCCTGCGCTATAAAACCACCCCCGCACCCCTCTAGAAGCACCACACCGTCCCACTCCCTCACTTCCCCCTCTCGATTCATCTGTGCACTGCCGGAGAGCGTGCACGGCCGCCGCCACTGCCGCATCGAGGTTGACCACGGCCGCAAGGCCACACACCACCATTTTCCCCTCTCTGCCCTGCACCTTGTTCTCTACCCTCACCACCTCACGCGCATCCTTTTTCCCTCTGTATAGTGCACAGGGGAGACGCCAGGAGCTCGCCGGAGTGCTGCCCGTGGCCGCGGAAGTGCAGCAGCTCGCCGTGGACGCTGCACTCCATCCCAGCAAGCGAAACTTGACCAGGAGCTCTCCCCACGCCGCCGCCGTCATTTCGCGTCATCTCCACCATCCCTAGACCACCCAGGTACCCCCACTGGCCACCCTCGCCATCGCCGGAGCTCCAGCGACGCCACTTTTAGGTCGTCGATGATCGCGGGCTCCGTGAGCCGTCCGATCTTTGATCAACGGCCGCGTACCGCTTCAGTTAGAAGAGAAAGAGATAGAGAGACTGACGGGCGGGCCCGCTCGTCAGGTTTTAAATCATTTCCGCGCGCGCTGTGCCGCTGCCATGTAGGCCCACTAGTCAGAAATTTAAACATTATCCATAACTAGATTTCTCTGTTTAAATTTGAAATATGAAATCAGTACTGGATCCAACTTTGAAATTCAATATCTCGAGATTTAGGAATCCAAATAAATCAAAATCAATTGTTCTCGAAAGCTTATGAAATTTTTTAACCAAGACAAGTGGTGTCATGTCATTTAATTAAATAAATAAAAAGTATTATTAAAAATACTACTGAAGGTTTAAATTCTAAACTTGTTTGTTTCTGACACTCTGTTAGTCCAAATAATTCCAAACCAATTTTGCTAGCTTAGTACTGCCAAGTATTAGCTTCCCTAATTTTGGTAGAATTATTTGTGTAGTAGTATTGGTTTGGTATTAAGTTGAAGTTTAAACACCCTTCTGCACTCAAACATTTAAATATTGTTTAGTTCAATTAATTTGAAACCCAATTGTATTGTTTGATGTGTGCAGTAGCTATTTGTGATGTTCATGATGGTTATGTTGAGATGATTGCTTGAGTAGTTTAGTGATTTTTTGTATTGTTTGTTTATTAATTAGACGAGAACGCTGTCGGATTTATCGAGGAAGGAGAGTTTGTTGAATCTGAAGATCAAGACCAAGGTCTCTTGCCGAGCAAGGCAAGCTACTCTCTGAGCTTGCACCACAAATATATGCATCTAATTTTGATACCATGATTTACTCTTAAGGAAAAGATTTATAAAACCTTTTCAAAACATGTATGGAAATTATTTTGCCACCACTATGTAGTAGTTGATATAAAATTATAGGATGGGAAAATAAAATGGTTTATTCAAAACTCCTTTGAAAATACTTGTGTGGTTATGGAATACCGAGATATCGGTGTTGAAGTGGATAAATGGAGTACGGAGAAGTTTATGAAAAATGCACAGTGTGTCCTAGTACTATGAAAACCAACCGATACCCTGTGCGACCACATTTACCCACATATGGGAAATGGCGTAGTCATATAATTAGCTCATATTAGTATGGGATGCCTCAACAACGAGGATGACATCGTTCCATGAGGGGATGGTCATGGCGACCTACCCCCTGACCTGGGTCCTTGCATCTGAGGATGGGGGATTGAAGGGTTCGCTCGCCGGGCAGAACTACGAGTCCTCACACTTAGGTTTCTCGACGGGGAATCTAGACTGGGTGTCGATGGAAAGGATGATAATTTCGTAGTGGTAGGGTCCTATACTAGCATGAGCAAAGGACAGGCTATGGTCGGCGGCTTACTTCACATACACCCTGTATGGCGAGACGTGGCAGACACGATGAGTTGCCGGATGAATGTGGGAAAAGCGTGCTAACTCTGCAGAGTGTAAAACTATTCGAATAGCCGAGTCCTCGGATATGGACAGTTGGGAGTCTGTCCTAGACCATGTGCAAGTTTTTGGAAAAGCTTTTAAGTTTAAAAGAAACTGAAATGGAGATGGTGTTACACAGCTATACCAAATGGAGTGGTATGAGTTGTTGAAATAAATGGACCATGGTGAGCCATGGTCAGAAAAAGGAGGAGTTTTTGGAGAAACAAATAAGATGGTGACTTCTTTTAAAGACAGTTATAGAACTCTTCTTACCTTTTTCAATAAAGATATAGAGATGTTTTAAATAAATAAAAGTATGGAAGTAAGATAAAACTAGTGCATACTCATGTTGGGGTAGTTTGCGAGTACATTCAAATGTACTCATATTGGTTTCGTCCCTGGCTATTGTCCTAGCCAGACTACGAGGAGGAGCACTACGCCGAGCAGGAGTATGGCGACTTCTACGCCAACTAAGGATCTCCAAAAGTCAGCTGCCTGTCGGGTTGTCATCGTTAGAATATGATGTCTACTACGCCGTAGCTTCCGCTGATATTTTGTTTTGGCCCATGAAGGCACCTATGTAAGACTTGGTCTAAATGACCATTTATGTAAGACTTTTAATTCGGTTTTTTCATGGATGTAAACTTTGGTATCCAATTCGGATTATGTGCAACGATAGACTGATCACGGGATCGTTGTGTTAAGCATAATCGGGTATTTCGGACAGCTATTCCGTGGTGCCCACAGACTTGGTATCAGAGCCATCCTGACTTTAGGAAACCTTAGTTAGCATGGTAGTTAGACAAATGTTACAAAAAGATAAATTTCTAAAGAGAAAGGAATGAAGTATTTTTGAAAACTGCTTATCTCCAATCCTCTTACTTATGCAAAATTTTACTCTCATTAAATATTACATTTTCTTTGGTATCCCTAAAATTTTGCACACCTCTCATTAAGCTTAAAATTTGACTCACTTGTTGCCCTACTATATTTAAAAATTTGATATACTTGTCACCTAACTAACTTAAAATTTTGTTAAAAATTGTAGATGGCACTCCATTGGACCGAGTTTGTTCAGCTTGAGAAGGACAGCAAGCTGATGTTCGAGAGGGACTTGTTCGAGTTGAGCAAGCTGTTAGGTCACCCCGCTCCAGAGTTTGATGGAGCTCAGATTGACGTTCACGGTGTCGGAAGGCTGAGCTGGCTCATCAAGTCGTCAGTTCACCGGAACATCAAGTCTCCCAGTTCTAGGACGCTCATCTTCACCACCAAGGAGGCCACCTGGGTTGACGGTCTCTTTACTGCCACCCAGAGGATGCTAGCCTGACTTTGTGAGGAGCACAAGGCAGAGTTAGTAGATTTCCGTTTCTGGTTCTACGGGAGGCGCAACTGCGACAGACACCCTACACCTTCCCCTTACCACCCGATGTTTTGGAGCTACATAATGGACATGGAGCTCTTACTTCAGTGCACTCAGGATGATCTGTTGCACACTAGGATTCAGCTTCACTTTGACCGCGAGTCGCTCGTTGAGCTTCGCGAGAACGAGGTGAAGCTGATGGAGGAGAAGGTCGCTCTTCTTAGGAAGAGGGCCCAGCTGAGGAAGACTATCGTAAAGCTCCGCAAGAAGGTGGCAGGGCAGGACGAGCTGATTGAGGATCTAGAGCACCATACTGACGAGATGGAGGAGGAGGGCGAGGATCTACGCAAGGAGAACAACGCTTTCCTCAGTGACGATGATGACTTCGTGGAGGAGATGGATTGTGAGGAGGAGGATGATGAGTAGGAGTTAGTTGACGAGGAGGAGGAGCCACTCGAGGCAGTTCTCGAGGACGAGGAGGAGGATCCCGAGGAGCCACCCTACCAGTCAGATGCTGACGTGTTAGAGCTGGAGGTTCCACCTCAGTAGGCGAGTGACTTTATCACTAGCACATGATTAGGTTGACCCCTATCACTAGTCAAGTCGAAGTAGTGGTTCTTTTGGAAACCAGATGTTATGTATCTTAGATGTAGGGCGATGGTTGTAAGCTTGATGTTATAAGCTTGATGTTGTTGTGAACTCCTTGCTGTGATGTTGGTAATATATATAAGTATGTTTGTCGTGTTTGATCTGCGTGAAATATTTTTCATATAATCCTTAAAAATTAATCAACCACCTGCGAAATCGTCTTTTCCCTTAGTCGAACTTTTCTTTGCCTTGCCTCTTATACCCGGTGTGCTTCAGGATGCTGCCCCGTCACAGCAATGCGGAAGGATCAGGATCAGCACCACCACCACCGGACCCAACCCCACCCAACTTCTCGCGCTTATCATGGAGGAATGTGAAAATGCCCGGCAGGAGCGCCAGGCTCATCTCACTGCCCCGCAACAACTCGCAGCCGCTTACAACAATAACAACAACAACAATGGTGGTAATGGCAATGGCGATGGGAACCAGCGATCTACCTTGGGTGATTTTCAGAAGACCAACCCACCCACCTACTCCAAGGGACTTCACCCGCTGGAAGCCGATGTGATGGAGGGATAATAATCCGGTAGGCCCATGAAGAGGGAAACGTGACCCGCCAGGAAGGAGGCCCGGTCAGGCCAGTTAGCCCTCAGCACGGGCCAGGTTATGTTTCTGGGCCGGCATCTTGGCGGTGACCCGGCTAAGGAAGGTGACGTTCTGGAAGGTACAAGAGGCGGTTCGAGAGGCGGTTCAAGACTTGGAATGCACGAAGAATAAAGGAGCTAGGATGGGACTTGGAGTTCGGGTAGAACCCGGCTCTATTGTGTACGCGGTCAGAGGGCCCGGTATCTATATAAACCGGCCCCTGAGCCATAGCTAAAGACTTTCATAATCCCCAAGCTTTAGGCGAGAGAACCATCGAGAGAGACACACAAGATTTGTAACCTAGATCGAGATCCGGCTCTGTTGTCGTAGCCGGGTTATCGAGATCGAGACCATGATTAATAATAAGATAGCAGGAAGTAGGTCTTTATCTCCAATGGAGAGGCCGAACCTGGGTAACCTGTGTCCCTTGCAATGCTAAACAATCTCCCAGACGCCAGTGTCGCCTTGCCCAAAAACTCAAGCTACCCCAAAGTAGCATCTGCCGTGTTATCTACCCCACGACAGTTGGCGCCGTCTGTGGGAATCGCGGCCAAAGGTGTCACCATCATGGGAGAAGCAAAGAGAGGGGCCGAAAACTTTGTTTTTGGCCAGATCACAGTCAATGAGCAAGGAGAATCCATCGTCGATGATTTTGGCTGGGGGCCGGAATCTGATCTACTTGAATCAGGTGATGTTATTCCAATTGGCAAATTTAATGTTTTTGTGGGCATGATTACAACTAGATCTGCTAGTGATGGAGATTATGAATCTGTGTCAGGAGCCGCCACAATTGTTCAATCTGATGGAGAGGAATCAGTTGGCACAGCTGAAGTTGAGGGGTCCTGAACACACTGGAGGAACGGCTGGATGACCCGGCAGAAATCCCGGGTGACGCGGTGGAACAAGCCGGGTCGGAATCAATCTTGCCCCTGTTTGAAGGCCGGTTTGGGTATGATGCAGAAGAAGAAGATGATGAGGAACAAGAGTCAAGTCCAAGCCCGGTTCGTAGGGTAGCGGTGTACACCGCGCCTTCGTCCAGCATGCAACCATCACCATCAGCTGTTGTTCCACCGGCCTTTACCCCGGGTCAACAGCAGCTGCCCCCAATTCTGGAGTTGGCAGAACAGAGAGTTGATGGAGAGCCGGCTTCGGTCTCAGAGGAAAGCGAGGATACGGCAAGATACAGAAACAGTTTTGGGTTCCTGCATAACCGGGCCCAAGGAGAGGAGAGAAGTAACACAGCAGCTGCCCCGGCCTTGTTTAACAATGGCCTGGTCTTAGATCCATCAGCACTTACAAGGTTGGTTACTCCAGAAAACGCAGCAGTTAGAGCAATGGAATTGGATACAGCACGCCGAGCGTTGGAGCAGATGCGCAGGGACGCCGAGGCAGAGAGGCAAGAAATAGAAGCAAGAAAGAGGCAAATAGAGGATGAGAAAATCGTCTCAATGAGATGACCAGGGCGCACCGGAGGAGGCACCAGAGCCGGCTGGCCCCTGGAGAAAACGCTATAAACCCAGCAGTACTGTTTAGGACCCCAGAAGATCAACCAGTTGGTGTCACCCAGGTGGCTCCAGTTGTAAGGGCAGATGTAGAACCAGATAGAGGAACAGGAGCAGCTGGGGTTGCAGTGGCAACGGCGCCGGGTCTTCTCGCTGGGGTAGCCAGGGGAAATCCGGGTCTGCCGCCCAGGACACCAAGGTTTCACACGCCGGCGGGTCACTATTCAAATCCGGCGGATAACGTGTATGCAGCAACTTTGGCGCTTGATCGTATTCCATTGGGAGACACGCCAGCGGAGATTGAAGCCCGGCGTGCCATTGACATGTTACGCACTGCAGTTGTCCAGCAAACTCAGTATTCAAGGGAGAAAAGTGCATTGCATTCCACAACGTATCGTAGCAAGAGTCGCAATGGAGGTAACCCGCCATTGGCCGGGCCTGTAGCGGCACAGCAGCAAAACCCGCCCCAGCAAAATCAAAATCAAAACAATCAGCAGCATCAACCCGCCCCAGCAGTTTCCATAGCTCAGCAGATAGTCAATAGATCACGCGCGGGGAGAAGTGCGGGCAATGCAAACCCGGTAGTACCTGCAGCAGGAGTACCACAAGGAGGACCGGGTCCTGCACCAGCCGCGTCTGCAAGCTCACCCGGTAATATCAATATTTCGGCAAGTTCTTCTAGTTTAGCCGGGCCAAAATGTCTTTCAGATTCCATTAGAGCAGAGCCTTTCCCTGAGAAGTTCAAGGAGCCAAGCAAGATATCCAATTATGAGCCAGCACAGACCCGGCGAGCTGGTTGAGCAGTTATGAGATGGCAATGTGTATACGCAATGCCACAGAGAATGTTTGTGCCAAGTATGTATTTGATGATGAGTGATGGTGCAGCAAAGTTGTGGTTTAAAAATCTACCAGAAAAATCTATCAATTCTTGGGATGAGTTGAAAACAATTTTCATCAAACACTTTCAGGGCACGTGCAAGCGTTTATTTTCCATTGAAGATCTTGATCGTTGTGTACAGAAAGGCGAGTCAGCTCGTCATTGGATGGGCCGGGTCACGGAGATCCTGCACTCTTCATCTGGTATTGAGCCCAAGGATGCAATTTCATCAATGGAGAAAACTTGTAAGTATGCACCACTTGTCCAGAAGCTGGGTCGCATGAAGGAAGGGCACCGGGTTAAGCCGGTCACCATGGCAGAGTTGATGGATGCTTGCAATAGGCACGCAGCCACGGACAAAACTCAGGATGAGCCTGAGGAGGAAAAGGGGAAAAGCACGGCAAATAATGGTGGAAGGAACAATAATGGCTCGGGAAACAACAATAACAACAATCAGTCAGCATAAGCGAGGTCATAATGATGGAAGTTCAGAGTTAGTAGCAAACACCAATACCGGGTTTCAGAGGCAAAGGATGGACGGGAACTACCAGGAAAATAGAGGTTACCAGGACAACAGGGGTTATCAGGGAAACAGTGGGAATCACAATAGTGGAGGTAGTTACCAGGGAACACGCCCAATGAGTACTGAGGAAGCTTTTAGGATGCCGTGTCCTCGCCATAGCAAGATGGGCAGACCATCCAATCATTCATTGGCACAGTGTGTGGATTTGAATAGGTGGAAAAATAATGAGGTGCAGAGAGCTCTGCAGGGAGCAAACAGAAGTGGAGGACCCGGCCAGGGTGGTAACCCGGCTGCGGGGCCTCTAACAGGAGCAAATGCGGTACCCACTGGAAACCCGGGTCAGGGTCAGAACCAGAATACAAGTAATCAGGGAGGATTTTCTCAGAACCCGAGGCAGTTGGGCCAGTATCACATATACCAGTGGCACTACCAAGAGAGAGAGAAAGTTAGTCAAGAGAGCAGTTAACACAGTGGCTGCTGGGGTGCCAAGATATCTGAGGTGGTCAGAGCACACCATCACATGGAGTAGGGCAGATCATCCAGAGGTGGTGGAGCACCCGGGTCTGCTAGCTCTTGTGGTGGCTCCTCAGTTCACAATTTCGAGTTGAAAAAAGTTCTGATGGATGGTGGTAGTAGTATTAATATCCTGTACTGGGATACATTTGTGCGTATGGGATTGAAGGAGTCACAGTTGCAGAAAACGTCAACAATTTTTCACGGTATAGTTCCTGGGAAATCAGCCACACCAGAGGGAAAGATTGCATTGGAGGTAGCTTTTGGCGAGTCTATCCATAACTTCAGATCAGAGTGGCTCACGTTTGAGGTGGTAAAGTTTCCAAGTCCATATCATGCATTGTTGGGAAGGCCGGCTTATGCCAAGTTCATGGCAAGGCCGTGTTATGTGTATCTCCAGTTGAAAATGCCGGGTCCCAATGGGATCATCACTGTTCATGGTAACAGGGAAATAGCAGCAGAGTGTGACGAAGGGGATGCAGCCCTGGCAGAGCAAACGTGTGCAAGAGAGGAGTTGAAAGCTTACAGATCAAATGTTGACCCACAGGATAACACGGCACTCAAGAAGCCAATGACAGAAGATGACAGGGCAAAGTTCAAAGCAGCAAAGGATACAAAGATGGTGGATTTTGTGCCTGGGATTCCTCCAAGCAGTTCGCCATAGGGACAAACTTATCTGACAAATAGGAAAGCGCGCTCATCGAGTTCATCCGTGAGAATCGGGATGTTTTTGCATGGACACCTAGTGACATGCCAGGCATTCCAACTGAACTCGCTGAGCACCGCTTACATGTTGATCCTAAGGCAAGGCCGGTGAAACAAGGTTTGAGAAAAATGAATGCAGAGAGAAGGAAAGCTATAGGAGAGAGATAGCCCGGCTTTTGGAGGCCGGCTTTATCATGGAAGTGTTTCATCCAGAGTGGTTAGCTAACCCGGTTTTGGTTCTAAAAAAGAATAATGAGTGGAGGATGTGTATTGATTTCACGAGTTTGAACAAGTATTGTCCCAAGGATCCGTTTGCACTACCGCGCATCGATCAAATCGTTGACGCAGTTGCAGGCAGCGAGCTCTTGTGTTTTCTGGATGCGTATTCAGGTTATCATCAGATCAAACTTAACAAGGAAGATTGGGAGAAGACGTCGTTTATCACCCCCTTTGGTGCTTTTTGTTACAAGACCATGACTTTTGGGTTGAAGAATGCAGGAGCAACTTATCAGAGGTGTATCCAGAATTGTTTTCATGATCAGATTGGGCGCAATGTGCATGCTTATGTTGATGATGTGGTTATCAAGTCAGAAAAAGCCGGGTCATTTATTAATGACCTTGCAGAGACATTCAAGAATCTGAGAGAGTACAAGATGAAGCTTAATCCTACGAAGTGTGTGTTTGGGGTTCCAGCGGGCAAGTTACTTGGTTTCATTGTGTCAGAGCGTGGAATTGAGGCAAACCCGGAAAAAATTCGTGCAATCCAGAGTTTGAAAAGGCCAGAGGAGTTGGCTGATGTTCAGAAGCTGACAGGCTGTGTGGCTGCGTTGAGCCGGTTTATTTCCCGGCTTGGAGAAAAAGCTATTCCGTTGTATAAGCTGTTGAAGAAGACAGATAACTTTGTGTGGAATCAAGAGGCAGATGAGGCCTTTGAGGCCTTGAAGAAGCAGTTGTCAGAAGCGCCAGTTTTAGCGGCGCCGGGTCCCAAGGAACCCATGCTTTTGTATGTTGCAGCCGGGCCTCAAGCTGTGAGTGCCGTGGTGGTGGTTGAGCGAAAAGAGGAAGGAAAAGAGAACCCGGTACAAAGGCCGGTCTATTATGTCAGCGAGGTCCTATCAGAAGCAAAGCAGAGATACCCACATTGGCAGAAGCTAGTGTTTGGTGTTTTCATGGCTAGTAGAAAGTTGAAGCCGTATTTCCAGGAGCATCCAATTACGGTGGTCAGTTCTATTCCCTTAGCAGATATCATCAGAAACTCCGAAGCTACAGGAAGAATTGCCAAGTGGGCAATTGAAATGGGGGATTATCACATTGATTATGTGCCTCGCACAGCTATCAAGTCTCAGGCGTTGGCAGATTTTCTTAATGATTGGACACAGTTGAATGCACCACCTCTCACCCCGAGTCTCAAATCTTGGGTTATGCATTTTGACGGGTCTAAACAAGAGCAAGGTTCAGGAGCTGGAGTGGTGTTAACTTCTCCCAAAGGTGACAAGTTGAGTTATGTTTTGCAAATTCACTTTGATTGTTCCAATAATGTGGCAGAGTATGAGGCCTTGTTACATGGTTTGCGTATGGCAAAGGAGATGAACATCAAGCGTTAAGTGCTATGGGGATTCAGATCTTGTGGCGCAGCAAGTTTCAGGAACTTGGGACAGAAAAGATGCAACTATGGCGGCTTACAGGCGAGAGGTGGATAGAGTAGCTGGGTTCTTCTCAGGCTATCAGGTGGATCACATTGACCGCAGGAAAAACGATGCTGCAGATGCTTTGTCAAGACTCGGCTCACGCAGAGAGCCGGTTCCACCTAACGTTTTCTTGGACGAGCTATGGGCTCCATCAGTCAAGTCCCAGGATGAGGAAGAGTTGTAGACCCGGATTCGCAGCTGGTGGCTGTAACCCGGGAAATTCCAGAGTGGACAGAACCGTATCTTGCATATCTTTTGAGAGGGGAGTTGCCCCAGCAGGAAGTCATAGCCCGGCAGATCGTGCGCCGGTGCAAGGCCTATGTGGTCATAGATGGTGAGTTATATAAGAGAAGTGTTTCAGGGGTATATCAGAGATGTGTGTCTGGAAAGGAGGGCCGGCAAATTTTGAAGGAAATTCACGAGGGAGATTGTGGTCATCATGCTTCAACCAGGTCCTTGGTTGCAAAAGCTTTCAGGCACGGTTTCTTTTGGCTCACAGCCCAGGCAGATGCAGAGCGCTTGGTGAATAGATGTGATGGATGTCAAAGGTATGCAAGACAGATTCATGTGCCGGCTCAGGAGTTGAGAACAATACCTTTGACTTGGCCCTTTGCAGTTTGGGGGCTTGATATGGTGGGTCCTTTCAGCATGTCTCCTTGTAAGAAAACCCACCTCCTCGTTGCCATTGACAAGTTTACCAAGTGGGTTGAGGTCATGCCTGTTACAAATTGTGAGGCGGCAACAGCAGTGAAGTTTTTGAAGCAGATCATACACAGGTTTGGGTATCCCCATAGTATTATCACAGATAATGGTACTAATATGTCCTTGGGAGAGATGGCAAAGTTTTGTGGAAACAATGGTATACGTTTGGATGTTGCTTCTGTGGCTCATCCTCAGGCCAATGGGCAAGTTGAACGAGCTAACCAGGAGTTACTCAGAGGATTGAAACCACGTCTCCGGGTCCCGTGTCTCAGAGCCGCCGGAGCGTGGGTGGAGGAATTGCCATCAGTTGTTTGGGGAATCAATACAACACCAAACAGATCCACAAAGATGACCCCTTTCTTCATGGTGTATGGGGCAGAGGCAGTTTTGCCAAGTGATGTTATTCATGACTCGCCTCGCGTGGCGGCTTACGTGGAGACAGAAAATGAGAAGACCCGGCAGGATTCTGTTGACCTGCTGGAGGAGAATAGAGAGCAAGCATTGGAAAGATCAGCAATTTATCAGCAAGATTTGAGGCGGTATCACAGCCGCCGGGTTAAAACTCGCACCTTCCAGGAAGGTGATCTAGTGTTGCGATGGGTGCAGTCCAAGGAAGGGATGCACAAGTTATCTCCTCCTTGGGAAGGGCCCTTCGTCATAAGCAAGAAATTGAACAATGGTTCATACTATTTGGTGGACGCTAGAGAGAAATCAGAGACAGTCAATGACTCAACACACTCTACCTTTTCTATGGAAGAGCGTGAGAGGCCGTGGAACATTGCGCAGCTGCGCCCATATTATACTTAGCATGAAAAAGATGTATCAGATGTAACACACGATGTAACAGGCAGCAGGTTTCAGACGCGCTCTTTTCCTTACCAGGGTACCTAAGGGGACTGGAAGGTTTTTAATGAGGCGGCTTGCTGACCTAACCTTTTCTATCAATAAAGTGAAGGTTGAAACAGAAATTTGTCTTGTCTCAGTTTATGTTTCAGTTTTATAAGCCGGTTATTTTTCTTTGTCTATATGTATTGTGGCAGTTCTTGGTCAAGCTTGGTCCTGGGGGCTTGTCATGAGATAGCTAAAGTTATTTCCCCAGGACCCGGCTCATAAGTATCCCCGGGTTTCAGTTTTAGTTGCAGTTGTTTAAGTTTTTTATTTTTGAGGATGCCCAGAGAGTGCGTCCCACCAGTATTTTGGATCAATGGGGTACTGAGGCATAAGCCCTTTACTTTATAAACATTGATCCAGGTCTTGGGGGCTCTTACTGCAAAAAGTCTGTAGCTGCAATCCCAAGACCCGGCTTTTATGCCACTAGTATTCTTGGTTATCTTGCTGTGTAGCTGATGTGACTCGCACTTATATGGCCTGATTGCACACCTGGAAACTCAATCAACCATGAAGCCCATTGGGACTTGGTTTGACCCTGTTTTTCTCAGAGAAGTTGCGCCAGGATATCCATGCGAAAGCCGGCTCACAGTTAAAGAAACCAAAAGGGTCATCAAAACCACAGAAGATAAGCAATTGGATATTTCAAATGTCATGTGATTCCACATAGTTTCACCAAAGTTTAAAGCAAGTGCAAAAGCACACATCACAGGCTGGTATCAGAATAGCTAGTTATTACAGTAAAGCGCCCAAAGAGCCGAATAGAGATTGTTTTCGTGCAGAAGTAACAGCATCTGCATAGTTTTTCACGCTTTGGCTTCGGGAGCCGGGTCACGGGGAGGGGAGCCGGTTGGTTGATCTTCGACGGTCTTTGCCGGGTCTTCTTCTTCTTCGGCGGCCGCCGGGTTAGCCTCTGGCTCCTTGGTCTCGTCGGTTTCTTTGGCCTTGGTCTTGCGCCGGGTGATTTTTCGAAGTGGCTGGAAGAAGGATTCATCATCTTCTTCAGCTATCGCCCGTGATGGAGGAGGAATAACTGGCGTAGAGGAGCTGGGAGCAGTGGAGGTACCAGGAGCATTCTTTGCCGGGTCAATAGAATCCTTATAGCTTTGGAGGAGATCGACGCGTTGTGGCTCGTCATCCATGATCTCTTCATCATTCTCATTATATCCAAGCTGTAAGGTGGTGAGCTTCATCTTGCTGGCAATAACAGTGGCAACATGCCGGGTTTGCTTCACAACCCGGGCATAGCACTTCTTATCAAACTCCTTGCCATCAGTGTCAAACTGAGGAAAGCCCTTCATCAGTGGAGCCGGGTTTAGCTGGGGATGGTAGGCCTTTGCCAAGGCAAGACCTCGCATCACCCGGCCCTGCAAGCTGATCTCTTGAGCAGATGATCCATTGCGGCATTGTTGACAGATGCCCAAGGACTTCAGTGTACTTGCTTGGCGGGTTTTCCCAGAGCCTAGCGGCTTTGATGACCTCGCAACTGCCAAAGTACAGCTGACGGGTCAGCGTGTACATGCATTTGATCTTCTCTGCAGCGGTTTTGCGGAGGTTACCATCACGAGGGCCTGTGTAAGGAAAAGTGGAGTAATGAAATTTCAAAAGCCGGATCTGTTTGATTAGTGTAGGTTGAAATTCAAGGGAGTAGTGCTTACCCACTAAAGATTCAACCATTGAGGTGATCATTCTTTTTAGCCGGGTCAGCTCGTTGTTGGTTTCATCAAGCTGCTTCTGCAGGGTCTCCTGTTGCTCCTGGAAGTTCTCCTCGTTCTCCTGCATGTCCTTCTTCAGATCGGAGTTTTCTTGTGTTAAGGTAATAATCTTTTCCTCCAAGGCCTGGAGTTGAGCTGAGTGATTAGCCCGGGTCTCAGATTCAGTCTTAGCAGCGTCAGCAAGCCGGGTAATCTCAGCTTGGGCCTGGGCATGGTCTTCCTATTAAGATGCAAAGAATTATGTTAGTCCCAGGTCGCCGCAGGCGTGCTACCCGGCACTTGGGGGCTACATGCGCAGAAAGTTTGAAAATTTGCCAACTATAAGTCCCAGGTAGCTGTGGACAGCTAACCCGGCACTTGGGGGCTACTCAGTTTGAAGTTCAAATTTTCAGTATAATAAAGAAGTCCCAGGTTGCTGCAGGCACACAACCTGGCACTTGGGGGCTACAGGTTTGAAGTTTTTTCCTAAGAATGCGTATTGAAAGCACCAAGCTCATCACAAGTGATGAACTTAGAGCTTGGGGGCTACTCAGGGTATAGTTATGCAAGAAAATATATAGGCAAGAAGTAAAAGTGGGTACCTCATATCGTTTTTGTATCAGGGCGACCAGTTCTGTCTCTAGGGTCTTGTGTTGAGCTAGGCGAGAAAAATATTCATCGCAAAGTGCGGGAACAGACATGGTGTCCAGAGCTGGTGAATTTGAGGAAGAAGCCGGGTTCTTGTTCTTGGCGGGAGTTGCCGGGTCAGCATCTGGGGCTGGCACCTTGGCCAGAATTTCAGGAGCACTTTGTACTGGAACGTGCCGGGTCCCAGTAACCTGCACTTCATCTTCTTTTGTTCCAGAACTTAACCCGGGTGAGTGAGCAGCGGCGAGGATTCTGGCACCGGGTCAACAACATTTTTTGGAGATGCCGCGGGGGTTGCTTTCTCCCTTGGCTCGTCCTTATCCTCTGGTTCCTCTATATGTGCCTCCATCGGAGAAGGTTCTGTGGTTGCTGGAGGAGGGGATGCCGCGGGAGGATTTTCCGGGTCTTCTTCCATAAAAGCCCTGGCACTGGAACAAAATAATGTCTTAGTTAAAAAAGAAGAATGGGACAGTGAAGTATAAAGGTATGGAAAAGATATGAGAAGTATTTCTAACCCAGTGTTGATCGGGAAATCCTCGGGTGTGCTAACACCATCCGAGGAAGAATCTGACAAACGAGATGGTTTAGGAACCCGGATCTTGCCAGCTAAAGGGAACTGTTTGCTGGGCGTCTTCTGGATGGATTTGGCCCAGCTTGATAAAGAGCGTTGAGGGATACCTGGGCTCAGGGAAGCTTCGCTTGTAGAAGACCGGGTTCGGCGTCTCTTGTTCGCCTCAGCCTCCTTCTCAGCCTCCTTTTCCTGTGGTTGTGCTTAAGTTTAAGATGAGTTCATCATGAAGATTGAGAAGAGAAAATGTGGTACCTTGGCAAGGGTGGCCCGGGTCCTCTTTTGAGTTGGAGCTGCAGTAACTTGGGGACCCGGCGCTACGTCAGAAGCCGGGTCTGTGGGGCCTGGAATAAAATTTGCTGGGTTGTCAGTAGAGGTGTCCTTGTTGGGGACTTCGTTGTTAATCAACTGAAGGAAGAGCCGGCCTACGGAGTCAAGCTCACCTTCTTCTTCTTGTTCATCGTCTTCACTTTCTGTGTCCTCTCCGTCAGGAGAGGATGTTGGGGTAAAATCCACGCTCCACCATTTGGAGTCCTGAGAAAAAGCAGTCATGATAAATAAATAGTCTATGGATGAGTTTGCCGGGTTAAAGTAAACAAGATGGACTGAGTGTTTGTTTTACCGTGGGGGGTTTGTTCTTGGCACTAAATGGGGCGAGCCCGTTCAGTGCAATGGCGTCTTTCTTCTCGCCAAGTAGTCTCTTGGCATTCTTCACAAGTTGGTCGTCAGTGAGCGTCATCTCTGAATAACGCATATTGTCTGTGGTTTCGTCAGTGTACTGGCAGATTAGCCGGGTCCTGATGCTGAGTGGCTGAATGAACCAACCGATCCAGCACTTGACCAGATCTGTTCCCTTGAGACCATGGGCGAGTAAAGCTCTGGCCCGGCGAAGAATGGGCTCGAGCTTGACCCGCTCGGCGTCATCCGCGTAACTATTCATCTTGGCATCATGTGTTAAACCCGAGTTTCGGAAAGCCGGGTAACGGGCATCATCAGATTCTGGAGAGGTGTCTTGGCAGTAAAAATAAGTGTTTTGCCACCCCTTAGGGTGGCTGGCTAGAAGGAGAGCCGGGAAATCGCACTCCCTTCGGCGCTGAATCGCAACTCCCCCATATGGAAGTACTTGATCCTTGCGGGAGGGGTTGCAGTAGAAGAACTCGAGGAACAGCTCGAGGCTTGGAGGCATTTGCAGATAATCTTCGCAGAACACCACATAGTTACTGATGTTCAGCATGGAGTTGGGCGCGATGTCTTGAGGCCTAAGGCCGTAGTATTTCAAGACCCGGCGAAAAAATATGGATCCCGGGGGGCGAAGGCCGCGCTGAACATGGTCGAGGAAAACCACCACTTCACCTTCCTTGGGGCTGGGGCGGATTTCTTCTCCAGTAGTGCGCCATTGGATCTCATCCTTTGGAGGAACTCGCCGCAGTTCACATATTCTTGCAGCATCAAGGTCGTCACTGTGGATTTGGTCCAGTTGACCTGAGTAGCAGCAGGGGTGGCGGAGCCAGACGCACCGGCGCTGGCGCTCTGGGGCTTTTTCGCGAGCTTCTTCGCCACGCGGGGAGCTCCGGCCTTGGCTTTATCCTTCACCATGGATGAGAAGCTTTGAGGTTCTTTGAGCGCAACAATGGAGGAGTGAAACCCTAGTTCTAGATGTGGATACATAGAGAAGGAAATGCAAAGTAAATCTGTGCAAGATTTAAGTTGAAATCAGGTGCGGAGCACGCGTGCATGGGAAAAACGTACCTGTAGATCTTCTTGCGAGAGATTGAAGAGCTCGATTTGAGATCGGATCTGCGGCTGCTACAGTGCGCGCGTGAGGAAGAAGATGAACTTGGTGGGGAAAAATGACTGTGGTGTCTCCTGGCCTTCTATTTATAGGCGCAGTGAAAACCTTAAGGGTGTTGTGGTAAAAAGGGAAAGGATAAGGGTCTTTGACTAAAAGTCAACGACAAACAGAATGAGTTAATTACGGAGTATTAAATGATGAGATCGCGATTAAAATGGATAAGGATGGAGTTACAGTTGGGAGATAGTTTTCGCTAAGTGTTGGGTGAGAGACCCGGAGACATCTGACCTAGTATGAGAAAGCCGGGTTATGGTATGACCCGCCAAGAAGAGCTGGCCCAGTTAAGCAGAAAGTTAAAATAGTGCATTATATGTATTTGTTGTTTTTGTATTTCAGGTGGTTAACCCAGCAAGCCAGGGTACCAGCATTGGTCAAGGAAGCGACACAAAGTTGGAAGCAAAGCATGGCAACCTGGTTACCTGGTTAACCTGGGGGCTACTGATGGAGGGATAATAATCCGGTAGGCCCATGAAGAGGGAAACGTGACCTGCCAGGAAGGAGGCCCGGTCAGGCCAGTTAGCCCTCAGCACGGGCCGGGTTATGTTTCTGGGCCGGCATCTTGGCGGTGACCCGGCTAAGGAAGGTGACGTTCTGGAAGGTACAAGAGGCGGTTCGAGAGGCGGTTCAAGACTTGGAATGCACGAAGAATAAAGGAGCTAGGATGGGACTTGGAGTTCAGGTAGAACCCGGCTCTATTGTGTACGCGGTCAGAGGGCCGGGTGTCTATATAAACCGGCCCCCGAGCCATAGCTAAAAGGACTTAGATAATCCCCAAGCTTTAGGCGAGAGAACCATCGAGAGAGACACACAAGATTTGTAACCTAGATCGAGATCCGGCTCTGTTGTCGTAGCCGGGTTATCGAGATCGAGACCATGATTAATAATAAGATAGCAGGAAGTAGGTCTTTATCTCCGATGGAGAGGCCGAACCTGGGTAATTCTGTGTCCCTTGCAATGCTAAACAATCTCCCAGACGCCAGTGTCGCCTTGACCAAAAACTCAAGCTACCCCAAAGTAGCATCTGCCGTGTTATCTACCCCACGACACGATGATTGGCTTCGCACCATCGACAACAATCTGGAAGTTGCTGCTGTGGGAGAAAATGAGAAAGTACTGTATGCAACTCACTATCTCGCTGGACCTGCAAGAGCTTGGTGGGAAACTACCAAGGCTCTCCAGCAAGCTAGCCATGTTATCGACTGGGCTGAGTTCCAGGAGAAATTCCGCAAGAAGCACATTCCCTATGGACTCATTGAGAGGAAGAAGGATGAGTTCCGTAAGCTGAGGCAGGGAAGTAGGGATGTGGTCGATTATCTGGAGGATTTTACCAACTTATCTCGGTATGCTCCTGATGACACCGATAAAGAAGAGAAGAAGATGGAGCGATTCATGAGTGGACTGCATGATGAACTGCAGTGTGCTTTGATTATCCATGACTTCCGTGATCTGGAGTCACTTGTGGACAAAGCCATCCAGCTGGAGACCAAGCGCAAGTCTATGTATGAAGGTCGCAAGAGGAGGATCAATGCTCAGGAAGGATCGAGCAGCCAGAAACCTCGTATCTTTTAGCAAAACCCCAGGCCTGCCTATCGTCCACCCCAAGCCCCACGCCCCAATTTCCCTAACCGCCCAAACAACTTCAACCGCCCCAATGACAATAACCGTCCCAGAGGAAACTTCAACAACTTCAACCCCAATGCCAATGTTGTCTGCTTTGAATGTGGCAACAAAGGTCACTACTCCAGAGAATGCCCCAATCCTAAGAGGAATGTTCAGCACCCCAATGCACCGAACAATGGTCAAGGCCGCAATGGAAATGGTAATGGCAAGAATGCCGCACCCCGTGGAAATGCTGTTGTTGTCAAGGGCCATCTGCACCACATCAATGCTGAAGAAGCTGAGGAAGCGCCAGATGTTGTGCTGGGTACGTTCCTTGTCAACTCAGTACCTGCAACTGTTCTGTTTGATTCTGGTGCCACCCATTCGTTTATTACCGAAGAGTTTGTTTCTAAGGGAGGTTTAGTCGGGAGCCTTTTACCCAAACCCATGTTGGTACAAACCCCAGGATTAATAGCCAAAACCAACCAGATGTGTTCCGAAACCCCCATAGAGATTGGAGGAGTAAAGTTTGCAGCCGACCTAATTATCTTAGGAAACCAAGGCATAGATGTTATTCTTGGAATGGATTGGTTAGCCAAGTATCACGGTCGTATTGACTGTGCCAGAAGAGCTGTTTCTCTCACTTGTGGTGATGGAGTTGAAGTGGAGTATGCATCTGAGACCAGCCAGACCAGACCCGGATGCCATGAGGCATAGCTCGACCCGCCCTAGATGAGATCCGTGTGTTCTTCTATTTCGGATGTTTTCCCTGAAGAGTTGCCTGGTATGCCGCCAGACCGGGATATTGAGTTCATAATTGAGCTTATCCCAGGAACATCCCCATATCCCAAAAGCCTTATCGGATGAATCCGGAAGAACTGGTTGAATTGAAGAAGTAGTTCACTGATATGCTAAGCAAAGGTCTTGTCCGCCCAAGCGCTTCACCATGGGGATCACCCATTATTTTTGTGGACAAGAGAGACGGTACCACACGCCTGTGTGTGGATTATCGCAAGCTGAATGACGTGACCATTAAAAACAAGTACCCTCTTCCCAAGATCGAGGATCTGTTCGATCAAATGAACGGAGCCCGAGTCTTTTCCAAGATCGATCTTCGGACAGGTTACCATCAGTTGAAGATCCGAGAGACAGACATTCCCAAGACCGCCTTCACCACTCGTTACGGTTTGTTTGAATACACCGTGATGTCCTTTGGTCTGACCAATGCCCCAGCCTATTTCATGAATCTCATGAACAAGATTTTCATGGAGTACCTCGACAAGTTCGTGGTAGTTTTCCTTGATGACATCCTTATTTATTCCAAGACCGAAGAAGAGCATGCTGAACACCTGCGTCTAGTTTTGGAGACTCTCCGAGAGCACCAGCTGTATGCCAAGCTTAGCAAGTGTGAGTTTTGGCTCAGTGAAGTGGCATTTCTCGGACATGTTGTATCTGCCGGAGGAATTTCTGTGGACCCAGAGAAGATCCAAGCCATTGTTGACTGGTTATCCCCAACCAGTGTGACTGAAATCCGAAGCTTTCTCGGACTCGCTGGTTATTACCGCAAGTTCGTTGAAGGATTTTCCAGTATAGCCAAACCCATGACCCAACTGTTGAAGAAGGACAAGAAATTTGAATGGACTCAGAAGTGTGAAGATAGTTTCCAAGAACTGAAGAAGAGACTAACCTCAGCCCCAATTTTGATTATGCCAGACGTCACCCAGAGTTTCGACGTGTATTGCGATGCATCACGCCTCGGACTTGGTTGCGTTCTGATGCAAGAAGGCAAAGTTGTGTCGTATCTGTCCCGGCAGTTGCGACCGCATGAAGAGAATTACCCAACCCATGACTTGGAGTTAGCTGCTGTAGTGTTTTGCTCTTAAGAAGTGGCGTCCCTATCTTGCGGGACATCGCTGTGAGATCTATACGGATCACAAAAGCTTGAAGTATATTTTCACCCAGAAGGAGTTGAACCTGCGACAGAGGAGATGGATGGAATTAATCAAGGATTATGATATTGGAATCCATTATCACCCTGGAAAGGCTAATGTAGTTGCCGATGCCCTTAGTCGCAAACCTTGCACCCTGAATGCCCTGATCCAAGCCGAACAGCCAGCCTTGTTCAAAGAGTTCGAAGATTTTGGACTAGAACTTGTTAGCCATGGTTATCTCGCCAATTTAGAGTTAACCCCAACCCTGATGGATCAAATCAAAGAAGCCCAAAAAGGTCATGAAAGCATTGAAGGAATTAGGAAGAAGATTTCCCTCGGCAAAGCACCCGGTTTTACCGAAGATGCTGAAGGAGTGCTGAAATTCAATGATCGTATCTGTGTGCCCAATGTCACGGAACTTAAGGAGTTAATCCTGAAGGAGGCCCATGAGACCCCTTATTCAATCCACCCCGGCGGAACCAAAATGTACCAAGACCTTCGAGAAAGATTTTGGTGGCATGGAATGAAGCGAGAGATTGGTTCTTCGTAGCCAAATGTGATATCTGTCAGCGAGTCAAGGCTGAACATCAGCGACCCGCTGGATTGCTTCAACCTTTGAAAATTCCCGAGTGGAAGTGGGATGAGATTGGAATGGATTTTATTACCGGACTTCCAAGATCTAACCGAGGCCATGATTCAATCTGGGTCATCGTTGATCGACTGACCAAGGTTGCCCATTTTCCCTGTCAAGACCACTCATACCGGAGCTCAGTTAGCAGACTTGTATATTTCCAGAATAGTGAGCCTGCATGGTGTGCCTAAGAAGATTGTATCTGATAGAGGCACGCAATTCACCTCAAGGTTCTGGAAATCCCTTCATGAAGCCCTCGGAACCAAGTTAGCATTTAGCACAGCTTATCATCCCCAGACCGATGGCCAAACTGAGCGAGTGAACCAGATATTGGAGGACATGCTTCGCGCATGTGTTCTATCCTATGGTTCCAAGTGGGAAGATTGTCTTCCGTTTGCAGAGTTCTCGTACAACAACAGTTATCAGTCCAGTCTGCAAATGGCCCCTTTTGAAGCCCTTTACGGCAAGAAGTGTCGTACCCCTGAATTGGTCCGATACCGGAGAAAGCAAATTGTTCGGACCAGATACCCTCCGTGAAGCTGAAGAGCAAGTTCAGCTTATTCGTGAACGCCTCAAAACTGCCCAATCCCGCCAGAAGAGTTACGCTGACACCAAGCGCCGTGACCTCACCTTCAGTCGGAGATTATGTTTATCTCCGAGTGACACCCCTAAAGGAATGCAGCGTTTCCATGTCAAAGGAAAATTAGCGCCAAGGTATATTGGACCCTTCAAGGTCTTGCTCGTCGAGGAGAAGTATCCTATCAGCTGGAATTGCCCCAGAGTTAGGAGATTATCATGATGTCTTCCACATTTCCTTGCTCCGGAAGTGTCTTGAAGTTCCTGACCAGCCTGATGTTTTCAAAAACATCGACCACCTCTCCATCGACCTGAACCAAGACCTGACTTATCGTGAGAGACCCCTCAAGATTCTCGAAGAAGATGTTCGTGTTACCCGAAGACGTGCGATCAAGTTTTACAAAGTCCAGTGGACTAACCACTCTGAAGAAGAAGCAACTTGGGAACGCGAAGATTATCTTCGGAGCGAATTCCCAGACCTCTTTAACCTAAGCCTAGCAAATCTCGGGACGAGATTTATTTTAAGGGGGGAAGGATTGTAACATCCCAAAAATATTATAAGTATTATTATTCCAAAAATGAGAGCCAACAAAATTTTGTTGATTATTATGTGTTGTTTATAAATTGTTGCTTGTGGTAATTATTTCTTGTTGCTTGTGTTGCTTGTTTGCTTGAATTAACAAAATGAAATACAAAAGCAAAAGTGAAACAAGAAAAATAAAAGTGACAATTAAGAAACTCCAAATTGTTCCAAACAAAATTCAGAGGAATGGTATATGAAACCTCTCATTTACATTCTTATCACTTATCTCTTCCAAATAATATTTTACACCTATTTTAAAATTCAAAAGTAAAAACAATTGAAATAAAACAAAATGCCATAATTAAAACCCTATGACAGAAAATGATTCAAAACATTTTAGTTTGCAAAGCCAAATTTTGTGGAGCTTCTACATGTTATGGGGACGCCCCATAATTATTTGCAAATTAATCTAAAATGTTTAAGTGCCCTAAATAAATCCTAGAAAAGCTACTGGACTAAAAACAAATAAAGAAAAACAGAAGCAGAGAGGAGGCAGGGGGCTTTCTGCAAAAACGTTGTCGTCCACCTCTCTCCCTCGCCCCGACACATCGCCGTGTTGCCGTTTCCGCGCTCCCCAGGCCCCCCTGCCCGCGCTCTCCCTCGCTCCCGTGCCTCTGCAGCCGCGGCGCCGCAGAGGAGAGCACTCAAGCCCTCCCTCACCTTGAATCCACCCCAGCTCTTCCGTGGCAGCCGCGGCGAAGCCGGCCCAAATTCGCGCACCTCTCTGCACCTCGACACGCACCAATCGAGCTAGAGCTTCTAGAACGTGTCCGAACCCCGGTGGACGCGTCTCCACGTCCCTCGCACCACCGCGTCGGATTCGAGAAGAAATATCTCCGCCGTGCGCCATGGACGTCGTTCGTGCACCCCGTCCACGATACGCCGGCCCTGCGCTATAAAACCATCCCCGCACCCCTCTGGAAGCACCACACCATCCCACTCCCTCACTTCCCCCTCTCGATTCATCTGTGCACCGCCGGAGAGCGTGCACGGCCGCCGCCACTGCCGCGTCAAGGTTGACCACGGCCGCAAGGCCACACACCACCATTTTCCCCTCTCTGCCCTGCACCTTGTTCTCTACCCTCACCACCCTCACGCACATCCTTTTTCCCTCTGTATCGTGCACAGGGGAGACGCCAGGAGCTCGCCGGAGTGCTGCCCGTGGTCGCGGAAGTGCAGCAGCTCGCCGTGGACGCTGCACTCCATCCCAGCAAGCGAAACTCGACCAGGAGCTCTCCCCACACCGCCGTCGTCATTTCGCGTCATCTCCACCATCCCTAGACCACCCAGGTACCCCCACTGGCCACCCTCGCCGTCGCCGGAGCTCCGGCGACGCCACTTTTAGGTCGTCGATGATCGCGGGCTCCGTGAGCCGTCCGATTTTTGATCAACGGCCGCGTACCGCTTCAGTTAGAAGAGAAAGAGAGAGAGAGACTGATAGGCGGGCCCCGCTCGTTAGGTTTTAAATCATTTCCCGCGCGCGCTGTGCCGCTGCCATGTAGGCCCCACTAGTCAGAAATTTAAACATTATCCATAACTAAATTTCTCTGTTTAAAATTGAAATATGAAATCAGTACTGGATCCAACTTTGAAATTCAATATCTCGAGATTTAGGAATCCAAATAAATCAAACTCAATTGTTCTGGAAAGCTTATGAAATTGTTTAACCAACACAAGTGGTCTCATGTCATTTAATGAAATAAATAAAAAGTATTATTAAAAATACTACAGAAGGTTTAAATTCTAAACTTGTTTGTTTCTGACACTCTGTTAGTCCAAATAATTCCAAACCAATTTTGCTAGCTTAGTACTGCCAAGTATTAGCTTCCCTAATTTTGGTAGAATTATTTGTGCTGTAGTATTGGTTTGGTATTAAGTTGAAGTTTAAACACCCTTCTGCACTCAAACATTTAAATATTGTTTAGTTCAATTAATTTGAAACCCAATTGTATTGTTTGATGTGTGCAGTAGCTATTTGTGATGTTCATGATGGTTATGTTGAGATGATTGCTTGAGTAGTTTAGTGATTGTTTGTATTGTTTGTTTATTAATTAGACGAGAACGCTGTCGGATTTATCGAGGAAGGAGAGTTTGTTGAATCTGAAGATCAAGACCAAGGTCTCTTTGCCGAGCAAGGCAAGCTACTCTCTGAGCTTGCACCACAAATATATGCATCTAATTTTGATACTATGATTTACTCTTAAGGCAAAGATTTATAAAACCTTTTCAAAACATGTATGGAAATTATTTTGCCACCACTATGTAGTAGTTGATATAAAATTATAGGATGGGAAAAATAAAATGGTTTATTCAAAACTCCTTTGAAAATACTTGTGTGGTTATGGAATACCGAGATATCGGTGTTGAAGTGGAGAAATGGAGTACGGAGAAGTTTATGAAAAATGCATAGTGTGTCCTAGTACTATGAAAACCAACCGATACCCTGTGCGACCACATTTACCCACATATGGGAAAGGGCGTAGTCATATAATTTGCTCATATTAGTATGGGATGCCTCAACAACGAGGATGACATCGTTCCATGAGGGGATGGTCATGGCGACCTACCCCCTGACCTGGGTCCTGGCATCTGAGGATGGGGGATTGAAGGGTTCGCTCGCCGGGCAGAACTACGAGTCCTCACACTTAGGTTTCCCGACGGGGAATCTGGACTGGGTGTCGATGGAAAGGATGATAATTTCGTAGCGGTAGGGTCCTATACTAGCATGAGCAAAGGACAGGCTATGGTCGGCGGCTTACTTCACATACACCCTGTATGGCGAGACGTGGCAGACACGATGAGTTGCCAGATGAATGTGGGAAAAGCGTGCTAACTCTGCAGAGTGTAAAACTATTCGAATAGCCGAGTCCTCGGATATGGACAGTTGGGAGTCTGTCCTAGACCATGTCCAAGTTTTTGGAAAAGCTTTTAAGTTTAAAAGAAACTGAAATGGAGATGGTGTTACACAGCTATACCAAATGGAGTGGTATGAGTTGTTGAAACAAATGGACCATGGTGAGCCATGGTCAGAAAAAGGAGGAGTTTTTGGAGAAACAAATAAGATGGTGACTTCTTTTAAAGACAGTTATAGAACTCTTCTTACCTTTTTCAATAAAGATATAGAGATGTTTTAAATAAATAAAAGTATGGAAGTAAGATAAAACTAGTGCATACTCATGTTGGGGTAGTTTGCGAGTACATTCAAATGTACTCATATTGGTTTCGTCCCTGGCTATTGTCCTAGCCAGACTACGAGGAGGAGCACTACGCCGAGCAGGAGTATGGCGACTTCTACGCCAACTAAGGATCTCCACAAGTCAGCTGCCTGTCGGGTTGTCATCGTTAGAATATGATATCTACTACGCCGTAGCTTCCGCTGATATTTTGGTTTGGCCCATGAAGGCACCTATGTAAGACTTGGTCTAAATGACCATTTATGTAAGACTTTTAATTCAGTTTTTTAATGGATGTAAACTTTGGTATCCAATTCGGATTATGTGCAATGACAAACTGATCACGGGATCGTTGTGTTAAGCATAATCGGGTATTTCGGACAGCTAGTCCGGGGTGCCCACAGCCGTTATGAGAGAAGAGAGGATAATGGTGGCCAACTCATTCTAAAGAAGAACAAGTACCACCCCAAGCCTACCTTTATCAAGAGATCACATCAAAAGGCTCTTGTGGCATCTCATCAAGAGGAGTACGAGTCCGGAGGAGAGGAGGATAAAGACACAAGTGAAGAAGTAGGAATGGCGGCTCTTGCAATGGGCAACCTTCCTTCATCATTGGTCAACCTCTTCTCATCTCCAAACGACGACAAGATCTCCAAGCCTATGTGCCTTATGGCCAAGGAAACAAAGGTGAATTCCCCACCAAAAATTGCTATCTCCTCTAACCCATCACTATTGGATTGTGTTGAGGATGTAGGGAAAAATGAAGAAGAGGATAAAGTTACTATCTTTATGAGCAAGCTCCAAGGTCCAACCAAGAAAATGGTTGATGTCGTGGGGTTGTCCCAGCATATGTTACCATAGGGTAACTTTGAGTTGAGGGCCAGGCAACACTGATATCAGGGAGATTGTTTAACACGGAGGGGACAAAGGATTTACCCTGGTTCAGCCTCTCCATTGGAGATAAAGACCTACTTCCAGCCATGCTCTTATTACTCTCGATCTCGATAACCCGGCTACAACAACAGAGCCGGATCTCGATTGGGGTTACAATGGTTTCTCTCTCGTGGGACTTGTATGATACGAAAAGCTTGGTTAAACTATGACCCAGGAGCCCCTTATATAGATGGCCGGGGCTCCTGGTATCTTACATGGTAAGGCCGGGCTATACCAATACTCGGAGTTCTAATCTATCTCCACCTCTTCGCAATCTCCAAGTCTTGGACTCCATGACATGCACAGCCTCCGGGTCTTCTAGTTCTTTCCTTCTTTAGGCCGGTTACCGCCAAATTTACCGGCCCATAGTTTAGTCCAGCCCATGACTGAGAAAGCAGGCCAAGCCCGGCCTCCTGCCTGGCGGGTCTTCTTTCTCCTCCATGGGTATACCAGGTTATCTTTCCCCCCAACATTAGCCCCCAGATTAGCTTGGATAACAGGATGGTGAATTCTTGAGATATCTTGTAATCTTGATGTTTTTCTGTTCAAGCATTGCCATCCGGGCTATTCAAGTTAATCCCCTGAAAACATAAACATATTTGCATATATAAATCATTAGTTTCAATCTATCTTCCTTTGTTTCAAGGCCGGCTCATCTTGGCGGCCATTCTATAAGCCGGCCTTTCTTCCCGAGTCTTCTCATCTTAAACTTCAAGTTCTAACACTTAGTGAAAATTTCACTTTAGCAAACGGATGAATCATCAGTCAACTTTTTAGTCAAAGATTTTGTCTTTCTCTCTCCAAATCTATCTCCAGATATCGCATCATGAATATCCTCTATTTTGTCATTATCTATTTGTCGTTGACCTAGGTCAAATGTCCTCATCGTACCACTCTTTTTACCATAATGCCCTTAGGGCTTTTTCACCATGCCTTATAAATAAAGGGCCAGGGTAAACGGGAGTCACTTGCCCCATTTTCCTGGCCTCTTCGTCTTCAACTTCGCGCAGCCGCCATTTCCCAGATCCAAATCTAGCTGGAATCTCGCTCGCTCGCACCGGCGCGGCCATCCTCAACAATCCAAGAACTCTACACACCTGATTTCCCACTCAATCGCGTCTTCTAATCAAGCACCTCATCCTCTCCACGATTCAATCTCGTAGTTAGGGTTCGTCGAGTTCATCCCCGCCATTGGTCACCTCCAAAGCTCTACGGCAAGGGGGAAGGAGAAGACCAAAGCTGGAGGGCCCAAGGCCGTGAAGAAGCTGGCGAAGAAGGGAGCAAGCTCCGCCGCTCCGGTGAACTGGACCCGCTCCTCAGTCACGGAGCTGTCGTTGCAGACATTCGTGAGCAGAGGAGAGCTGCCCCCGAAGAAAGAGATCGAGTGGCGAGCTCCAGGAGAAGAAACACGCCCAAATCCACAGAAAGGTGAAATAGTTGTTCTCCTTGATCACGTTACTCGTGGACTTCGCCCTCCTGGTTCCTTGTTCTTCCGTCGAGTTCTTAAGTATTACGGCTTGACCACATTTGACATTCCTCCCAACTCTGTTCTTAACATCAGCAATTTTGTTGTTTTCTGTGAGGATTACCTCCAAATGGCCCCTAGTTTGGAACTGTTTTTAGAGATTTCTACTGCAATCCCTCTCGCAAAAAGCAGCCACTGGGCCCTTACGGAGGTGTTTCTATCCAGCGCCGGAAAACTAGCAATTTTCTGGCCCTTGCTCTTGCCAGCCACCCCAAAGGATGGCAAAATTCTTACTTTTGCTGCAAAGACACTTCCCCTGAGTCAGATGACGCTCGTTATCCGGCTTTTCGCAACTCGCCCTTGATATATGATTCCAAGATGAACAGCTTTGCCAGCGACGAAGACCGGGTCTTGCTCGTTGACATCCAGACCCGGGCCAGAGCCCTCCTCGCAGATGGCCTCCGAGGCACTGACCTTGTCAAGTGCTGGATCGGCTGGTTCATCCATCCACTAAGCATTAGGACCCGGTTATTTCACCAATATACCGGGTCTTCGACAGATGATATGCGTTACTCTGAAGTAACACTTCTTGAAGACCAGATTGTTAAGACCGCCAAGACTCTTCTTGGCGAAAAGAAGACCACCATAGCAGAAACCGGGCTTGCCCCATTTTATGCTAATAACCCGGTTCCCTCGGTATGTTTCCGCTTAATTTCCCCTTCACCTTCTTTTATACCTTGAACCATAACATTCCTCTTAACTTTAGTTCTACTTCTCAGGATCCGGAATGGTGGAAAGTGGATTATACACCCGTGTATGAGCCGGGTGATGATGTTTCTGACTCCAACATTGAGGAGGAAGAAGGAGAAGAAAGTGAGCTTGACTCCACGGGGCGGCTCTTCTTCAACTTACTCAACACCGATACTACTTTTCCACGTTAACCTAACAATAACTTTGCATTTCTTTCTTCAGATATTTCTGACCCGGCTAATACTGTTTTGCCGGGTCCAGACGCACCTGAACCTCCTACCAGCAAGAGAACCAGAGCTGCAGTACTGAAGGTGCCGTATTCTCGCATTTCTAGTTATATGATGACCAACATCTCTCAACCTCGAGCTCAACCACAGGAAAAAGAAGCTGTCAAGGAGACTGAAGCCAACAAGCGCCGCAAAACCTAGTCCAGCGCTAGCCAAGATTCCTTGAACACAGGTATCCCTTCGTGCTCCTTTCCCGCTGGACCAAGTCAATACAAAAGGCTCCTAGTACCTCTCATCCCTTGGCTGGCAAAATCCGGGTCTCTAAGTCCCAGTCTTTGTCAGTTTCTTTAGATGATAGCGTGAACCTGCCTGACGATTTCCTCGTCAACGTTGGGTATGTTCTCTCTCTTTTTAGGTTTTACCAACCCTTTTTATTTCTTTTTATCATATCCAAACCCCTTTTTTGTTATACACAGTGCCAAGGCTACGCCTTTAGATGCTGCCGGGTCTTCTTCCTACACTGTCGTGACCAAGCCTGCTCGTACAGAGGCTCCTGTTCATGACACGAATGTGGAGGAGACCCCAGAGAAGGAAATGGAAGAAAAGCTGCCTTCACCTCAGGCCTCACCTCCTTGGGCAGACCCGGGCAAAACTCCTGCCGAGTCGCCCCAGACTGCTGCCAAACCGACCCCAAAGTCTCCTGAAAAGTCTCCCGGGTCTGGTTCTGGTACCAACGACGAGGTGCAATACTTGGGCACCCAGACCATAATTGCTGATGCTCCACCCACTGTGGTAGCAAAATTAATGGAACCTGAGGTGAAAAATGAGGCCAGCGCTCATGGAAAAGAGCCCATCATCTACTCCGAGCCACCGGCTCTGGAAAACATGGAACTGCTGGCTCTTATTTCTGAGTACTTCTCCTAGCTCTCTCAGCATAAAGGACTTGAGGCTGAATTTGTTACTGCTATCAAACAATGCCATGAGGTAACATCATTCTCTCCTTTACTCCCTAACCCGCAAGCTCCAAGTTTAATTGAACTTGTTTAATAATCTTGGCGCTTTGAAAGAAAACTTTTAAAAATAGATTAGCCCCCAAGTGCTAGTTTGTCCATTTACAGCATACTAGGACTCATAGCTTGTACTTTGTGATAACTTCAAATTTCCAAGCCCCCAAGTGCCGGGTTACATGCTTGCAGTAATCTGGGACTTGTCTTTTTGAACCAACCATGTAATTATGATAACACAAACTCTTACTTATTTTGAGGGAACTTTAAAATCTGGTAGACCCCAAGTGTCGGGTTGTATGCTTGCAGCAACCCGGGACTTGTTACTCTGAACTTCTTAGCAAATTTCTCACTGTCCAATTTCATACTCCACTGACTAAATCTCTCTCTCTCTCTTTTTTAGCAACATGTGGCCCAAACCACACAAGAAATCCAACAACTCAAGGAGCAGTTATCGACTGAGACCCGGCTAAAAGCTGAGGCCCAAGCCACACAAGAGATCCAGCAGATCAGAGAGCAATTATCAACTGAGACCCGGCTAAAAGCTGAGGCCCAAGAGTAGACCCGGACCCTCGAGACCTCCCTCGCTGAAGTAAAAGAAGAAAACATGTCCTTGAAAAAGAAGAGCACGAGGAAGACTGGAAGAGCCGGCTCGAAACTGCTGAGAAAAAGCTAGCTGAAGTGGAAAAGGCCTTCAACTCCTTTAAGCTGCTACTCAAAGAAATTGTCGCTGCTGTTTAGGGTAAATGTTTCCTTTCTTTGTATATTCATCAATTCCTTTATATCCACATTTCTAACTCAATTCTCCTGTAACCACTCTTTTTTCAGGTCCTCACAACAGCATGAATCTGACAACTCCTGATGTCAAGCTCCAGGCCCTGCTTACTTTGGTGAGGCAATTATACTATGGAGCCGGGCGTGCTATTGCAATAGCCCATGGCCTAGAGGAGCCCCCAAGCCAGCTAAAACAATTTCTTGGCCACTTGTCTACAATTCCTGAGTGGATAACCCGGTGGAAGCTTTCTGGCTGCCATAAAGGCGCAATGCGTGTTATGGCCTTGGCCAAAGCACACTATCCAGATCTAGACCCGACAAAGCTTGCTGGCGGGTTTCCCCAATTTAATTTGGACAACACAGAGTTCGGTGGAAAAGACCTTGCTGCTGTAAGCAAGGAGACCCGGTATGCTGCTACGATGATCGCTGAAGGCTTATCCTTAGAGAAATTCCAATATGGATATGACAAGAAAAGCCGGCGCATCGACACGCCAGATCCCGTGCCTACAATACTGATTCCACCGAAACTTCTACGCGGCCAAGCTCAGAAATCGACTGTCACAGGTACTGGCACTCCTGCAATTGCTCCACCGAGCCGGCCTGTTATCACTGATGATGATCCCAAAAACCAAGGTCTTGCCCTGATCTGCTGGAAGACCCCGGCTCAAGCAATGCCAGGAGGAAACCAGGAAGCCACCGAGCCTGAGGTTGCAACAGAGCAGGTAGCCCGCAAGACTCAGGACCGACCAAGCGAGACCCCTACAGCAAATGACCCGGTCGAGAGGACCCAGTCTTAATTTTATGAAAACACTTATCCATTTGGCCTGAACAGGCATGTTTTAATAACTTTAATACTTGAGTCTCATATTTTGTAACATCCCAATATTTTGGAATGTTTAAAAATCACTAAAATTTGAATCTTTTGTTTTTATTAAAAGAAAACACTAAAATTATAATAGAGACCAAATAATAGAAGACTTTGAGCATCTTTAAAAAGTTTAATAGTTTAAATATCCAAGCAATCATTAATTTCAAAATTGGAGCTTAGTTTAATTTCCTTTATCCAAGGTTTATCGTAAACCCCAATATATTTTTGCAAGGTGATTTAAAATTATTCCAAGACACCTTCACCGCATAAAAAGTTTTATTCCAATTATTTGATTTTGAATATTTAACTTTTGGCTATTTATTATATCCTAAAACTATATTTGCAAAGTGCTTAAGTTATTTAAAGTGTGCCCATTTCTAAAATTATTTTGGTTAAACTATATGATTTAAAATTATATATTCCCTTTGGGTATTTAATAAACCCTGTATTAATATTTACAAAAGGTTTTAAATTATTCAAAGCAGGTTCTATTTTGAAAATCGGAATTGATTATCCAGCTAATCACACATATGTACATGCAAGCTGTAGGCATGCACATACACGACAGTACCTAACTAGTACAGCATAGGTCGATTTCTTTCCTTTCCTTCTTTCTTCTCGATCGATCTTTCCTTTTCTTCTATTTTCTCATTTCCTACGTGCAAGCTTTGGCTATAGGCCAAGTCTGGGCAGGCTGAACTAGCAGTAGCACACGTCGCAAGCTAGTTTCTCTTCGTCGTTCCTTTTCTTTTTATTCCGTTCTCTTACGATCCATGCACAGCCCAGCCGCGCCAGCCCAGCAGAGCTAGCGCCCGACTCGCGTCGCACCTCGCACGGTCATCCCTTCCGGCCAGCAAAGCTTCGCACTGCTTTGCCTCCTGCACGCACGTAGTAACGCGGCCAGCCAGAAACGGCAGCTCGACCAGAAACTGCATCATCAATTTCCGTTTACTCCAGCATTGATTTTCCTGTCCGTGCTCGCACTACATCCTGCCTACGAACGCAACCAGACTGAAGCACCAGTAAGCCAAGCTTTACTCTTCCGCCTCGCCCAAGCCTATCTAGAGAACCCAGTTGATTCATCCTTGCCCTTCTTTTCATCTCTCAGCGCCAGCACAAGCCCTACCTCGCCCCACGACCTAACCACGCGAAGGTCCGGTCAGACCGTCCACGACGACGCCGCCCACGTCTCCAGCGACTCCGGCCGCGCCCTGGCGAACTGTTGCTCCAGAACGACTACGAGGAGCAGAAGAACCGATTCAGATTACCAGAATCTGGTTTGGGCGATTACAGCAGATGAATTTTGCGACTCCATCTTCTCAACTCATCAACTTTGTCGGACGAATTCATCGCGTACGCTGATCTTACCCTGAAATCCTTTTACTAGTGTACTCTCCTAATGATCTCCTATCTTCAGGACATCGTTTTGCGTCATCTCGTCGTTGTTGACCGTGCCACCGTTGCTCCGCGCCCTCGCTGTCATCGCTAAAAGTGCCGCCGAGCACCTTCAAGAACTTCATCTTCTCCGCTACGATGTCCCCTGCCTCTTATGCGTTATCCACGCCTCCAGGAGCATCTCCATCGGTTGCAAGAGCGATGCCCAGCCCACTACCGTCGCGTGCGCGTCCTCCGGCGACCTATTTTGGTGAGCTCCAACCCACTTTTTTTTGTGCCATCGGATCGCAGATGAAAGGACACGAATAGTAGATCACTTAGATGAAGGGGTACCAGCCAGTAGAAATTCGCCGTGTGTCCAACAATTTATCTATTTTCGCTTTTCTGTCTATTTTAGATAGAGAACTTCCAAAATTCATATCCCTTGATCTGTTCATCCAAATTTTGCAAATTTGGTATCCCTGGAATCGTTAGAACATATAGAACATGTTACTACATTTTGTTTTCAAGTTTTCACAGTCATAAAATATTCGAATTTCAAATGAGGAGTTTGAGTAAATTTGACATAGATATAAATATATATGTCTAACCTTTGTAAATAAAATACCTTTGGAAATCCCCTCACATGTAGGATATTTTGGCCATGTTGGTTTACATTTTTGAGTTGTTTAATTTATTCAAATTTCAAATGGACAATTTGAGTAAATTTGGTATAGTTTAAATCCTATTAATTCTTTTTAGTACGTTTTTTTTTGAGAAACATCATAAATAATTGTCTTTGACCAGAGAGACCAAATGTCATCATTGTTAGTTATTCCAATTAAGTTTGTGCTAAAAGCCTTTTAAAATGTTGCCTTGCAAACCTTTAAATTTATTTTGTGTTAAATACTTTAACCCAATTAATGTGTGATAAAATTTGATCAAGACCAACCCATTATTAGAACCTATTGAACATCACATAAATATATTTAATAGGTTCAAATTTGTTTAAATCACCAACCGTTAACCACAATGGAAAATCCTAAACCCAGTCACATTAATTTCTTTTGCATATTGAATTATGTGATAATCCTTGACCAATTATTTTGTGAAGCCTTAGTTATGCATGTTTGCTTGGTATTATTGTTTGTTTACTGTTGTGTTATTTCTGTATATAGATTTAACGGAGTGCAACATTGTTCCTTGTTGAATAGAGTGTGTGAGCAACGACAAACTTTCAAAGGCAAGTGTCACATTCATAAATTATCTACTATTTTTCCATTATGCATTAGTGTTTTATAAAATGCGTTATTTGGAATATGTAATATATTATGCTATGCTATGAAACCCAGTTAGGAGACTCTTCTTACATTAACGGATTCAGTAGACACCAACGTAGTAGTTGTTGCTTAGCTATGCTTGTAGACGAACCTTGAATATCATGTTAAGATATTTGAGTTAGTAGAATGTGTGTTACACTCTAATAAAAAAAATCGAGCAACTGGAGTTGAAGAAGTTGAAGATCTCCAAGGAAAGTTCGAGCGACTGGACTTGAAGAAGTTGAAGATCTCCAAGGAAAGTTCGAGCGACTAGAGTGGAAGAAGTTGAAGATCTCCTTATCCCAAGTTGATGGGTGAACAATGGTAGAAGCTCAGTGGGGATAGACCACTGTTGACATTGATAACTGGGGATAGACCAGCATTGAAATGGATCACTGGGGATAGACCAGTGTTGCCACATTGATAACTGGGGATAGACCAGCATTAAAATGGATCACTGGGGATAGACCAGTGTTGCCACATTGATAACTGGGGATAGACCAGCATTGAAATGGATCACTGTGGATAGACCAGTGTTGCCACATTGATAACTGGGGATAGACCAGCATTGAAATGGATCACTGGGGATAGACCAGTGTTGCCACATTGATAACTGGGGATAGACCAGCATTGAAATGGATCACTAGGGATAGACTAGTGATGCCACAAGGTGCACTAGGGATAGACCGGTGTTACCTCACTTTTATTTTGATGGCACATGTGTCACTAGGGATGGACTAGTGATGCCATAGTGTGTACATGTGATTAAATGGGTGTTTTCCCAATTGAAATTTGATTAAAAAAATGTTTTCCAAACTATAGGATAAAACTTGCTTTACGCAAAGAGCCTTCAAAACTCCACCAGCCTAAATATGCATATAGGTTATTAGAGTTATTCCACTATGAGTCCACAGAGTGTCACTTGCCAGTTCCATTTTATATGGTTTCGACCCATCTTGTTGCAACATTTTTCCTGTTGCAGGATGTTCAGACGATGAGTGAGGTTTCGTATAAGGTTTCGAGTCTACAACCAACATGTTTTCGCCTGTGGCACATGAAGATGATGGAGACTCACTGCTACTTTTATTCCGCTGTGCTGAACTTGTTAAAATGCTAGCCTTGGGCTATGCAATTTGTAATGAAAATTGTAAGTCTGGATCATGCGATGTAATAAAATTTTGACGCATTTGCTTGATATTCATCTTAAACTGTGCGTGCAAATGATTCGATCCAGGGGTTTGCACTATACACAGGGACTTGCCAATCTTTAAGTGCAGGTCCGCTACATATTTTGATCGTGCGCGTGTGCACGCATGCTACTTTCATCTGTAACTCTGGTAAAACTTTTGGTTTAAATTTCAAGTCTTTGATGGTTTAGATGACCCTTTTGGTTTCTTTAACTATGAGCCGGCTTTCGCATGGATATCTCTGTCGCAACTTCTCTGAAAAAACAGGGTCAAGCCATGTCCCTTTAGGCATCATGGTTGATTGAATTTCCAGGTGGGCAATCAGGCCATATAGGTGCGAGTCACATCGAGCTCAATAGTAAGATAACCAAGAATTAAACTGATGGCATCAAGGCCGGGTCTTGAGATTGTAGCTACATGCTATTTTAGCAAGAGCCCCCACGACCCGGGTCAATGTTCTGGAAAGTAATGGCTTAACTCTGCACATTTACCCCATTGACCCATATATCTGACTTACTCGATATCACAATACTACAAACAGTAGAATTTATAATAAAGGAAATAATTAAACAAAAATAATAAAAAAGAACTCTGTAATTCTAAAGCATGCATAAATAACAACTAGTATGGGCCTGGTTATGAGGTTAGATGTTCACTTTTGAACAGCTAACCTCCAAGCCTTAATTCGATTTTTTTGACTAATTTAAGTGAGTCGGGTCTTGGGTTAGGTGTTCTTTCTTTGAACAACTAACCCCCAAGACCTGATAAATGAGGTTTAAGTAAGCTAATTAAGCCGGGCCTTGGGTTAGATGTTCCCTCTTTGAACAGCTAACCCCCAAGACCTGATATATGAGACTTGAGTGCCAAATCAATCCAGGTCTTGAGGCTAACCCCAAGACCTGGTTTAGAGACATACAAAAACTAAGTACAGAACAAAAAAGGTAATTGCAAAGACACAAATTTCTGCTCAACCTTCACTTTATTGATAGGAAAGGTTAGGTCAGCAAGCCGCCTCATTAAAAACCTTCCAGTCCCCTTAGGTACCCTGGTAAGGAAAAGAGCGCGTCTGAAACCTGCTGCCTGTTACATTGTGTATTACATATCATGACCCGGCCTATTGCTAGGTATAGTAAGGGCGCAAGTGGGCAATGTTCCATGGCCGCCCGCGCTCTTGCATCGAGAACGTGGATCTTGTAGTATCATTCACTGTCTCTGACTTTTCTCTTGCATCTACCAAGTAATATGAGCCATTGTGTAAGTTCTTGCTCACAATGAAAGGTCCCTCCCATGGGGGAGATAACTTGTGCATCCCATCCCTATTTTGCGTCCATCGCAGCACTAGGTCACCCTCCTGGAAGGTGCGAGTTCTGACCCGGCGTGCATGGTATCGCCTTAGATCTTGCTCATAAATTGCCGACCTTTCCAGTGCTTTCTCCCAATGCTCCTCCAACAAGTCTAGTGAATCCTGCCAGCTCTGCTCATTTTCTGTCTCAACATAAGCCACCACGCGTGGCGAGTCATGGATAATATCGCTTGGCAACACTGCTTCTGCCCCATAAACCATGAAGAAAGGAGTCAAATTGGCAGATCTGCTGGGTGTTGTGTTGATGCCCCAAACTACTGATGCTAACTCCTCTACCCAAGCTCCAACAGCTCTGATGCACGGGACCCAGAGTCGTGGCTTTAAACCTTTGAGCACCTCTTGATTGGATCTCTCAACTTATCCATTGGCTTGAGGCTGAGACACAGAAGCTACATCCAATCTTATGTCGTTTCTTGCACAGAACTTCTGCATCTCTCCAAGTGACATATTGGTTCCATTATCCGTGATGATAGTATGTGGATACCCAAATCTGTGGATGATTCTCTTCAAGAACACAACTGCTGTAATTGCCTCGCAATTTGTAACTGGCATCACCTCAACCCACTTGGTAAATTTATCAACCGCCACCAAAAGATGGGTATTTTTGCAAGGAGACATTTGAAAGGGTCTCACCATATCCATGCCCCAAACTGCAAACGGCCAAGTTAGAGGGATAGTGCACAACTCCTGAGCTGGCACATGAATCTGCCATGCATATCTCTGACACTCGTCACATCTTCGCACCAAACGCTCTGCATCTTCATTTGCTGTGAGCCAAAAAAAACCGTGTCTGAATGCCTTTGCTACCAGTGATCTTGTGGAGGCATGATGTCCACAATCTCCCTCATGTATCTCCTTTAGAATTTGTCGGCCTTCCTCTGGTGAAACACACCGCTGAAACACACCAGAGGTACTTCTCTTGTAGAGCTCATCATCAATGAACACGTAAGCTTTGGCCCGGCGCACAATTTGCCGGGCTATAATCTCTTGCTGGGGCAACTCCCCCCTCATAAGATATGCAAGGTACGGCTCTGTCCACTCAGGAATCTCATGTACTGCTGCTACTAACTGAGAATCCGAGTTACCCAGATACGCATAATCTTCCTCGTCTTCAGGTTTAACTGACGGAACTCGCAACTCATCAGGAAGGTATTGGGTGGAACCGGCTCTCATTTTGAGCCGAGTCTTGACAGAGCATCAGCTGCATCGTTTTTGCGCCGGTCTATGTGATCCACTGATATCCAGAAAAGAACCCGGCAACTCTATCTACCTCTCTTCTGTAAGCTGCCATCTTCGCATCTTTTCTATCCCAAGTGCCAGAAACTTGTTGAGCCACAAGATCCGAGTCTCCAAAACACCTGATGTACTTGATCCCCATCTCTCTTGCAATTTTCAGACCATGTAACAGAGCCTCATACTCAGCCACATTATTGGAGCAATCAAAGTGAATCTGTAAAACATAGCTCATATTTTCTCCTTTGGGGAAGTTAACACAACCCGGCTCCTGACCTTGCTCCTGCTTGGACCCGTCAAAATGCATGACCCAAGACTGAATTTTGGAACAAGCTGTGGTACACTTAACTGTGTCCTATCATTGAGAAACTCCACCAAGGCCTGAGACTTGATAGCTGTTCTGGGCTCATAGTTGATGTGATAATCTCCCATCTCAATGGCCCACTTGGTCACTCTCCTGTAGCTTCAGAATTTCGTATGATATCTGCAAGTGGGATCGAGCTCACCACCGTAATGGGATGCTCTTGAAAATATGGCTTCAACTTTCTACTTGCCATGAACACACCAAACACCAGCTTCTGCCAATGAGGATATCTCTGCTTTGTTTCTGACAAGACCTCGCTGACGTAATAGACCGGCCTTTGCACCGGGTGTTCCTTGCCTTCCTCTTTGCGTTCAACCACACCCACAGCACTCATTGCTTGAGGCCCGGCAGCAACATACAGTAACATGGGTTCCTTGGGACCCGGCGCTGCAAGTACTGGCGCTTTGGACAACTGCACCTTCAAAGCTTCAAACGCATCATCTGCCTCTTGATCCCACACAAAGTTGTATGTTTTCTTCAGGAACTTGTATAATGGTATTGCTTTCTCCCCAAGCCGGGCTATGAACCGGCTCAAGGCTGCCACACAGCCTGTGTGTTTTGAACATCTTTCAGCTCCTTTGGTTTCTCTAAACACTGAATAGCCCGGATTTTGTCCGGGTTTGCTTCAATTCCACGCTCAGACACAATGAAACCCAGTAACTTTCCAGCTGGTACACCAAACACACACTTGGTTGGATTAAGCATCATATTGTATTTTCGCAGGTTCATGAACGTTTCCCTGAGGTCATTGATAAATGACCCGGATTTCTCTGACTTGATCACCACGTCATCAAGATAAGCATGGACGTTGCGCCCAATCTGATCCGTGAAACAGTTCTGGATGCACCTTTGATAAGTGGCACCCGCATTTTTCAGTCCAAAGGTCATGGTCTTGTAACAAAAAGCACCAAAGGGTGTAATGAACGAGGTCTTCTCCCAATCTTCTCTATTCAACTTGATCTGATGATATCCTGAGTAAGCGTCCAGAAAACAAAAAGCTCACTTCCTGCCACTGCATCAACAATTTGATCGATACGCGGCAAAGTAAACGGGTCTTTTGGACAGAATCTGTTCAAACTAGTGAAATCTATGCACATCCTCCACTCATTGTTCTTCTTCAGCACTAGAACCGGGTTAGCCAACCACTCTGGGTGAAAAACTTCCATTATAAAGCCGGCTGCCAAAAGCCGGGCTATCTCTTCTCCAATGGCCTTTCTCCTATCAGCATTCATTTTTCTCATACCCTGCTTTACTGGCCGGGCTTTAGGGTCAACATGTAACTTGTGCTCAGCGAGTTCAGTCGGAATACCTGGCATGTCACTAGGTGTCCATGCAAAAACGTCCCGATTCTCACGATGAACTCGATGAGCGCGCTTTCCTATTTATCAGTCAGGTTTGACCCTATGGAGAACTGCTTGGAAGAGTCCCCCTCCACAAAATCTATCATCTTTGTATCTTGGCCGATTTGAACTTTGCCCTGTCATCTTCTGTGGTTGGCCTTTTCAGGACCGTATTATCTGCCGGGTCAAGGTTTGCCCTGTAACTTTTCAACTCCTCTTTGGCACATGCGTGCTCTGCCATGGCCGCATCTCCCTCGTCGCACTCAGCAGCTATCTGTCTGTTTCCATGCACAGTGATGATCCCTTTAGGACCCGGTATTTTCATCTGTAGGTACACATAACAAGGCCGGCCATAAATCTGGCATAGGCCGGCCTTCCCAGTAACGCATGATAAGGACTGTGAAAATCTACCACCTCAAAATCTAGCATCTCTGACCTGAATTCTCCCGAGACTCGCCAAAAGCTACTTCCAACGTGATTTTCCCAATGGAGTTGCTGATTTCCTGGAACTATGCCATGAAAAACTGTGGATGTCTTCTGTAACTGAGACTTTTTGAGACGCATGCGCAAGAAAGTTTCCCAGTATAAGATGTTGATGCTACTTCCTCCATCCATTAGACCTTTTTCAGCTCATAACCCTCCACTTGAGGGGCCACGACCAACGCAAGCAGACCCGGTGTTCCACATGATCGGGTGATCTGCTCTACTCCAAGTGATTGTTTGTTCAGACCACCTTAGATACCTGGGTGCTCCCATAGACACTGCATTAACAGCCTTTGAATCACTTTTCTCTCCCTTTTAGAAGTGTTTGACGTATAAACATGATATGAACCAAGCTGCTTAGGCTAAGTGTTGAACCCGCCCTGACCTTGAGAACTTGAGCCGGCTGGAGGGCCGGTTGGTGTTGCGTTGGCCCAGTGAGCGGAGCCACGGTCGGGCTTGCGCCTAGGCCGGGTCCTCCACCCCTGCTAGCTGCTTGTAGTGCCCTCTGAACTTCATTATTCTTCCATCTATTAATATCTGCACACTGAGCCAGCGAATGATTTGCCGGCTTACCGTTCCTGCTATGGCGAGGACACGGCATTCTGAACGCCTCTTCCATACTCATGGGTCATGGACCATTGAAACTGTTATAACCTCCACTATTCCTCTGTTATGATCATTATACCCTCCATTGTTTCCTCTATTGCTATCATTGTATCCTCCATCAGTTCCGGGTCTCTAAAACCCAGTATTGGTATTCGCCACAAATTCTGAACTTCCATCATTATGACCTCTCTTATGCGAGTTGTTGTTGTTGCTGTTGTTGTTGTTGCTGTTGTTGTTGTTGTTCCTCCCAGTATTTGCTGTGCCTTTGCCCTTTTCCTCTTCAAGATCATCTTGCATTTTCTCTGTTGTTGCGTGCTTATTGCAGGCCTCTAATAACTAGGCCATTGAGACGGGTTTGGCCCTGTGGCTCTCCTTTAGACGCCCCAGTTTCTGGACCAACGGTGTATATTTGCATGTCTTTTCCATCATTGAAATTGCGTCCTTAGGCTCAATACCTGCTGATGCGTGCAAAATCTCTGTGACCCGGCCCATCCAGTGCCGGGTTGACTCTCCCTTCCTTTGAACACATCTATCAAGATCCTCCAGAGAAAATAAACGTTTGCAAGTGCCCAGGAACTGCTTGATAAAAACTTCCTTCAACTATTCCCAAGATTTAATGGATTTCTTGGGTAAGTTCTCAAACCATAGTTTTGCTGCACCATCACTCATCATCAGATACATGTACTTGGCACACACATTTTCTGTCGCATTACGTATGCACATTGCCATCTCATAACTACTCAACCAACTGGCCGAGTCCATGCTTGGCTCATAATTGGTCACTTTGCTTGGTTCTTTAAACTTCTCCGGAAAAGGCTCAGATCTGATTGCTTCTGATAAACACTTAGGCCCGGCTAACCCGGAACCTCCAGCTTGAAGATTTGGACCCGGCGAACTTGTTGACACTGCTGGTGGAACAACCTGTTGCCTTGGAACTACTACAGGAGCTGGGACAACCGGGTGAACACTCGCGGCTTGTCCTGCTCTTGATCTGTTAACGATTTGCTGTGCTACTGAGACTGCAGGGGCCGGCTGATGCTGCTGATTATTCTGCTGAGGTTGCTGAACATTATGCTGACCCGGCACAACTGGCCCGGCCTGTGGTGCTGGGGTCTCACCGTGACGACTGTGAGTACGCTTACCGTTGTACGGTGTTGAATGCAACACACTCTTATTCTTGGAGTACTGACCTTGCTGCACCACGGCTGTGCGTAACATATCAATGGCTCGTCGAGCCTCTAACTCCGTAGGTGAGCTTCCCAACAGGATACGATCAAGTGCTAAAGTTGCGACATAGACATTATCTGTCGGCTTAGAAAAATGACCCTCTGGCGTGTGATACCTCGGTGCTCCCACAGGATTTCCCGGGTTTCCCCCGGCTCCTCAGGTGGGCAAACCCGGTGACCTCCCAGTTGGATCAACAGCTGTTCTCGGGTTTCTGTTCACCCCTGCATTTGCTCTAACTACTGGTACTCCCTAAACCGCACCAATGGTTTGATCCACTGGGGTTCTAAACAGCACAGCTGGTTGTATGATATTTTCTCCAGGAGCCAGCCGGCTCTGATGCCTCCTCTGATGCTGCATAGTCAAATCGTTCTGGTGAGCCTGTAACATCTCCTCGTTCTGCCTCAAGTGATTCTCTCTTTCCTCAATCTCTCTTGCTCTTACTGCAACTTGTTGCTCTTATGCCTCTGCGTTTCGCCGGGTCTGCTCCAAAGCTCTGCGTGTGGTGTCCAACTCCATAGCCCGGGATGCCGCGTTCTCCGGTGTGATAATTCTCGTAAGTGCCGTTCAGTCCAAAACCAAGCCGTTGTTGAACAGAGCCAGCGCTGGTGCCGGGTTAGGTGTGACTTCTCCCTGGGCCGGTTGTTGAGGAAACCAAAAGAATTTCTGAACTGTGCCCGGCCTTCACTTTCCTCTGAGACTGATGCAATCTCACCATCTACCGGCCACTGATTTAAGCACCGGGTTTGGCTGTTGTTGATCGTTGATATTCGGTGGGGGTGCAGCTCCTGACCCCCAGCTCCCAAGGCGAGATCCAGATTCATCGATGGTGCCGTGTAAACCGCTACCCTTCGAATTGGACCCGGATAAGACTCCATCTCGAACTGATCTTCATCTTCCTCTTCTTCCGGATCATAACCATACCTTCCATCGAGCAGGGCCAAGATTGATTCCGTGTCGTCCTCGCTGCCTGATGCGTCACCCGGGATCCGTGCCGGGTTATACCGACTGTTCCACGTGTCTGACCACCAGATCCTCATGATCAGCTGTTCCTACGGGCTCTTCCCCATCTGATTGGATTAGGGTGGTAGCTCCTGACACAGAATCATACTCTTGATTACTAGCAGACCCGGTAACATGTATCATACCAACGAAAACATTAATCTTGCCAATTGGAATAACTTCACCTGATTCGAGCAGATCTGACTCCGGCCCCTAGCCCGAGTCATCGACGATTGGTTCTCCTTCCATGTTGATGATGATCCGGCCAATTACCAGGTTCTTCATATCTTCCAGCGCAGCTCCCTTGATGATGACACTCTTGGCTACAGGCCCCACGGTGGGCGCCAAATGTCGTGGGGTTGTCACGGCATATGTTACCATAGGGTAACTTTGAGTTGAGGGCCAGGCAACACTGGTGTCAGGGAGATTGTTTAGCACGGAGGGGACAAAGGATTTATCCTGGTTCAGCCTCTCCATTGGAGATAAAGACCTACTTCCAGCCATGCTCTTATTACTCTCGATCTCGATAACCCGGCTACAACAACAAAGCCAGATCTCGATTGGGGTTACAATGGTTTCTCTCTCGTGGGACTTGTACGATATGAAAAGCTTAGTTAAACTATGACCCAGGAGCCCCTTATATAGATGGCCAGGTCTCCTGGTATCTTACATGGTAAGGCCGGGCTATACCCATACTCGGAGTTCTAATCTATCTCCACCTCTTCGTAATCTCCAAGTCTTGGACTCCATGACATGCACCGCCTCCGGGTCTTCTAGTTCTTTCCTTCTTTAGGCCGGGTTACCGCCAAATTTACCGGCCCATAGTTTAGTCCAGCCCATGACTGAGAAAGCAGGCCAAGCGCGGCCTCCTGCCTGGCGGGTCTTCTTTCTCCTCCATGGGTATACCAGGTTATCTTTCCCCCAACAGTTGAGGCCCTCATGTATCAATATGGAGAAGGCAAGAACCTTCTTGAGGAGAAGGATGTTAGGATTTGTGAGCTTGAAGGGCATGCATGTGATCATGCCGACAAAATTGGTGAGCTAGAAGATCAACTTGTTGAGGAACAATTGTTTCGGGAGCAACTTGAGGAGACACAAGCCTTTGATCTTTCCATGGCAAAAGAAACTCGTGAAACCTCTATTCAAATTGCTATTGATCTAAAAAGTAAAAATGAGGAACTTGTAGAGAGTCATAACAAACTCTTTGAGGGTTTTGAGCAACTTAGGGAAACCCACAAGGTAACCTCAAGTGAGCTCACTAAACTCAAGGAGTCATATGCCAATCTACAAGCTCAATTTATCTATGCTAGCTTCGCCACTTCTCATAATGATAAAGATGTAAATGCTTGTACCTATAACCCTTTATGTGTCAAGGCATCTCTTATTGAGGAGAACACTAGGTTGAAGGCCCAACTTGAGAAGGTCCTAGCCACTTGTATCCAAGGGGAGAAGAACCTCAATGATCTTTTGAGCAATCAAAAGGGAGTGGTTGGCAAAGAAGGAATTGGGTTCGCACCCAAGTCCAAGAAGGTCAACAACAACAAGAAGCTAACCTCCCCTTCCAAAGATATTGTTTTTGTGAAGGAGGGGGAGTTGGCCAAAGCAAATGAGAACTCCATTGGGAGTGGTAATGTCACTAGGGGCAATGCCACTCACAATAACTTTGCGGGAAAATACAACCCTTCATATGTTCTTATGAAATCTAGAAATGGTTGTGTTTTTGCTAAATATGTTGGCACTTCATATGGAGATGATTATCACTATGCTATTTGGGTTCCAAAGACCCTTGTGACTAACAAAAGAGGACCCATTCCAAAATGGGTACCTAAATCAAAGACTTGATTTATTGTAGGGTTTTTCTTCAGGTGGATCCTCATGGCTCATTGATAGTGGATGCTCATCTCATATGACCGGAAGCAAAGAACTAGTAAAGGGCTTATTGAAACAATTACTCTCATTTTCTCATGTCACTGTTGGGAACAATGCAAGACTCAAGGTAGTGGGAGTTGGTAAGGTGGCGATCACTCCGGAGTTATCAATTGAGAAGGTCCTCCTTGTTGAATCCCTTTCATACAATTTACTTTCCGTTGGTCAATTATGCAATGCCGGTTACACCGTTATTTTTAATAAATACCACGTGACCATCCTTTTCACTGAAACTCTCAAAGTCGCCTTTGTTGGATTTCGTGAAAACGGTTTGTATGTGGTCGATTTCTTGAAAGAGACCACTCAAATCGCTACATGTCTAATGGCTAAAGGCGACAAGGGTTGGCTTTGGCATCGCCGGCTTGGCCATGTCGGCATGAGAAATTTACAAACTCTTGTGAAGGGTGGAAACGTGGTAGGACTAACCGATGTTAATTTTTCCAAAGATCGTCCTTGTAGTGCTTGCATAGCCGGAAATATGCATGAAAAGAATCATCCCAAGAAGACCATTATCTCCACCGAGAGGCCATTGGAGCTTCTTCATATGGATCTCTTTGGGCCTCCCACTTATGATAGTCTTGGTGGCAAGAAATATTGTTTGGTGATTGTGGATGATTATTCAAGATATTGTTGGACCTTCTATATCAAGAAGAAGAGTGAAACTCAAAAGATATTCATTGAATTTGCAACTCTTGTTCAACGTCAATATGGCTCCAATATCTTGGCAATAAGAAGTGATAATGGTACGGAGTTCAAGAATTACACTATGGACGATTTCCTATGTGGGGACGGCATTCAACACCAATATTCCGCTGCATATACTCCCAACAAAATGGTGTCGCCGAAAGGAAGAACCGCACTCTTATTGATATGGCAAGAACTATGATGGCCGAATTTCATTCCCCATATAACTTTTGGGCCGAAGCCATCAACACCGCTTGCCACTATTCAAACCGGCTCTTCTTTCGTCCTCTCAATGAAAAGAGTCTTTAGTTGCAAATGCCATGTTTACATTAAAGGTTGCAAACTTGCTAAATTTGAGTCTAGATATTTTGATGGTATTCTTGTTTGATATGCCGCAAACTCTCATACTTATAGGATCTACAACATATCCACCGGGTGTGTTGAAGAGTCTATGAATGTGGAGTTCGACGAGGATAATGGTTCCCAAGCGGGGCATATTGATCATGATGATGTAGGTGATGAAGAGCCATCTCATGCCATAAGAACTATGGGCATCGGTGAACTCATTCCTAGTGAAGAACCCATTATTGATACTCAAGAAGAAGGAATAAGTTCCACCCAAGTTGAGCCATCTACCTCAACAAGTGATCAACAAGCTATCCATGATCAAGAACAAGAACAAGAAGATCAAGATACTGGTCAAGACCCACCCAACTCTAGTGGTGAACAAGAATATGAAGCCATGACTCCAAGAACTCCACTTAGGGGTGACCATGATCAAGATGAAGGCAATGATGAAGATATTTGTGTTGGTGAATCTATTGGTCAAGCCATGGAACATGATGTCATCCGACATGCATCAAAATTGAATTATCAACAACACTTCAAAGAGAATATCCTTGGGAGTATCCGTAGAGGTGTGTCCACCCGCAAACAATTAGCTAACTTTTGTGGTCATGTCTCTTGTTTGTCTAGCTTAGAACCTCTCAAGGTATATGATGCTCTTGAAGAAATGGATTGGGTTGCGGCTATGCATGGAGAGTTGAACAACTTCAAGCGCAACAAAGTGTGGTCATTAGTTGAAAGACCCAATGACACCTCCCACAATGTCATTGGAACCAAGTGGATATTCAAGAACAAGCAAGACTCACATGGTCAAGTCATCCGCAACAAAGCAAGATTGGTCGCACAAGGCTACACCCAAATCGAAGGAGTCGACTACGGTGAAACCTATGCCCCGTTGCTAGACTTGAATCCATTCGCTTACATATTGCCTATGCATCCTCTGTCTCTCCATAATAAATAACTGACATGCTGGGTAAACAAATTACAGCTGGGCAATTGAAAAATAGAGAATGCATAACAATGCATGTACAAGACATGATGACTACTATGAGATTTATTTGGGCATTACAACATGATACATAGACCGTTATCTAACAAATCATTGCATTAAGTAAAGTGAATAATGTAAGCAACAAAATTATCCTTAGACAAAGCATCGATGTTTTACCCCTAGTGGCAACAGCACATCCACAACCTTAGAGGTTGCTGTCACTCCCCCAGATTAAATGGAGACTGAACCCACTATCTAGCATAAATACTCCCTCTTGGAGTTACAGGCATCTACTTGGCCAGAGCATCTACTAGTAACGGAGAGCATACAAGATCATAAATAACATATAAGATAAATCAATAATCAACTTGGCATAGTACTCAATATTTATCGGATCCCAGCAAACACAACATGTAGCATTACAATAAGATGATCCTGATCATGATAAGCAGCTCACAAGATCTAAACATGATGGCACAAGAGGAGAAGACAACCATCTAGCTACTGCTATGGACCCGTAGTCCAAGGATGAACACTCGCATCACTCTGGAGGCAGGTATGGCGATGTAGAGCCCTCCGGTGATGATTCCCCTCTCCGGCAGGGTGTCGGGAAGAGCTTCAGAACCCTCCCGAGATAGGGTTGACGACGGCGGTGGCTTTGGAACTTTTCATCGAATATGACTTGGGTATTTAGGGTTTTCCCAAACAGGTGAATTTATAGGTGAAGGGGCGACGTCGGTGGGCACCGAGGGGCCCATACCATGTCGTGGCACGCCATGGGGTGGGGCGCCGCCACGTGGTGTGGCCGCCCCCCTTGGTCCCCTTTGTGTCTCCTTCAGACTCCGTGTACATGACAGAAAAATAGGGACCTGGGCTTTTGTTTCGTCCAATTCTGAGAATATTTTCAGAACAACTTTTCTTGAATACAAAAATAGCAGAAAACAGGAACTGGCACTGTGGCATCTTGTTAATAGGTTAGTCCCAGAATATGCATAAATATGCTATGAAGTGTAAATAAAACATGTAGCAATTAGTATAATATAAGCATGGAACATCAGAAATTATGGATACGTTGGAGACGTATCAAGCATCCCCAAGCTTAGTTCTACGCGTCCTCGAGTAGGTAAAACGATAACAACAAAATAATTTCTGCGGTGGCATGCTGACGAGGTGTGTCCTCGGCAATACCCATGGTTGAGTACCTAGGGTTAGGATTATGTGGTAAAAACACATAGTGTTAGTAGAATCGTCGGCTGACAAGCGGGATTTACCCAGGTTCAGGGCCCTCGAGTGAGGTAAAACCCCTACGTCCTGCTTGTCTGTATTGATTGTGGGAATATGGCAGTTACAAGGGTCCCGGCAAGATGTCGATCTCGCTAGGGTTCCGGTGGACTAGTATTGCGGGCCCTGGTCGATCGCCCTCCCAGCCATTATATAGGAGGTTGGGTCTCGGGTACTAAACCGACTAGGATTACAGATAAGGAAAGTTCAACCGACTATGCCTAACTTGGGAAGCACTCCTTCTTGGGCCTCCCTTTATGGGCTTCAATAGACTATGACAATTGCGCTTTAGTCATCACGTGCACCAGGTAACCTCATGGTAGGGTACCCGTTTGGTATAACCTCGTCACATGCTCAAACAATCTTGATCAAATAATATTGCAAGGCTCAAGGGTAATAGTGCCTGGCTGACTCGAAGAATCGTGGCATGGACTCACTTAATAGTGCACGTCATATTTTGTACCTGGGTTTTATGTTATGAGATCTATGTAAATAATGCTTGATGGGTACGCTGATTTTTTACTATGATTTATGATTCGTCAAGGGATTATGGCATAGTAGGCCTGGTTCACTGACGGATCGAGACCAGTTAACTGCATTTTTTTGGGCAAAACCTTACTAGCCTTCAATCAAACTCGAGTCCCCGGGCTCGAATCTGGAACACACTGGACAGACTCGGCTCAGGTCATTGAGGTCTTATTGAATTGTTCTGCAGTTTTTTAATTTGCTACCTAGCGC